>OZ023212.1:11265424-11773717 GCA_963995525.1 Escarpia spicata
ATTGATGAGTATGGTTGATGGCCCTTGAAGAACCCCCATAATGGTAGAGGGCCTACTAGCACTACGTCTACGTGTTGTCACTAGTGTAAGTATTGACCATAAGTGGACCAGACACGTGACATCTACAGGCGTACAATTCTATACTATATATAATAACATGCTACTTGTGTATGCAGGGTGCAGCACCTGTATATATGTACGTTATATATATATATATATATAGTCCATCGCGCAATTCCGTGGCAATTTGATATTGTGACGTTTTTCTCGAACCTAAAAGGTTTTACATTGGATGATGCCAACCAGACTTATTAACGAACTGTAGGCTGTCAGGTCAACATAAACTTCCACCGATACAGTCAAACAGACGTTTGGTATATACTTATCCAATTTTTATTAGGGGTTATCGGTTGGCTAGTAAAATAGTAATTGTATATATATATATATATATATATATATATACGTGTCTTACTGATGTCCTCTCGTGGTGTGGACAGTTGTGTTCGTATTGTCCCTAGTTCATGCCTTTAATGTGAAGGATTCCTCGAACGACTGCTCAAGGAAGGTGTGTCAAGCCCTGTCACTCTCTCTCTCTCTCTCTCTCTCTCTCTCTCTCTCTCTCTCTCTCTCTCTCTCTCTCTCTCTCTCTCTCTCTCTCTCTCTCCTCTCTCTCTCTCTCTCTCTCTTCTCTCTCTCTCTCTCTCTCTCTCTCTCTCTCTCTCTCTCTCTCTCTCTCTCTCTCTCTCTCTCTCTCTCTCTCTCTCTCTCTCTCTCTCTCTCTCTCTCTCTCTCTCTCTCTCTCTCTCTCTCTCTCTCTCTCTCTCTCTCTCTCTCTCTCTCTCTCTCTCTCTCTCTCTCTCTCTCTCTCTCTCTCTCTCTCTCTCTCTCCCTCTCTCTCTCTCTCTCTCTCTCTCTCTCTCTCTCTCTCTCTCTCTCTCTTCTCTCTCTCTCTCTCTCTCTCTCTCTCTCTCTCTCTCTCTCTCTCTCTCTCTCTCTCTCTCTCTCTCTCTCTCTCTCTTCTCTCTCTCTCTCTCTCTCTCTCTGCACTGCTCTGCTAGTACTGGGTCCAGTTTGTAGAAGAATAGATAGCGACATAGGGCAACAGCGACACACAGAAGACACTGGAAGCCATTTACAGATGGAATTATGAATCAAAATGGATTACAAGACTTAAAGATTATACCTTTTGTGATTCGCTTCTCCCACCAGTGTCAGACAATTGCTAAATTGGCTAAAGCTACCTGTAAACCTGCTGCAAACCGCGTATCCATAAATATACACGCCGCGATTTATAACAGCATTCTCAAAGAACAAAAATCTGAAAGATATCCTGGTGGCCACCAAATTACAATGAACAATGGACTTCTACAGAACAATGACCCTAGCGCTTAGGACACTGTGAGACGACGTAGTGTTAGTGCAATTGTATAGTTGTTAGGGGATTAGGCTGCATGTGGTGTCGGGTTGCAGCAGGGCTGGCTCGTACGGCTTCACATGTTTCCGTCTCCTGTACAACTATGATAGGATATATATATATATTTCATGCACAATTTAATAGCTTATTTTGTTTTTACAAGTTTACCATCCGAAATAATTACTGAATACCCATGTATTAATAACAGGACACGTGTTTGTGGAGGTGTGGGGTGGTCAGCAGTAGCGGCTCTGTGGACAGCACCACAACTTCGCAATCCTGTGTTTACTTTAATTTCAGTGCATACCTTCGTACGGAACACTGTATGTTAAAAAAAACCCAGCATCGTCACCCTCTGATTCAGATGAACACCATCGTGTCGCAAATACTTCTTCTATCTTGTAGCGAACCCTCTGTGATTGTATATGTATGTATGTATGTATATATATATGTATATGTGTATGTGTGTGTATGTGTATATGTATATATATGTATATGTTATCGAAACTGATCGCCAACCGAACAATGTCTTCATTCTGCAATATAAGTTATGAACACCATTGAACATGTATCTAGTTCATTGGACACCCAGCATCCCGTTTAACAAAATAAAAGAAATAAATAAAAAATATGTTTAATGTCTATTGGCATTGGAATGTAACGGCTAAATGCATCCCTGTGCCATGACTGGATAATCGTGCATTCTCGTCTCTGTTGTAGACCGATAGTCGTTAATTAGATGTACCATTAATCATGCATGTTTTTCTTTTTTAGGTTTAATTTATAAAAGTTGTTTTGCAGAAAAGACCATCTACCCGAAAGAACTAAACTGATTTTATCAGATGTATGGGTTTAGGGTTCACATTCGCCACCTATACTCCGTTGCCAGTGCATTGGGGTCTTCGTTCATGTTCCAAATCCTTAACAGAGGATATTTGAACCCAGTACACCCATTTTCTTAAAATACATACATACATACATACGGACGGACGGACGGACGGACGTGTGTGTGTGTGTGTGTGTGTGTGTGTGTGTGTGTGTGGTGTGTGTGTGTATGCATGTGTGTATGTATATGTATGTATGTATATGTATGTATGTATGTATGTATGTATGTATGTATGTATGTATGTATAAATTTAATATTTCTTCTCCGGTAACGTAGGTTGAATAAACTAATAACAATACGCTGGCTGGAGCATGTAGGCGTCAGTACACCAGTGCGTCATAAGCACCATTTCCAACAGCGACCCGCAGAACGTCCGTGATTCACCTAATCTTAGTTCACTGCTAAGTATGGCCGTTCTTTTAATCATCGCCGCTTAAAAGAACGTGCCAATTATTGTTTACGCAGGTGGATTAACATTCAGCTCCCAACCGTTTAATAGGAATTACATTATCTATTGACGCGATCGGCTCGGTTTCTTTCTTTGTGCAGTCAGGCGGAACGTGCTGGCAGCTCCTTGTATAGGCGCCGTTCTTTTGAGAAGTCCGCCGCTGCTTTAATCTACTCTGGCTTGTGATTAACCATGCTTGGAATATAACAAAGGTCCGGTGTCTACTTGTTACGGTGTGCGGCGTAGTACCTGCTGTTATAACGCTGTCGTTGCCGGCGACGCAGTGTGGGCGACGCAGTGTGGGCGGGGCCAATAGCGGCTTACAGGGAGCAGGCTGGGGCGATACCGATCTCATCCGGCGCGTGGTGCTGCACTGTGGTAAGTAGAAGGCGGCTGTAGAGAACCACCCAAGCAACAGTCCGCTCCGTGGTGTGACAGCAATTCATTGTGAGGCTGTGAACGATGTAGACACACAGGTTGTGTAGAAGCTACGCACACCGGAGATCACGTTCAGTGGCCACGTTGTCGGATTTCGACAAACGTGGAAACTGTGAAGTCAGTTAAACGATTACATTGTCGACTTAAAATTTTACTCCGACGCCTCGAGTTCACATTCACTAGACACACTGTTGGACTGCATTGGAAAAACTTATGAACTTACAGAAGTAAGTCGCAAGATTACATTATACGATTCTTGCCGAGTTAGAAGTCCAATCTGACGTCTGTGGTAGCTAGGGAAACGGCCTAGTGGAGGCAGACCCACGAACAGCATGTCTCCGCCCAACGATGTCGATGCGGCGCCGTCACAGAAGACGATGCAGTTCCTGAAGATCCGCAACAACATCAGCAGAAGGAATCTGAAGCAACAACTGGACATGATTGAACGAGAGAAGACCTTCAATCTGATGTCCATCACCCACGACAGCCTCGATCTGAAGGAGTTCCTGCGCAAGGTGAAAAAATGCCCTTCCGAAGACCTGCCAGAAGCCAAACAGTAAGTATCAATGAATGAGTGAATGAATGAATGAATCAACCAATCAATGAATGAATCAATCAATCAGTCAACCAAACAATCAATCAATCAGTAGTTTATTTTCAACAACAAATCATGAATTTTAATTCTTACAAATATTGCTCAATGTATGACACATGTATTGTCAGAATAAATAATTGGAGAGAAAAATGATAATTATCTACGGTTCACGCCGAAACCAAAACGGTTATTTTACAATGCAAATCTAACACACCAAATATATTATCACATGTATGCGCGACGTTGTTCTCCACCTAAGAACTGAGAGACCTTTGTCACGAAAAACGCTTGAAACAATGTAAACAGCAACTAGAACTAGAACAGCTTCATCCCGTAACAGTAAGCTAATATTATCGTATATACATACACACACACACACACACACACACACACACACACACACACACACACACACACACACACACACACACACACACACACACACACACACACACACACACACACACACACACACACACACACACACACACACACACACACACACACACACACACACACACACACACACACACACACACACACACACACACACACACATACACACACACACACACCACACACACACACACCACACACACACACACACACACCACACACACCACACACACACACACACACACACACATACACACACACACACACACACACACACACACACACACACACACACACACACACACACACACACACACACACACACACACACACATACACACACACATACACTCCACACACATACACACACACATACACACACACACACACATATATATGTATGTATATATATATATTATGTATATAATATATATATATATATAATATTATATATTATATATAATGTATATATATATATGTTCGTTTTGTGATTATTTAATAGTATGACCTACGTCCGGAAATACCTTAACTGAAAATACAAACAATTATTCGTATATTGGTAGTCTAGCTCCTGTACAGGTATGTTTCTTTACGAGAAAATAGGTACAACCGAATATTAATAATAACTAAACAACAAATTGATTTGACCCAAACTTTCAACAAATTGTTTACACGGAGTAACTTCTGATGAAACAATGCATATTTTAGACGTACAACTGTATATACAGGCATAGCAAATCTATCACTGTATACACTCATGGAACACGAGATAAGTTTGGTCAATAATGGCATTCCACTTCAGATGAATAACAAAGAATCAGTATGAAAAATAACTGAAGTCGGAATATTGGAATAAGGACAAGTTTAGTGAATGGAAATCATGCATTAGTAACATATTTATGATCATATCATATATTTACTTGGCAGCGGCAGTGGATTACGGCCCCGGACAATGTCAATTGATGATGTTTACGTAGTACTATTATATAAGTCAAGTACGTAGTACTATTATATAAGTCAAGGACGTAGTACTATTATAAGTCAAGAAGGCAATACATGCGTGACATTTCGTTACTTGTGCGGTCACCGCTCTGAATACCAGCATCCAATTCGCTTGTGTATGAGGCAGTCTTTAGAATCTCGCTGGAACTGGTTTGCTTCGAGTGCTTTGCTGAGTCCGTGTGCTAACATAGACGTAGTAAACAAAATGAGAAGCGCGAATCATATAAATAAATAACGTCATTAAAATGTTGTCAAAACATTTGCATGCACACTGGCGTCGGAACGTGGTGAATGTTGGGAGGTGGGATGGTGTAGGAGGGTATTGGGGGGGGGGGGGGGGTGGTGAGCCTATCAAAAAACTTCAAATTGCACCCCCTTGAAGCTCGCCAAAACCACAATGAGACTCTCAAAAAACTTCAAATTGCGCACCCGAAGGCCTCACCTTGAGGCCCTACATGTTGGGGGAGGACTAATTTTATCTCCAAACCCATCCGGTTCTGACGACTATGAATACACCAGTAGCATACTTTACATTCGTATTGTGATAGAACATTCATACAGTTAAAACAGAAATGAAATAATTATGTTTAGTTTCACAGTTACGGCTGTTTGTTCTTCCTACTGTGTCTAAACGATATGTATCACCGTGTCATTGCAGTTTCACACTATGTTAGTGCTGTTAAGCAGCATGACGTCGTTCCTTATATTGAGGGAGAATAACTATTATCTATTCTTGTTGGACAACTATACACTTTCGCAATTCTCTGGCTGTCTGGCTGTTGTCTGCTGTCTGTCTGTCTGTCAACCTGTCCGTCTTAGACATGCCCTACTTATCAGTCTTATTATTGTGTCCTACATTCTGTAAACACACCAAACTATACCGTTGTTGTCGTATGACACACAATCCATTGCCGACTTATTCGTATCACTTTACTTTTATTGAAAAAAAATGATGAGTCGTTTGGATATTTATATCCTTATTTACCTCTCAAAAGTTGGTTCGTTTCCAAACAATTTTACATTAGTGGCCGATTTTATTAGCGCATTTTGTTTGCTGTCTGTCGTAGCATCGTATATACATGACTCCTAATGAAATAAATAGTCTACAGTGCATCACACTTCAAAACGGCAACAATCTTTTCTGTTGACATGCCCGTGATATGGCACTGTGTTAGTGTGCTTGCTGGAGCCATACCCTGAACATGTTTACAGTGAATCTATAAACGGGCAATGTATTACCACGCGCGACACCAGCGAAGTATTTTGCCAACAAACCACACAATGCAGACGGCTTCTTAACGAGGAGAACGAGTAGTTGAATACGAGGAGATTGCGTCTTAATATATGAAAATCTAACCGGGTGGTCCATCGCAACTACACATGTACAACAACTAGATCAACTGACAGCGTTGTCATTAACTTAATTACACGGTACTGCTTTATTCGGTCAGCAGTTAGGCGTTGCACCAGATTATACATGTTTACCGTTGATGTGAATACGATGGTTGCTGCAACGAGGAACAAATGACCACGTCTGTTTACCTGGTGTTAATTGCTGCTGCTGCTGCTACGGCTGTATGGGTTGGTGCTGCAAATCCTTGCAAGCTATGGCGCTGCATCATTTTGCAGCAGCTGCTGCAGCAGCAGCATTTGCACCAGCAGCAGTAGCAGCACCAGCAGCAGTAGCAGCAGCAGTTTAAGCAACAATAGCAACAACAATAACTTATGCGTCTACGTCGAATTAAAATCCTACTCCGCTTCCGACTCGTTCTAGACCAGGAGATTGAGAGGAGATCACATAAAAGTGTTTAACATATTGAATGGTTATGCAAATATTGACAGAACTATGTTTTTCTCAGTTAAGAAATATAGAAGGACTAGAGGACATGAAGTTACATTAGTAAAGGAGCAGTGTAGATTAGTAAGAAAGTTATCATTTTCACAAAGGTCTGTAAATGAATGGAACTGATTGTATGGGTCTAGTAGCGTGGATATGTTTTAAAATAAAATGGACACATACCTCAGAAGGCCGGGATCCACGTAGATGAAAGGGGTTGGACTCTCAGAAGGCCGGGATCCACGTAGATGAAAGGGGTTGGACTCTCAGAAGGCCGGGATCCACGCAGATGAAAGGGGTTGGACTCTCAGAAGGCCGGGATCCACGTAGATGAAAGGGGTTGGACTCTCAGAAGGCCGGGATCCACGTAGATGAAAGGGGTTGGACTCTCAGAAGGCCGGGATCCACGTAGATAAAAGGGGTTGGACTCTCAGAAGGCCGGGATACACGTAGATAAAAGGGGTTGGACTCTCGATAAGCCAAAAGGCTTCCTTGTCAACCTGCCACCTAGAGTTAATTATCTGTGTGGCAGCCTTGTTAAAGCTTGTCTTGTTAAATTATTGTTATACTCAATCTACTTAATCTACCTCTATTACGTTTACTCCAATAGTCAAACTCCTATACCGATTCCATATCCACCTCCTATGCCGACTCCAATTCATAATCCCGTTCCCATTCATATACATATAGATGTTTTATTGTTGTCCCAGTACATTGCGTATAGTTGGGCAACATTTGACTTAACTGGCCTAAATTATTATCAGTACATGTCCGGCGGGTAGGTACTCCCCTGGGTTGAAACATAGAGTTGGGACTTAAGTTCAGTAGGATAAACAGAATTTGGGCCATTTAAGTAAAAGATTACCGATTATTTAACAAATTGCCCAAACTAGTTTCACCCTACTGACTCTAATCGTATACCTATACTTCAACCTAGAGGGAGTACTTCATAATTTATGCCAGTTAAATAAAAGATTGCCTATGGTTGTAGCTGGCTTGGCCGGAGACGGGCCGTGAGCGCGCGAGCCCCGACGGACGACAACGGTATCCCTCGCGACATTGCGACGGCGCCGGTCGAGGTGCCGTCGGACCCCGACCCGGTCGCAACGAAACACGCCACCGACGACGAGCCTGACCACATCCACGCCTACACGGACATCAAGCGGGGCGCACCGGCAACGGGAATGCAGCTGAGCTACATGAAGCTGTTCGGTCGACGCAACGCCTACGCAGACGTCACTGCAGACACGACGGACACCTTCTCGGACCTGTTCGCCAAGACGCCGTCACAGACAGCGAGCGGCCGTCGCACAGGTCTGTCGGATTACAGCGACGCCGTGGACACCGTCGTCGTGGATAATCGACGCACACCTGGCTCCGTGCTCAGCTCGGCGGCGAGCGGCAAGCGGGTGAACATCCTTGTCCTCGACGACAAGACACGGGGCCGCCGAGGCAGGCGCAGGGGAGGCTCTCCCGAGCCGGACGAGGAGGAGGAGGGGGGAGACTTGATGAAGAACCTCCTCACGGACAAGTCTCGGCGGCGGCAGCGACACCGGCGGCGGCGACGCACTCCACTCCCCGACCGCATCAGCGAATTCTACGGGAAGTTGGACAAACTGAAGAAGGAAGAGAACGCGCCGCCGTCGAAGGAGTTCCACCGCCGCTGGATCATGTTCACCCGCGGCGTCGACGCCGCCCTCGCCGAGTCGAGCGAAGAGGAAGAAGACGTGCTGCACACGATATAGGGCACAAGCCATTTGTTGACACATCCGTGGCCATGTTGACGTTTTATCCGGTGATACGAAAACTGGATCGTAAACTATTATGAAACTTCTTCACAGTCACTGCCATTGTGATATCGACATGCTGAACAAGTTTCGTAAAAGCCCCCTACCTCCAGATCTGTGCAGTCCATCAATGTTGATAAAATAGCCAAGCGTTACTGCGCTCACGCATGTCATAGAGTAACAACATTCACCCCGACCACTGTACGCTTTAAAATGCAGATTTTCAATGCCAATACATTCCCCAACTAAACCTGCTAATATATATGCATGCTCACCCACTGTCAGTTCACGTCAAACGATGTTCTTAACATTTCATAATTCACAATTTACTAATCGTTGTAAATTTAGCTCTGACTCCAATAACTTCTCCGTAAGTTGCAGGATATACGGTTTGCATCCACAACAACCTAGTGGGAGTAGCACCGACACACGCCATGAACCTAGGTCATGAGGGGTTATTTATCCACCCTACTGAGGGCAGCGGGTAACTAAGGTAACACTATCATAGTGCAAATAACTAGAACATGGTGAAATGATGTAGGGCCTATATGGGTAATTGCTGTAACGATCGCCCGGAAGTTGCAGTATACGCGGTCTGAACATTTGCTATAAGCAAGACACAGCTCTCACGGACCTTTAACACAACTTTCGGTATGTCTTCGATTTACAGACGCGAATACGTGCAGTGAAACGTAGCAACGTAAGTGCAGCCATCTTATAGGCTCACGTCTTGTTCTTAACACACAGTTACTGGCGTGTAAGGCGGGCATGTGCGCTATAGATAACACGGACACGTGCGCGCACGAGTATCGACGAAGCCAGGCTTCGATTGTTGTCGGATCTTGTTGACATGTCTGTGTGTGAATCAATGTTCTCAAAATTTTTACGGGCGGTCGCATACGTTCGCAAGATCCACACGTATCGTGGTTAGTATTGGTTCACACCATCACGCACCCCGCATTATTTAGCATGGCATTTAAAATAATTGGCACATTATCAGTTATAAACGGGCAACTTTACACGACTTAACTGACGCGCCGTGGCTGACAAAACTTCTCCAGTACGAACATTAGTACTAATGCCAGATTCACATGGTAGGCGGCGCCACTGGAGCAATGTATTGATTGCGAGAAGTGGTGGCTTTCCACCAAAACGTAATAAATCCTGGAGATTTTGAGAACTTACGCGATCTCCCCTATAGCAAGAAAGGAAGTTGGGTTTGCAACTTTGCACACTGATTATTGAGGTAGTAGTTTGCACGCCGGATGTGACGTCTGGCCCTTCCGGCGTCCATGATGGTGGACATCACAGATGCACGTCACCGCACATTTATACGGGTATATCTATATATAAGACTCCGTTTGCAGTTGTACACATATGGGGATAATCTGATCTAGACATTTCTTGGTTTCACAACGTATAAATACCATCGTGTACATCGCTGCAGTGTTCATAGGAAGATCGATTAATGTAAGTTGTATATACTTTGTTATTTCAGACATAGCATAAATTGCTCGTAGACTGCCAAACGGGCAATTAACGGTTTTTTTGTAATTTCATTTATTCGAAAGCTCGTCCCCGTGAAAACCTATCAAAGGGACCAGTGTAATAAAAATATAAAACATATGCAAGATCGTGTTTCAGTTGTTGACTGGGATTTCTATAGTTACGTAGCCTACCTAACATCGCTCTTCAGGAAATATTGCTGCGAAAGTACATGCACACGAATTGTCACCATTCTCTGTAGTAAGACCCATTCTAAAAGTATGTTGTTAATTCCCCAATTATTAATATTTATTTATACACTGTTCGTAATACTGGAATTACCTTTACAAAACCAGTGACTGTCATTTGAATGATGCGCCCGCGAACTGTTTAACTTGCAACACATGTTTAGCGAGTTCGGGTTTCCCCATGTCCAAGACAACCAATTCAACGAATTTCCTCTTAATAATTAACACCCTATATAAGAAATATAAGTTGGTTCGTTGAAATGGTATGAGGTGGACCAGTTTTCACGGATTACTGTGGATTATCCAAGCAACATATAAATAAACAAGTACCAAATATATTGTGATACACATCTCAAGACATGATTCAACGTGTTGGCCTATTGCAGCCATCTACCGAAGTGGTCGAGCACGCGTCAATTATATAAGGAGAGGACCAGGCTAGAATGGCGTCAACAACGACAATCTATTCAGACTGTCGACGTCGTTAGTTTAATAGACATGTTCTCATTGCACAGACTAAGAAGGTTACGCTCAGCATGAGAACTTCGATATCGATGTTTCCAATCATGCATATTTTGTATTTTGAACAAGCACAACGATGCTATTTCCTGCCGTAGAAAGCAATCGTCTGCGTTTGGTGTGCGAATATCCCACTGCTTTGGGATTGTAGTCAACCTCTCTTGGGCGACCATCCCTTCTGCACAGCAAAGGTGGTCTCCCAAGGCAGGTGGTCTGTCAAGACAGGTGGTCTGTCAAAATAGGCGGACTCTTGAGACAAATTGTCTCTTCAGTCAGGTGGTCTCTTATGACAGACTGTATCTCAAAACAGGTGGTCTCTTAAGACAGGTGGTCTCTGAAAGCAGGTAAACCTGGCGTCTTTTGGCAGTGGTTTTTGAAACAGTTTTTGATCGCAGAAAATATTTATTAGTCCACACCACGTGTATGTGGGGCTGTGTGGCGGTATGTGCAGCATGAAACGCTGAACGTTTTAGGATTTTGCGAAATTATGAGGCCGTCTCTCATCAGTTTTTACGTACTGTACCACTGATTGCCGAGTATATAACTGCCATTCGCGTCAGATGTAGCGGTCATAATCTAAATTATACTGTTTACGCACCACTATTGTTTGATGAATGACTTGTTACTCCGTGTTATGCTACGAGTGATTATGCGTGTGAAATGGCCCGTGAACAACTATACAGCCGACGATCACAGCATTAGGTAGCTTAGTTGATATTGTAACATATCGGCAACGCACCGGAGACATTTCAAAGGAGGGTCGTTTGTCTTCATGTTTTGAACTGTTTGCACACTTAGTCAATATTATATGCGTCGCCTATAATACAAGAATACACAGGTGAAATAACCATAAACCAGCCCATGTTGTACACATAGACCGTTAGACACACACGTATGCATGCACGCATGCACACGCACGCACGCACGCACGCACGCACGCACGCACGCACGCACGCACGCACGCACGCACGCACGCGCGCGCGCGCACACACACTCACTCACTCACTCACTCACACACACACACACACACACACACACACACACACATAACATGTGTGGTCCATCACTCTGTAATCTCGATGTACCTGGCTGTGCACAAGATGTATATATTATATGTGCACAGTGGCAATCCCTATGTTAATAAATTTGATTGCCCAATACCAACCTACCCTATAGTTGGCGTAAATTCAGTACAAACAGAGAAAGGGCTGCATGAACATAACACGGATACACCGGGAATAGGGGGGGGGGGGGGGTACCGAGTAGAGTAGTACACGAAATTAATTTGCATTACGCGCCCAAGACAAACGCGCATGGCACGCGAGGAAAGCACCCCACCACATTTGCCGACCCCACATCCGGGGGTATCTTCTGCATACATTGTGAAAAAACCATCAAAATCGAAGAAAATGTTTTGTTAACTATGCGTGAATAATTTGCCTATGTTTGCAATGTAAATTGGCAGCAAAAGGTCGAATATCTTAATGAAATAGCACGTTCAAAAGCCTACACACTACAGTGACAATTCCGAATGCTCTTGCCATGGGGAACACGAGAGACATTGTGACAACCAACCCACGTAACAACCAACTCCGGTCTCCCCTACAAAGCGGATGGTGGGAGCTGTTGCTGCAGATTTGTAGGTAGCCTGTAGCTGCACCACCGATGACGCTCACACAAACATCAATGAGATTGATAAAATATTGGGGACTGAGCCCGGCACTGTCAATATTGGAGGCTCAATCCCCGTTGCGACGCCTATGTTAATTCACCTATGATAGCATCGCTGGACTGACTTGTCTTCAGTACCTATGTGGCAAATTATCCCGCAAAATAACTAATCCATAAAACAAGGCAAATGTCAAATGCGTATTTTTATGTTTTTCTGGGAGTGTTGCAACAACTTTATGGGAATGATTTTATTTGGAAAACAGATAACATCTTATAATCTTAGGTTAGACTGCTTTGTTCATCAGTACTACTAATCACGTCGTACGTAGGGTGTATTTCACTTCCTGATACACATCTATATTCGGACATCAACTCAGTTTGTCCGGGAGACATTCAGCCACGCTGCAATTGCTACGCTATAGTTACAAGTTCAAAAATAAACTTGTTCATAGCCATGTACTGCGTCGATCACTTGATGCTGAACAGACGCAGAGATTGATGAATGCCAAAACACCGCATCCTCCTTATGCGAGACCTGTGATGTCTAATCGGTGAGGACAGAACACGGTCAGACGGAGTTGCATAATCTCCCCATATAACTATCAACTGGAGCCATCATTCGAGAAGCCGAGTTAGGACTCAATGCTAAAATGTCGTGTAAGATGGAATCAACAATCGTTGATACCCGACAACATTACATTGATTGCAGAGACCGAAGACAACATCACATTGTTTGCAGAGACCAAAGACAACATTAAATTGATTGCAGAGACCAAAGACGACATTACATTGATTGCAGAGACCAAAGACGACATTACATTGATTGCAGAGACCGAAGACGACATTACCTACACAATAAACAAAAAGCTGGCATCTGTTTTGAGTGTCAACACGATAATGTCATGGCTAAAGAGAAAACGGAATTATTCAATAACAGGAGATTTTGGGGGGGTTTATATTGTTTGTTGTGGTGATTGCTGTGGAGAAATTCGAATAAGATTAGCTGCTGCCATGACAGCAATGGCGAATGTGTAAATTATATCGAAGTGTACAGTTGTAACAATAGCAATAAAAAAGGCATGGACGTCATGTTTTTCTCCCAATAACGATGCACAGTAATGGCCCATGACGCTAAATGGGCAATTACACAGAGGGAAACGAAAACAAAACAGTTTCAAAATGTGTTGGTGAAGGAGGGACCGACTGTTCCGGTCTTGCAGAAGTCAATCAAATACTCCCACTAGAAGCATAGTCTCGAAACGGAAGCTATTGTACTCCCGGGCACAATTGCGGCGTGTCGAATACAAAAGGTTGTGTCCAATAATGATCGGAATGAATGACGGCAGTCGGAAGATAAAATGCCGAGATAGATAGACGGATGAGTTCAGGGATACAACAATACTGACAAAAGATGGGAGAGAGAGAGAGAGAGGAGAGAGAGAGGAGAGAGGGAGAGAGAGAGAGAGAGAGAGAGAGAGAGAAGAGAGGAGAGAGAGAGAGAGAGAGAGAGAGAGAGGGAGAAGAGAGAGAGAGAGAGAGAGAGGAGAGAGAGAGAAGAGAGAGAGAGAGAGAGAGAGAGAGAGAGAGAGAGAGGAGAGGAGAGGAGAGAGAGAGAGAGGAGAGAGAGAGAGAGAGAGAAGAGATGGAGGAGAGAGAAGAGAGGAGAGAGAGAGAGAGAGAGGAGAGACGAGAGAGAGAGGAAGAGGAGAGAGAGAGAAGAGAGAGAAGAGAGGAGAAGGAGAGAGAGAGAGAGAGAGGAGAGAGAGAGAGAGAGGAGAGGAGAGAGAGTAGAGAGAAGAGAGAGAGAGAGAAGAGATGAGAGAGAGAGAGAGAGAGAGAGAGAGAGAGAGGAGAGATGAGAGAGAGGAGAGAGAGAGAGAGAGAGAGTGAGAGAGAGAGAGACGAGAGAGGAGAGAGAGAGAGAGAGAGAGAGAGGTGAAAGGGTTTGACACACCTTCTTGAGCAGTCGTTCGAGGACATCCTTCACATTAAAGGCATGAACTAGGACAATACGAACACAACTGTCCACATCACGAGAGGACATCAGTAAGACACGTAACCCGGTCTCCCGACTGAGAATCATACATTCTAATCAACACGCAAATGAACCAACGGTTATTTTAAATTATCTGAACGTCATGTTTGTGGCCCTAGCAATGCAACATCGACATCCCATACGACTCCTGCACATTATATACTCATAAATACTTTGTAAAATATAAGGTAGTTATGTCACACAAACAATTACGTAAGATTAACGTACTTGGACATAACTGACCGGATAGTACACGAGTAGGAGTTTGGCATACGTCCTAGTTACAAACAAGCCATCGTCGGACATTTACTTGCGGAATGCGATTGAATATTCGTCTGGAAGGCTGCTTTGTCGCACGAACCGAGACATGCATGAGTGCACGCACACGCATATTGATTAGTTGCATACTAATTAGTTGACATTTGCCGGCAATCTTGCATCCATTTATTTGCTGTTCTATTTTCAGTTCACGTACCTCGTTAATAGGCACTCAAGCAAAGCATTAATCAGGGAATTGTCTTTGCTTTTAACGCAGTAGATTTTCATTGCTTTGTCAACAAGGCATGACAACCTAATGGAAATATTACTTTTGAATGAAGTTTGGCCAATTTTACTTGATGGAACGGATAATGAGCTAATGTTGCCTCACTTTACATACTGGAACAGTTAGTGTTTCGCGATACGCGTAGTTTGGACAAACAAACAAGAGTGTAGCATTGCTTGATACAACTAAAATGATATAACATAAATGAATGGGTTCGATTACATTTTAATACTGTTTGTTGGATTTGTTTTAGAAAATTGGTTTTGTTCCATTCCAAAGCATATTCCTCAGACTATTTGCAAATGAAGTAAAGGAGCTCATAATACCAAATGTTTTCATAGAACTGGTAAGGAAGAGACAAACGCTTAGTCCAATATACATTACATTTTGATATCATGACATCCACGCAGAGTAAAAAGACCTTCATTCACAATCCGGCTCACCAACAATCTATGACAGCGTCGGAATAAATTCCTCCATACTCAATCGATTTCGTAATTTCACATTCCAAGAACGTTTATGCAGTTCTAGAGCACACTGTATCGTTTCTACTTAAGTCAACCTTATAGTCGTTTGCGCGACACTTAATCCGTGTATCTCGTTTCCACGCAACGAACGCGAACATTCTTGAGGTGATGTCATTGACTCATTCAGACACGGCCATTGTGTGGGTCGCGTGGCGGTAGTTTCATCGATTGGGCTCTTGGTCTAAAGTCAATAGGCGGTCCAACGCGTGCGATGAATCCTGTGCCGCATTACTGTTCGAGCATGCAAAAAGCAACGGAACGTTGTATAAGCGAATTGGTGTCCCGTTTGTTTCGCGCTCCGTCATTTAGCTAAAGAGAGCGAGAGCGGAGCGTAGGAAGAGCAAGTCAAAGACTAGATAGAGTAGCGTTGATGAGGACGGCGACAAACGAAGACAATCGAGATAACAGCGTTGTACAAATTGTCCAGTGTATGTTCTGACAAGCTGTTGAACAAGTTTGATCGCGGTATTGCGATTGTAGAGTGTTCTTACGCTGGCAGAAGACGGATAAAATGTGAAGACAGTTGTGAGTGGACCGCACGGGTCAAACATAGCTCGATATGGATATCATGAGAGCAGCATTGTGGGTCGCCTTCGATGCAACGCTGCATAGCTACACGACAGGTGAGGGACATAGTCTACTCCACATACGCACACACATGTACGTGATTATCTAAGCAGGTACACACGCACGCACATCCAAACACACTCACTTCGCTCCCAAGCACGCACGCATCTTTTCAGATAATACCAGAAGACTTTTTCGGGAGGTGTTACGTCATACAATATTAGGAATATTTAGGTTAATGTTGACATTGGCATTGTTTGAGGTGTAACAATATAAAAAAAAAATACTACAGTTACTATTTTCCTAACTTTATATCTCACAATCGCATTGAGTGTTTTTCAACATCTAAGACACGATTTTGTTTACAGAGCATTTATCTGGTGTTGTTTTTTCATAAACAGCATATCGAATTTTTTATATTATCGTACGTAATTTTATTTTTATTTTTACCAAAGGTTTTAATCTTTATTCAGCCAAACAACTTCATTGCACAACTGATTATATTATTCGTGAGAATACATAACAAAAATATATGAAGGTAGCAACACTGTTCCAGTCGTAAACACTGCTGCTGATGTAATGTGTTTGCAGCCTTCATCAACCAACACAACATCTGATTCGGTACGTGTTTCTACTAAATTGTATTGTTTAGGTATATGTACGTTTCTTTTGTGAACAGAAAACAAACATTACAACTCATATTAAAATTATTTAATATAATGTCTTATGTAATTGTCAAGCTCAATAAGAACTAACTAACATGTGTTTCGTGCAGTGAAACAATTATAACATTGTGCATTCTCTCCCCCTCCCCCTTCCACCCCTCCCCTTCCACCCTGCCTCCCCCTTCCATCCTCCCCCCTTCCACCCTGCCTCCCCCTTCCACCCTCCCTCCCCCTTCCACCCTCCCTCCCCCTTCCACCCTCCCTCCCCCTTCCACCCTCCCTCCCCTTCGACCCCCCTCCCTCTTCCCCCTCCCCCTTCCACCCTCCATCCCCCTTCATCCCTCCTTCCCCTTTCACCTTCCCTTCCCCTTCCACCCTCCCTCCCCCTTCATCCCTCCCTCCCCCTTTCACCTTCCCTCCCCCTTCCAACCTCCCTCCCCTTATAAGTAACTATAATCATAACAGAAGGAAATATAAAGTATTAACTATAAACACGCACATTGTAAACATAAGTGTAATTAGATAGAGGAACTGGCATGACGAAGGGGTGTTCTTTTGGAAGGCCTGTGGTGATCAGCTACGAATGTCGTTAATGTAGACATTAGTTCTTGTAATATGTCAAAACAAGACGTTTAGTGTTAATGCATAGATAATTATAGCCCACCAAACAACATCAACAGCAAACTCAAGTTCAGAAGTTTTTATTTTTACCGAGTACGCATACACATACGACAATATAGCACTCATAACGTCATGGAAACTGTTATTAAGAATGTATATGTCAGGATCACCGGAGCCAGTTTGCAGTAATAATCTGACTCGTGATTACTATAATTACAAGCTACTTAACTGACAATTACAAGTTACTTATATTTTGTCAATTTATTTGAAGTATTTACACAACAGTTACTATATATGGCACAATCAATATAACACAAATTAAGGAACAATTATAAATTAGTCAGGTTGCAACGGTTCGGACCGTTTAACTGAACTTTGAAAAAGTCAACAGACTTTCGCTTGTGTTCACGTTTCATTTTTACATTCTTAACGTACCTTTAGGTTTGAACCGTCGCGAGCCATCACATCTTATTATAATCGAGTTTGCGTACGTAGGTTAAGATTTCCCTCTTAGACGCCTTGAACCTCGAGCGCCAAACTTTCAAGGATTAATCTACGACCCCTAGTCCCCAGAATAGGACGTGCTTCCTGTACCTTTTAAAAAATACCCCATATATGTCACGACACTTTTATGAGCTAAATCAGTTCGTTCCGTAACGGTTGTGACCTTTAAACGTAATGTGCACGTAATAGTTAACCTCGCACGAACCACGCGAGGGTGGCAAAAACTTCGGGGAAACGGCTCCTTCGTCATAGACTTGGCATCATGGAGTAGATGCTAACACAATAATGCCAGTAGCATAGCAATACGAATATTATTTGACGATTCAACACTGTCACAGCTATAGGGCCTATCGATTGACGTCATCTTCACATTCTCTCTGACCTTCGTCATTTTGAACAAACAACGAGTATCTGCGATCGCGTTATGGTGTTTATATAACGATGCTCTGTGTTTTCTAACATTTTGTAAATATTACTTGCACGACTGTCTTCTACCAAGGCATCCCGTCAGGTGACGGGCATTTGTGCTAGTTATAATAAATAAAAAATGACTCATTAACAAGACAACATGGAAACATTCCGTTAGGTTGCTATTGTTGGGCGCGATTTGTGCCAATAACAGACATTTTATCATTATCGATGCAAACAATACTTATATAGGTATAACATTAACAGCGTATTTTTTGTATCTGCTGAATATGAATCACCTAGGGATGGTTTAATAGTGAGTGGAAGGATATTACATTGAGACCCGTAGCATTGATTACGATATGTGGTTGTGAAGACTGAGTCAGTCTACTCAGTGGCTTTGATCAATTCTTTGGCCTACCTGTTTCCATTTTCCGCGTGCAGTCATCCGTGCCACTGGGTGATCTATAGCTCACTTATATTCTTCCGCGAGTCATCAACATAGCACTTTACTCATAATTTCTGGTCGATGGCGACTAAGCCATGCATTGTGTGCACGAATTATTCAAAACAGCATTTCTTGTTGATATCGCATATCTTAGAAGCTTCCAGAGCAAGAGAAAATTGTTACTATGACGCTGTTACAACTAATCAAGTATCTAAAGCATAGACTCGCGAGCAAGTCGAGAGCTGGATGTATTCGCCAGCGCTCATATTTCGAATTATTCGTTGAGTCCGAAGAATTCATAGGAATTCCGTAGTTTTGTCGAACCCAACGTAGCTACTCCTGAACTGTTGACATTCGATTTTCTTGTAAAAACAATCACCCGCTATAACTAAAGAAATCACTCTAAACCTCTTCGGCTAAATTTGTTTCCTGCAGTTTTCTCAGATGATCATTTTCAGTAGTATGGTAGGTACAAATCGTCGTACGCTGGAGCCAAGTGCAAATCCCATGTTAAAAGATAGGATGAAATCTAAAAACACAGGATATTATCGCCCATTCCCGCTCCTTCGTGCAAAGTAGTCAAATTAGAGCCAAAAAGATCACTTCCGGTCAATATTTCCCTATCTTTTAACATGGGATGGAAATGTGAAAATGAAAACATCCTCCGATGGAAATAACATAGCTCAAATTGAGGGTTTTTCAATAATTCCTATCTTTTAACATGGACAATTTCATTGTAGCGTTTACACATTTTTTCAACCCCTCTTCAGTATTTTTTAAGTACTTTTCAGCTACAGTAACAAAATATACCGAACATTATTTGAAGTTGATACACACGACAAGGGAGCATCTTTATAAACAAAATCAGTATTTCCCTATCGTTTAACATGTATTAATGTTATAGTCTTTACATACAACAGTTGCATTTACCTCATTTGGTTGCCTGTTTACAAAAGATAGAGGGTGGTGCCGCCTATTGGTACTTTTGGCCCGTAATTTATAATAAGCGCATTATAAATTCAACAGATGCCTATTTATTTGAAGTACTGTATACGAAATATAGAATACATATAGTACAATATCATAGCAGATCCTAAAGCATCATGTTTTTCGAACAGGGCGACCATCTTAGAATTAGACCCTTGGTATTATTTCCGTACGGTAGTGCTTAAATTCGTGCCTTATGTGTGGCAGTTACGGCCTCGAAACGGGTAGACTTGTAACATTTTCATAGTTTAATGTGTACCGCCACCACGTTTTATTGTTTCAGCACGGTAGACTTGTACAACTTTCTTAATTTACCGTGTATACGTCGTAAACTATTGCCTCTTTAGTACATTAACGAGGTAACTTTGTAAACATTTAGCTGACCAACATGGTAGACTTGTTCAACTTTCTTACTTTAACGCGTGAGCGTTGTAAATTCAAACTTGGTACTTAGAAATCTGTACTAAGAACATTTTCAAACTTGGTACTTAGAAAAAGTCTCTACTAGTCACAGACGAGACAACGTAAGAAACAACAGAAGATACATCGTACGAGACAACGGATGAGACAACATATGAGACATCGTATGAGACTACGAACGGGACAATAGCCGAAACAATGACGTTTGAGATAACGGACGCGACAACAAAAGAAACAACAGACGAGACAACGGACGAGATATCACATGAGACTACGTATGGGACAACAGCCGATACAACGGACGATATAACGTATGGGATAGCGGACGAGACAACAAACGAGACAACGGACGAGACAACGTACGAAACAACGGACGAGACAACAAACGAAACAATGGACGAGACATCGCATGAGACTACGGACGGGACGACAGCCGAGACTACGGACAAGACAACAGACGAGACAATGGACGAGACATCGCATGAGACTACGGACGGGACAACAGCCGATACTACGGACAAGACAACGTACGAAGCAGCGGACGAGACATCGGATGAGACAACGTATGTAAAATGCAGTAGTAATTATTCGTCCATAACTATCCACCAGTGTTTATGGCCAGGTACTCATTCATGCATATGAATGAAATGAAACAACATGCAGGTAAAATTAAGCAAATTCACCTAGATACACAGGTAAATTCAGCAAATTCACCTAGATACACATGTAAATTGAGCAAATTTA
The DNA here is from genome assembly GCA_963995525.1 of Escarpia spicata. Classification (NCBI taxonomy): domain Eukaryota; kingdom Metazoa; phylum Annelida; class Polychaeta; order Sabellida; family Siboglinidae; genus Escarpia; species Escarpia spicata. The sequence goes on from OZ023212.1 coordinate 11,286,621, forward strand.
CCTAGATACACAGATAAATTGAGCAAATTCACCTAGATACACATGTAAATTCACCAAATACACCCAGATACACAGTTAAATTAAACAAATTCACCTAGATACACAGATAAATTCAGCAAATTCGCCTAGATACCTAGGTAAATTCAGCAAATTCACCTAGATACACAGGTAAATTCAGCAAATTCACATAGATACACATGTAAATTCAGCAAATTCACCTAGATACACAGATAAATTGAGCAAATTCACCTAGATACACATGTAAATTCACCAAATACACCCAGATACACAGTTAAATTAAACAAATCACCTAGATACACAGATAAATTCAGCAAATTCGCCTAGATACCTAGGTAAATTCAGCAAATTCACCTAGGTGGATTCAACACATTCATCTAGATACACATGTAAATTCAGCAAATTAACATAGATACACGGGTAAATTCAGCACATTCACCTACATACACATGTAAATTCAACAAATTCATCTAGATACACAGATAAATTGAACAAAATCACATAAATACACATGTACATTCAGTAAATACACCTTCATACACAGGTAAATTAAACAAATTCACCTAGATACACAGGTGAATTCAATAAATTCACCTAGATACACAGGTAAATTCAGCAAATTCACCTACACACACATGTAAATTTAAAAAATTCACCTAGATACTCAAATAAAATTCAACAAATTTACCCAGATACACAGGTAAAATTCAGCTCACCTAGATACACAGGTAATATCGAATACCCAAAAGTGCCGATAGGCGGCACCACCCTCTATCTTTTGCAAACAGGCGATCAAACGAAGTAAGTGCAACTGTTGTATGTAAAGACTATAGCATTTATACATGCTAAACGATAGGGAAATACTGATTTTGTTTATAAAGATGTCCCAGTGTTACGTGTGGTAACTTCAAATGCTGTTCAGTATATTTTGTTATTGTAGCTGAAAAGTACTGAACAAATTTTGAAACGGGGTGAAAAAATGTGTAAACGAAACAATGAAATTGTCCATGTTAAAATATATGAATTACTGAAAAAGAACCTCCGTTTGAGCTATGTTTTTTCCGTAGGAGGATGTTTTCATTTGCACATTTCCTTTCCATGTTAAAAGATAGGGAAATACTGACCGGAAGTTATAAATGGGGCTCCAATTTGGCTCCTTTACACGAAGGAGCAGGAAGGGGCGATAATAGCCTGTGTTCTTGGATTTCACCCTATCTTTTAACATGGCATTTGCACTTGGCTTCAGCGTACGAGGATTTGTATCTACTGCACTACTATTTTCAGTAGGTCGTTTAACTTGATGCATTACGTAAATAACGCCAGCAAGTGTTACTTAAGTTAACAATAGGTTCTACGAACAACGATCGCAGATACGTTTAAGCCCGGCAACGAAGCCACAGAATCATAATACGTCGGCTTAAGTTAAATCTTTCCACTCACGTACGCTTATGAAAGTTTGGTGTTGTTATTAGCGAGAAACTAAAATCCAGCCAGTTCTGGCAATTCAGCCGCATATAGAAGGATTATTGAGTTATCGGTAAAGTAGGCTTAAGCGTATATGTTGGGTACGTTTACATTATCTTAAGTGAACACAGACGCATAACGATTTTCGCACATACACGCAAACTCTCACATACACACCATACATGCATACCACACACACGCACTTTCCACACACACACACGCACGCACGCACGCACGCACGCACGCACGCTCGCACGCTCTCTTAGAAGGACTAGAGGACATTAAGTTACATTAGCAAAGATTAGATATAAGAAAATTCTCATTTTCACAAAGGACTGTAAATTAATGGAACAGATTATCTGCTGATTGTGTGGGTGCTACTAGCGTGAATATGTTTCAAAATAAAATAGACACATACCTCAGAAGGGCGGGATACACATAGATAAAAGGGTTGGACTCTCGATAAGCCAAAGGGCTTCCTTGTCCACCTGCCACCTAGAGTTAATTCTCTGGGTGGCAATCTTGTTAAATCTTATGAAATAGTGTTAAATGTGGTGAAAGTTTGGTTAAAGTGCTGTTTGAATTGATACCAACGAGTGCAAATGCAGAACACTTCATTGCCCGTGCGTCCATAATAACAAGAAAACAATTCATGTAGCCAGAAACTAGTGTAATACCAGGACACCCAGCGATGTAACCAGAAACTACCGTAATAGCAGGACATATGTTGATGTAGCCAGACACTACTGTAATACAAGGACACCCATCGGTGTGTATAGACACTAATATAATACCAGGACACCCATTGATGTGAATAGACCCTACGGTAATACCAGGACACCCATTGATGTGAATAGACATTACGGTATTACCAGGACACCCATTGATGTGAATAGACACTACGGTAATACCAGGACACCCATTGATGTGAATAGACACTACGGTAATACCAGGACACCCATTGATGTGAATAGACACTACGGTAATACCAGGACACCCATTGATGTAAATAGACACTACGGTAATACCAGGACACCCATTGATGTGAATAGACACTACGGTAATACCAGGACACCCATTGATGTGAATAGACACTACGGTAATACCAGGACACCCATTGATGTGAATAGACACTACGGTAATACCAGGACACCCTTTGATGTGAATATACAGTACGGTAATACCAGGACACCCATTGATGTGAATAGACACTACGGTAATACCAGGACACCCATTGGTGTACACAGAAAGTACCATAATACTACTAGAGATCATAAACACTGATACAATATATCAGCCCATACTATAGATAAGGTAAGTGGGGGGGGGGGGGGGGGGTTTTGGCCAGTGTCAGGAAGATGCCAGTGATCATTTACTTTAAGAAATAACAGTAGATAGCTGTACCGACAACACAGATTAGTAGCCCGTATGCAAATTAGTAGTTGCATGCATTTGTGGCTTGTTATTCTTACGTTTTAGCTATGTTTTTGTTTTGTCACAAAGGGCACTACCGATATAATATTAAGATGTATGTATATATCCCATTATAGGCATACAGCAAATTAATGGAATACTACCGCTACTCGATATCATAAACTTTAGCGTAGTCAGTAGACAGACGACGTTTTTAATTGGCGGCATTTCTGCAACCACAGAACTATTTCAAAATAGATTTGAGTGCTGGGCGTTGGGTAAGATACAAGTATGTACATTTCCCCCAGCAATGATATATCGGCGTATCAAAGTTTACTGTAGAAATTGTCGAATTTTAATGTAAGTTACACAGTGAACAGGGGTAAGACTACATTAGATTATAATTATAGAGGCGGCCATCATCACGTTTCCTTCATTTCCTGCAAAGTTTCTCTAACAATCTTCTTGAAATTGTCATAGTATATTTAACTTCCATTGACACAATTGCTGTGGAAAATACGTGACATTCTCATACCTCGTTTTTTTTCCAGAAAAATATACCGAAACCTTATAACTCTAAATGTTGCCCCAATGTGGTGACGGATTTTGAAATATGGCTGCGTTCTGCAAAATAGCCACTGTGCGAATGCGCGAGCGACTAGCGTATATTTATTGTTAGGGGTCGTTCAAAATTGTCGACATTTCCAGAAGCGTACAAACCGCATGCTAGGGGGAGGGGTCGAAAATCAACATTTATTTTTATTTCGCAAAATAAATAGCCAATTTTCGTTTTAAAAGTCGCCAAACGAAGCATTAAACACAGAAGTATGTTGCGGCGCGTGAGCACTCGTGATGTACTTGGTCTGTCTGTGCGTCCTGTCTGCACGTGCGTCCCGTCTTTGTTTAGATTGGGGTCTTTTACGTTTGAGCAATGGAGCGATAAAAAAATTCTCGGTGAAACAGTTTTCTTTTCCATACCTGTATATTTGTATTAACATACATGTAACTATTGTAGCCTACATGCTATTGTTGGTACGCATTAGTCACAACAATCAACATTTTAGTGTACTTTTTGGGGAGGGGGGAGGGGGTCAAGAAAAAGAGTACTCTTGCATTAATGTTGAAAATTTTGGACGGCTCTTTACCGCATGAAAGATCTAATTCAGTAGTACATTCAGTATTCACTGGATCAACATGTCCTATGTATGTAAAATACTCGAACAAAATTCACACATCACAACAAAACGCTATTTTCAAGGGCAGTCATTAACTCGGTAGTTGTGGTTTTACGCCAACAGAATATACCGGAATTTCAACAAGTAATCATTTACGCTGTAAGTTATCCGGCCGTTCTGTATTCAGTTGCTGTGCCGCTCTGTTGCAGTGGCTACGAAGTGTCTGAAGGATCCGTCGTTAGACGCCTACCCGGTCAACGTGTACTACTGTAACACCTCGTCGGCGCCGGAATGTTGCGTGCAGAGAAACCACTTCGAATGCTGTCCGACGCAAACAATAAAGACGACGTAATAACTGTTTTATTATTATCCCCCACAATCCTTCTTTTCCCATTCCACTGGAGGACGAGTTAGACATGACAGAAAGTAGTTAACTGCCTTGGTGGTAGATGTTATATTGTTTTAATGACGACCTAACCTGGCCATAATATTATAGTGTGTAAATAGCATACAACAAACAATACAGTTTTCTAGAATAGTACTGTCTACGTTTGCTTAATTGTGTTTACACATAGCGAATCAATCGGGCGATGTTCAATTGTATCTTTCAAAGTTAAATCAGTAAATGATGATAACATAACAAAGCCTATCGGTAGTGGATATTTCGAGTAAATTAACATATATTGATAACAGTGCTGATACATAATTGAGTATATCACAATTAAAAAAGTAAAGGTCATTGGTTAGTAAAGGTTGCATGGGTGCGTGCGTGTGCATGTGCGTATCTGCGTGCGCGCATGGGACCAGCAAACAGACTCACGACCAGGGGTGACTGAATTACTTAAATGTTATACTTGAGTAGAAGTAAAAGTAATTCAGCTCAAAACTACTTGAGTAGAAGTAAAAGTAGCGTCTAAAAATCCTACTTGAGTAAAAAGTAAAACTACTTTCCAAAAGTACTTGAAGTAAAAGTAGAAGTAAAAGTAGAACGGTAAGATGTTTTGTCAGGCAAGTAACAACAATAATTACTGCATCGGCGAACAAAAAAATTAAGACAGATTGAAAATAATTACTGTTTAACTCCAACATATATTAACTATGTATATGAATAATGTTATATTTATTATTATTATTATTATTATGTGCACTTTGTTCCATTCCGCACGAAATGTACCATCACAGTTCCTTTGTAGAAGTGGAATAAATATATATATAAATAAATTAAAATATTTAAATGAATAGATAAATGTATAATTAAAATGTCCATATGATAAAAAAATATATATATATAAAATAATCGTTAAAAAGTCAGTAGAAATTGCACTAAAAAGTAATAAAAATGTAAATAAATTATTTTAAAAGGTCAATTCCATGGATTCATATGATGCTTTCTTATTTTGAAATGTTGTATAGAAAACCATATTTTGTTTTCGTAAATTCGACAGCGGGGTACGGAAATGTGTTCCGGTATCTGCCACCATGGGCGCTAGCTACGACGACCACGGTCGCTGCACCAACTGACCAAGAACGCCGTCGAAGTCCAGGTTGAAGCCAGTCATTGTGCAGGCCGCGCTATCTATAATTACGCGATTCATGAAGCTTATTAAGATGCCAGCCAACGTCAATGTGTATTATGTTTAAATGCCATACGTACACTGTTGAATGTTGAACTGAATAAAATTCATATATGTTGTAGAGTTTTAAAATAGATTACGGATTAACAGTCCACGGTGAACTGGACGATAATATGGTAGCGATGGCGTAATGAGACCTCTGCAGCCGAACACGCAAATGAGTTGACAAATGCAGAGCTAAGGTTGACTAAAGATTGAAAAAACTATAATAAATACGCTTACAGCTGGCTCAACTTCGTCTTTCAATCAATACCACAACACCAATTTAGAACGCACATTTACCGTACCGAATAATATTGCGATCGATTCGCCGTTTCGTATGCGGTTGACGAATTCATATTTTGGCGCAAGCCGAAGCACCAAGCAAATTTGCGTTTATTGCAGTAAAAAGATAATATTTGCGCAATGTTAGCATGCTGATCTTCCCTACTGCGCTGCATTAAACATATAAATCCAATTAGTATGCATGGCTTAGCTTATGTGTGAATTACAATTGCACTTTACAAGTCGCCGAAGCCAAGATAACCCGGCGCGTATTCGCGGAAGCCACGACTGGCAGAAAGGAAACGATTCGATTGATGTCGGCACAAAACAAACAATGCCTCGCACCATATTTACTGTTCCCAATGACTTGACCATACTAACACAAGTCAAGTGACAGTTATTACCGCGTTAACGTAGTTTACCAACGCTCTAATTTCTTGTAATTAAATAAGTTTAATGAAATGTTGTCGACGGGCGGAATGCCAACAGGTCGACGTAGTTCAGAAAAAATGTAACGAAAATATATCGCAAAGTAAATGAAAGTAACGAAGTAAAAAGTAGCGTTACCTTAGATAAAACTACTTCGTTACAAGTAGAAGTAGTTGATATAAATACTCTCCGTTACTTGAAAAAACTACTCAAGTAGAGTAACGAAGTAGTTTTACTTCGTTACATGACACCCCTGCTCACGACATTGAAAGAGTTAGCGTTTAACACGGGTGCTGCAACCTGTCGAATACAAGGCGAATGGCATCCAATTGGTAATTTATCGCCTAGCAATCACTGTAACAAAAGACATAATTTCATTGAGTTTTATTGGGCACATAATATGCTCAATTGGTCAATATAATTATTTACAATTGAAAGCAAACATCTTAGACAGACCGGCCACATTTTTTGGTTTGCAATCTGTATTTTTGACATAAAATTCTGTAAGAATCTGTATCAATGTGTATCATATATACATATATGTCGCGCATACTATAACAACATGTGAATACAAGTACGTAATTTTATTACTCATACATTATACCCAACATCTGCCACAAACTACATTCATCACAGTGACACAGCATGCGTTGCAGATTTAGCCAGTCTCAGCATCTCAACTGACACAGCAAACTGGTGGCAGGGGCTGTCGATGTTCAGTTTACACTGAATGTACGCAGTCATGGTGTCAGCATTCAAGCTGTGGCGTGCGTCTGTGTGAATTGTCCGCAAGCTGGAAAACAACATCTATACATCACCGTTGCCAATAGCGGGAAGCGGGAGGCTTGCAACAGCGTCTTGATTGAATCTCAGACGAGACGTGGTCGATCTGCCGCGCTTGGCCATCCTCCTCCAGCACGATGACGTCGTCGGCCAACAGCAGAAAGTCCTCATACTCATCTGTCAGCTGTTCGGCATCAACGTCGGGGAAAAGCGGGCTGCCAGACGCACAATCGGCTCGTACGTGAGGTTCACACGGGCTGCAGGGTCGAGGACACCCAAGTCGCGCACCACCGGGTCGCCGAACGAAACTTTGCGACCATTTTGCGCACAACCGCACAATAATATGCGCGCACATCGTTGATGAATGACACCTGGACGGCTGGCGTGACAACTTCATCCTCTAAGAAGGAGCGCACCTTCAAACTGACCGCGATGGTCGAATCATCGTGCTGGATGGGGCGATCGTTGATGATGCGTAGGTTAACAACGTTGCGGATGTGGCGATTAGCTGTTTACCGCCGTTGAACCACCTGCCGCAATTTTCAGAACAACAATTTATGAGCGCGCCATCTATTGGCTATTGCGCGCTAAAACGAACTAAATCGGTGATTTAGTTCGTTCTTTCGTAGCCTAGTTAGTCATTAAAATAAACGATTACTTCATTGCACCGAAAGCTGTTGTTTTATTGACTGATATAACGGCAATATGGTTTTGTGACGCATGCAAGTAAATAATAAGGCTAATAAAAGTGTTTTTAAATTTTATTGAAATCCGTATTGAAATGAAGTACGGCCGTATTACTAAAAAAAAATCGTCAAAATCCGTATCGGATACGGATAATCCGTATCATGTGGCAGGTCTGTTTAGATGAGCGGGGTTCACACATATAACAAACGTTGCACTCTCAACAAACCAAACGTTTCCTTGTACACTCGCCATCTGTAGTTTCTTGTTAAATCTTGTCTCATATGGTTGCAGCAACGAGCAGCTGGCCGTATGGGGGTCTGTCTTCGGCATCGCCCTCCTGGTCACAGTCGTATGGACGTGTTACCGCAAAGATAACTACCTCTGCGAGGGAGCAAACCTCTACCAGCGGTTCACCGCCTTGCGCAGGTAACACACAGGGCAGATGCCACGTAATTACCTGCCGTACTGACACGCAGAGCTTCAAGTGAAGGCGTGTGACAGGGTTCTCGATATTCCATCTATTCTGAGATTCAACTAGTATCATCCATGTAATCTGTTATCTATATATTACTACTCTAACATTGGGGCAGTGCAGCAGCGTCTCCTCCCAAATGTCGATGTTTGTTCGCCTCTTTCTGCGTTCATTCGGTTCCTAGAACCATTGGCCTCGGGTCTACCAATTGGCGATGTATTTCAAATATCATAAAAAGTAATTATCCATAATGATCTTGCTTAAGTGATGAAGAAAACTAAAGATAAGTTCTTACATAGCGCAGTATCCAGTCGTTATGACTACCCAAAAACGGTTTGCACTTTATCTCTGGCAGACATGTTTAATCGAACACAATATCAGCTTCTATGGGAAGCGTTCAGCCAGGCAATATTTATTTCGCGAAGACTAATCGTACATACACGCACACGCACGCGCATGCACGCACGCACGCACCCCCCACACACAACACACACACACACACACACACACACACACACACACACACACACACACACACACACACACACACACACACACACACACACACACACACACACACACACACACACACACACACACACACACACACACACACACACACACACACACATTATCATCATCATCAACATCAGTGCTTATAGCCATTCGTACAGCTGAGTGAACTGGACCAACATAGAGTGAACGACATTGCCCATAGTTCAAAAGGGCAGCATAGGATTCGAACCAGAGTTCTCTCGATTGAGAGTCCGACGCTCTATCCGCAGCGTCACCGCGCTCCTCAACAGTAATATGCTTCTCCTGTCGTCTTTCTTTATACGGCACCACTGTGGTGTTAGCTAGTTTACCTAGTCGCCTCGTCTCGGGGAGTTTACGAAGGTGAGCGGGTGCTGAAGAAGCGTTACTATTGTGGAGTTACGTTCGCCCTACTGTCACCGTAATTGGCGACAGGAGAAACCAAATGATCAGCAGGAACGAGTGTAAGATCAAAATACTGCTATGTATCTGATGCCATTGGCTCGATGCCCAATGGGTGGGCATAAGCTGGTATTGTATGTTTGCAAACTAAGAAAAGAAACTCGGTTTCTCATTTTTTTTAATGTGCTTAACAAAAATGAAACCTTGTTACAGTTATAGCAAATGAACCAATGTTTGTTTATGTGCATGCGTCACAATGACTTTGCGTTATTCTGACAGGAACAAAACAGCAGTAGAAGAGACCATCATAATAGAGAAGACGTCACCGAGTCACGTGCCTCGCGAGACTCCCACACATCCCGTGAACGTGATGAAACACGACAGAGAAATCAGCAGTTTGACCAGCTCCGGCGTACAACCAACGATACTTGCGCCGACGACGAACTACAATGACGCGTCGCGAGAGAGTGCAACCGGAAGTGGCAACGACACAAGTTAGGAGAGCCAGTGCACAAACAGCCAACGCAGAATGCAAACAGTTAGTGCATGAACTGTATAATACAACGAACTGAAAGTTGTCCGTTCAGGTGACCACAACTAAAAACTGTACCGAGATATTTTGATGGTTATTATTTACATTTATAAATATATTAATATTATCTTTTACTTGCAGTAAACATAGGCCTATGTTGATTGATGTTTAATTATCATTTATTTATCTATTTATTTATTTTTCATATACAGGTTAACCTAATGTATTGATGTTTACATTAATATTAATGTATATCACATTCCTTTTCTACTTTTACTGTATTTATTGTCTTAATTACTATTATTATTAGTTCATTTGATCTATGATGTAACAATTATTGTTTTATTTAAATGCATTATTTTTAACAAACATTTGTATATTGTTGTAAAGTGCTGTGAACAAGTGCTATGTGGAAATGACGATTTTGTGCTGTTCACGTCAACGTGAAATTGCACTACCATATAATATACATTCAGTCTCATAAACACTTTTCGTTATTGCCGCATGGTGACGCTTCTTTGCATATAATGTCGGTAGAGATGCACTGACAGGAACAATGCGTGTCAAACTGTCTGATCTGTTGGACTAAGTCATAGTTGTTAAGACTATCTCCGTTGACACGTATGGCAGTTCATATGTAGGACGATGTGAGTGGGAATTCGTAATAATTCCTTTACTTCGACTTTTTTACTACACTCAAAGCAGCGCCTCCGAGACTTTGCTTCCGAACTATACACACTTGTATAAATGTTTCTATGATAAATACATATAATGTGTAAATTATGTGTTTGTAGAAGTTCATTTATGTTATATTATATAATATATATATTACGCGCATATGATTACGATTTGATTGCAGGCAGGTCAGGAATATGGAGATGTATAATCTCCCATTGACACCTAGACGTGGTAGAAGGAATCAGATTGTTTTAAAGCTGTCCGGGTAGACTACCCCGTATTCCAGATGCCTGCATATGCCGACCAAAGTGCAAGACGGCCCATCGAACTGGCACAATCGTTCTTTCTAAAAAAAATCGAGGGTGATAAGGGTGACATCCGCCTTAATCGTTTTCCTCTTTCTATGAATGACTGATCCTGCATGCACACTATTAACAAACAATGTCGTAAAATAATTATAGAGGACTGCTTATTTAATTGGTCAACTACGCAACTACACCGAGCGAGCAACTACAAACGTTCGGATCCTGGGGTGTTTCTAAGCCAGACGGGAAGGTGGCAAGGTAGCTTACCCATTACTCTGTATTGACGACAGCTTCTTTAAGGCAGATGTTGTTCAAGTGAATAGAAAATGTTGTCCAACAATCGAACCGAGCACGTGGCACGTGGCACGTGGCACGTGGCACGATCGAGATCGGGATGGGAGTCGAGAGAAGGATGCTTACACAAACTGTAATTAAACCAGCACTACGGAAGGCTTTCAGAAACTGATTATCGGTAAGTATGTCTATATGACATAACCATTGTCAATGGCTCCATGTCACTGGTGTAACCGCTCGATTTTATTCCTCTGTATTAATAGGGCCGGAACGATACACACGGCACGGTACGGTACACGATACACAACATCCGTATCGCGATACGCTGCGATACACGATAGCGGTAGGCAAAACAGTATTCGCGCCACCTTTGTGAAGCAACAAACGTCCAGCGCAAACCACAACTGTCTGTGTGTCGATAACATATCGAGTTATAACATGTAGTACGTGTATATTATCTAACTATAATATATGTAAAATCTTTACACACTATTCTGTTTCAATGCGCGCATGCAATTTGGACCTCATAGTTACGAGGGATGCCGTGACGTCTGCAGTATCGTTGCCTTGTCCGCGTGAGAAACAGCCTGCTTGCGATCCGGTCTCATTCGCCATTTCATCTGGATGTAAAGCTGCACGTTTGTTTCTGTTAGTAGAGTTGTAGAACTGAAATGTTCATTATTTCTGAATAGTACTGATTTAAAGCCTTTAAAACTTAGACAGTTTTCGTTTTATTTTGACTCACGTACCCAGATTTCGTCCGGGTTTTGTGCAACACCAAACCCTGTAGGGGCCTAGTAATGACGCATTGCGACAGAATAGGTGCCAGCGAGCGTGTGTTCAGAACATCTGGGGATATCGTGACACCCACGCTTGATGCACACAATGTGGACATGTTGCTGTTCATTAAAGCAAATAGCAAGTTGGAGTGATATGCATGACTGCGAGTGCAACTGGGTGCTGCTGAGTTTGAAACAATGTACTACTGATTCGTTTCAAGCGTTCACAATAAATAAACGAGTGTTTTAGTGTTGTTATACCATTCTAGTCAATGTACTCTGGAACGCGATACGTATCTGTAATGATAGATCACTCGTACCACCATTACCCTTACGGGCCTCGCGAACTTAGGGATCTCGCATGTTTGGTTGGCGGATGCGGCGTGCACGGCCATGTTCGGATTGTACGATTATACACAAATAAAGCTACATGTTATACCGTTATCTTATCATTTCATGGTGTCAGAAAATAAGGAACACACGCCAAGAGACACGCAGCAACGTGTCGTATCGCAGTAGAAGAACATCTTGGACCAAAATAGCGCGTTATATCCGACGCTGGACTGGGACTCGCCGGCGCTGTCAGAAACATAGACAAAATTCGAAAAACACGCACGGCTAATGTTCGGTGGGCCGTTACACGACAAAACCGAGGTGCAACAAGTGAGTTATCTGCTGTTGTGGGTGGGAGAGAAGGGCCGCGACATTCATTCCACATTCCAATTCGATAACGTCACATCAGAAACTGACCCCAACGACGGACAAAGACACAATTTGGACACAGTGTGTGCAAAATTTCGCGCGTACGTAACACCGAAGAGTAACGTCCTATTCAGCCGATATAAATTCTACAACCGCGTGCAAGGAGTTGGCGAACCTGTTGAGAGTTTCATCATGGATGTAAAAATACTCGCACGTGATTGCGGTTTTCCAGCCAACATCATTGACGAAATGATCCGGGACAGGTTTGTATATGGCACGAACGCGCGGATGGTACGTGAAAAGTTTATAAACGTCGGCGGAGAACTGAGTTTAATAAACGCCATCGACATCGCGCGCGCGCATGAAAGTGCGCAACAACAAATAAACAACATGATCAGTGAACCAACAGATGTCCAGATGGTCAAATCAAAACAAACACGCCGTGTTAAAGCCAACAGAAACGCCACGAGCTTCACTCGACCTACACAAAGCAGTCAGACGAAGAAGACGTGCGGACACTGCGGATACAGTCAGCACACGAATATGGACGACTGCCCTGCTCGAGGCCGCACCTGCAACAAAGGCAAACGGCGAAACCACTTCGCCGCCGTGTGCCGCCAGAAGAACGTCAACAGCGTTGATCAACCTGACATTGAAGACAGCGACAGCGACGTAAATGATGAGTTCTGTGTTGATAGTGTTGACCCTCACCCACACAATAGAGATCAGGCATATGTTACAGTCACGTGCAACAACACAAAACTAAAGCTCAAAATAGACACGGGGGCACAGGTGAACATTCTACCTAAGTCCGTGTATGACAAGCTCCGAGCCAAACAAAAGTGCAACAAGCTACAAAGCAGCAAAGTAACACTTCAAGGTTACGGTGGCCATGCCCTCAAGAACTTGGGTACATGTGAGCTTCGTTGTTCGCACAAAAACAAAAGCTATGCACTCCAGTTCCAGGTGGTCGACGCGCGAGCTCCTCCCATCTTGGGGCTGGCATCTTGCGAATCATACAGCTTGTACTGTCTGTAAGTCTGGCAATGACGTTGATGCCGACCTTCGACGCAACTGTGATGAACTATCCGGTAACGATGATGATGATAACGTCGAGTATAAACCCGATCGCGATGAAGATGTTGTGCGACTGCTCGCCGAATATAGTGACTTGTTCGACGGCATCGGTGAATTTCCTGGGGAACACTCGCTCACGTTACACCATGATGCAAATCCTGTCGTACATCCGCCACGCAGCATACCAGTGGCACTTCGCGACAAGGTCAAAGAAGAACTATCACGTATGGAAGCCAACAACATCATCGTGAAAGTAACGGAGCCCACGGACTGGGTAAATTCCATTGTTGTCGTGCAAAAGCGTAATGGTGACATACGTGTGTGCCTGGACCCTCGCGACTTGAACAATGCGATAAAACGACCGTACTACCCAGTACCGACGCTAGAGGGCGTCACCAGCACGCTGACGGGCGCAAAATACTTCTCGCTGCTCGACGCACGAAGTGGTTACTGGCAGATAAAACTGACAGACTCAACATCTCGATTGACAACATTCAACACACCATATGGACGATAGCGATACCTACGCATGCCATTCGGAATCAACGCAGCTCAAGACATCTTTCAGCGCCGTGTCGATTAGACATACGAAGGTCTGCCACATGTTACTGGCATCAGCGACGACGTACTTGTCGCAGGCACGTCAAAAGAAGAACACCTTCTTACACTACGCGCAGCGTTTCAACGAGCTCGCCAAAGTGGTCAACGTTTCAACATGGACAAATGTCGTTTTCATTTGCCAGAGGTTGCATACTACGGTCACGTCATATCTGCCGAGGGCATCAAACCAGACCCCAAAAAGATAGAAGCTATCGTCAAAATGGCAAGCCCTGCTAACAAAGCCGAGCTACAGACCATACTTGGTATGGCCAACTATCTTGCTAAGTTTGTGCCAAAACTGAATGAAATCACTGCCCCGATGCGAGATCTATCGAAGAAAGAATCCGAATTCGTGTGGGATGCGCAACAAGAATCTGCATTCGCAAAGATGAAGGAGATCATCACAAAAGAACCCGTGTTAGCTCTCTACGATCCAAAGAAGGAGCTGACACTACAAGTCGACGCATCATCAAAAGCGACGAGTGCCACACTCATGCAAGAAGGACGCCCAATCGAGTACATGTCACGGGCTTTGGACCAGTCCAAACAAAATTGGGCTACGATCGAACGAGAGATGCTAGCCATTGTACACGGGTGCAACAGATTCCGCCAATACATGCACGGACGCAAAACAACTATGGAATCTGACCACAAACCACTTCAATCCATCATGCGCAAGCCACCATCGGCAGCCCGAAACGCCTGCAAAGCATGATTGTCGAATTACAGCGATACATGTAGGATATTCACATCGTCCACAAACTTGGTAAGGAAATACCGGTAACCGACTGTTTGAGCCGTAACCTCACTGCAAACGCTGTGCCGATCTACGATGAATTCTCAGAAGAACCAGACATAGCCGTCCACCATCTGATGGCAACTCTCCCGATCAGCGACAAAAAATTGGCAGAGATCCGGACCAGCACCGCGAACGACCCCCGCATGCAGACGTTAAAGCACGTGATTATATCGGGGTGGCCCAGCCAGCGTAAGGAGTGCCCCACTGCCATCAGCGATCACTGGAATCACCGAGATGAGCTGATGCACGCAGATGGCCTAATATTCAAGACGGACAGAATCGTAGTCCCCCAACGCATTGCACCCAGAAATGCTAACACGAATACACGAAGGACACTTCGGGGTCGAGAAGTGTCGATCACGGGCACGTATGGCACTGTTCTGGCCCGGTATGAACGCCGACATCGAGAAAACTGTCGCCAACTGCAGCATGTGCCAGATGCACAGAAATGCCAACCAGAAAGAGACTCTGATAAACCATCCAATATCCTCGTTGCCATGGCAGGTTGTAGCGACAAATCTGTTTAATCTCGACCGTCGTGACTACATTGTTGTAGTGGACTACCTCAGCAACTTCCCTGAGGTGGAGTATCTACGAGACACGAAATCTGCCACCGTCATTGACAAAATCAAAGGAATCTTGGCGCGCCATGGTCAGTGCCAAACACTTGTTAGCGACAACGGCCCTCAATTTTCGAGTGCCGAGTTTCGGAGATTCGCAAAACAGTGGGATTTCGAGTACACAACCTCCAGCCCTACATACCCGACACCGAATGGTCTTGCCGAAAGAACGGTTCAAACCATCAAAAGACTGTTCAAGAAAGCCAAACACGGGAAGACAGACCCTTACTTGGGCCTACTCGAATTGCGAAACACCCCCGTGCATGGACTCGCATCACCTGCGCAGCTTGCGATGTCTCGTCGTTTGCGGGCGTCGATACCGTGCGCACCGAGGCATCTACAACCTGCAGTGGTTGAGCGTAGCGTCATCGAGGACATGCTCGAACGCAAACAGTCAACTCAGAAAGAACACTACGACAAGTCTGCCAAAGACCTCGAGCCACTCCACGTCAACGAACGCATACGCATACGCATCACCGACCCAAGGCCACACTGGGAATCTGCCGTCGTCATTCAAAGGCCACAACCGAAGACACCGCGCTCATACATTGTCCGATCTGAACGAGGAGTATACCGACGAAATCGGAAACACCTCTTGAAGACGCGCGAACAACCTGTTGCCGACCCCCTCCCTGATATCGACGGGCAGCTCGGATGTCTCCACGAAGACCACGCTCCCGCCAGCGAGGCGTGCGCACTCCGCCCAGTCAACACGTCGGAGCCAGCTGCAACGCCGACATCCACCGCGCAACCCGCGTCGCCTACGCAAGATACGGTCTCACCGCACCCCTACAGAACCAGGGCGGGAAGAGTGCACAAACCCAGGCGCATCCTTGACCTGTAGTGACACTAACATGCCATATAATTATTATTATCATTTTATCTTGCTGTTGCCTTTCCGCTGTTAAGATTTTTTTTAAATATATATAACAAAGGGGACGTAATGATAGATCACTCGTACCAACATTACCCTTACGGGCCTCGCGAACTTACGGATCTCGCATGTTTGGTTGGCGGATGCGGCGTGCACGGCCATGTTCGGATTGTACGATTATACACAAATAAAGTTACATGTTATACCGTTATCTTATCATTTCAGTATCGTACCGTGACCTCTGTATCGCTTTACGTATCGTATCGCGAAATAGTGTATAGTTCCGGCCTTAATTAATAGATATGAACGCCTCTGCTTCTTCGGTACCATGCACTTCCCTGATGATAAAATACAAAATGTATATGTTGTACAATACATTCAATAATTGCTGCCAGAGAATGCAATACGACAAATTGTGAGTATCATACATTGACACAGTTTCTCGATGCGGGACCTCGGCAGTGTTGTGCCTACTGAACGATTTAACTCGAAGCCCTGGACTTTTCAACATATTTATGTTTTGTGACACTGGTTTTGAATAATAAGCTTATCGTATTTCACAATTGATCCCGTCCTTAGTCATCCGTCAGCATGTTAGTAACATCACACGCACATTCTCTATATATATTACTTCGTACGTTCATGTACGTTTATTATAATGGTATTTACTTTATGTTCCTAGCTAAAACAAATTGCCAATTGCCAAATTAAATTATATATATATATATATATGTATATATAATATTACACATTACGTATTTGTTATGGCTTTCTTGTACATAGAATACATGAACCGTCATGTGTAACATAAATTAATCAGCTGTCAACGTAAGGTTTAATAGTTTTCTTGTTTCTTAAGTTGATCATATTTGTTTGCACGTCTTCCACGTCATACATCACACCATGTCAAATGTCATAAGCTTACTTACGTTGTGCGTACAAAATAATGTTGTTATTGATGACGAAATAGAAAAAGACGATTTTGCAATGGTATCGAGTTTGACTTTGTGGGATAATTAATAATGTGGTGAATGCGGACTTACAAAATGTGTTTCGCGGGTATCACTTATATCTATTATAATTGGGTACATGTCGAATAGCTAATAACGTATTTATATTAATTTCATCTCTTTACTGAGAATATTTCATATATAACTTAACAAAGAACACATGGTCAAACACATTTAATAACATATTTTGATTTGCAATTTTGTTTCCGACTTGACCTTAACACAATTAACATAACATGTTCATTAACAGCCTACCAGCATACAGAATAGCTGGTTAACTTAGATTTTGCTTTAATGGTAAGTCATGGGTATACTAGCGATGAACCCACAACAATAACATTTTTGAAATTAGTCTTGGCACAACATTTACAAAACCGTATGCGTTTCGCCTGGTATCGCCTTTCGCGTTGATCCATTTCTTTCATTTGAACCTTGAATATTATATGTGTTGCTGTCCTGCCAGGACACATATGCTGGGACGTATTTGGCGTAGTAACAACAGTACATTTGGCCTCAACATGGGACGAAAGCGTGAGCGGTCATGAGACTGTTGAAGTATGATGGTGTTCCATGAACTGATGATGCCACAGCTGGCTTTGATTGACATGGAGAATGCACGGACAACCGTCATCTTGGTTTCCTTTGTAACGAAGTGGTTGTAGGTTGTTTTGTCCACAACGCTACTCCTTTCAGTTTCCGCTAACTATTTATAGCACGGAGCACAACTTCGCACGGCATTTTCCTTCGCCCGCTTCCAGCCATTGCCTTGAGTGTTCACCAAAGTACACGACGTCGTCAGTGAATTCGTGTTAGAACAAATCCATTGCAGAGTTCACCTCGATGAGCTTCACGTTCTTGGTGTGTTTCCATGCTACTGCTATTGCACGTCGGTTCACGTCGCCTGGCATCGTATTTGCGGATATCGATTAGGAAGTTGTATCTCATCCAGGTTTGTGGTGCGGAGCATTTATATTTGATCACGTGTAAACTAACCTAAATGCAATATATATGTCACAGATATATTACTAATGTATATATGTGATTGAGTTATTTGCGAAATAAAGGCTTTCACGTGGTATCGCATTTTCTGACCATTTTGATGTTTTTTCGGAGAAAGATGTTTGCGGCCAAATTTGTCTGGTATTACACATAAAACATTCATGTATACATATGTAATCTATTGTAAAGCTTGCATATAATATTTAAATTTGGAATAAAGCATATTTCTTTCTATGTTTAATGCTCATGGAAAGTTGCGTTTTGCTTAAGGTATCGGTTAAATAGTATTTAGACGTCGGATGCATTAACTAGTTCATTACCATATATTAATTTAATGTATTGACAGTTTCTACGTTCAGTGTCGCAGAAATAATCGTATGCACAGCCTTGGTTACTCATGTAATCAGTTTCATATTCAAATTCACATCTATAGTTTCTTTTCCTTTTCCCATCCATAGTTTTTCCATCAAGTGTGTTTCACATTCACAGGTATATATATTTTCCATCCAGTGTTTTTTTGTTACCTCACTGGTATTTGGGCATTCTGCCCCCCACACATTCAATGTTCAACATTTTACCATTTACATCTTGGCATTATTACTATATTTTATTGCATGCATCTGCAACGTTCACAGCATTAATAACTGTTCCATCGGTGTTAAACTACTCTGTTCCATGCATATTGTTGTTTAATTTGCTGTTCCGAACTCTGGGTACATTTCAACAAAGGCACCTGTTTAAAACTTAAAGTCGCATACAACAATAAGCATACTCGGATCCTAGAATGCCACCTTTGGGACAGTACGAGTAATATGTTTGTAAATAACGCTATAGACTAATTTGACGCCCTATTTCGCAAAATGTTTATGGGTTCAGAAAACGGGTTCTTGATATTGACAATAATATGATGAAATATAAGTGTAACTATAGATAAATTATAGTCGAACAAGAGCAGCAAAGGCAAAGGCACAGGAAGAGCATACAGAAGCCAACAGAGAAGTAAAGAAGAGTGTAAAAACAGACAAGCGCAACAGCTCAAGAACATCTGGAGCTCCAAAGTGTTGTCATTACACACGAAGATCCAACTGTTTAACTCCAACGTGAAGTCAGTCCTACTGTATGGAGCAGAGACATGGAGGACAACTAACACCACCACCAAGAAAGTACAGACCTTCATCAACAACTGTCTAAGAAGAATCCTCCAGACCCGCTGGCCAGACACCATCAGCAACATTGACTTGTGGAGGAGGACACACCAACTGTCTGCCGAAGATGAAATAAGAAGAAGACGATGGGGATGGGTTGGTCACACGCCCCGGAAACCAGCATCAAATATCACCAGACACGCTCTGACATGGAAACCACAAGGCAGGAGAAAAAGAGGTCGTCCAAAGAACACGTGGCGAAAGGACCTTTGAATGTTTACGTTCAAAGGGTCTCAACTTTGTTCATTTGAACTCTCGCAGTCTTCTGCCGAAACTTGACGATCTAAGAGTGCTCGCAGCTAACACTAAAGTTACGGTGATCGGCATCACCGAGTCTTGGTTAGATGCATCGGTTACAGACTCGGAAATTGAAATCACTGACTATACTATTCTCCGGCGCGACAGGAATCGCGAGGGCGGTGGTGTATGTATCTACATTAGAAGTGACATTGCTTTCAAACCGAGAGACGATATATATATTATCTAGAAACTGTCTGGGCTGAACTGTATTTACCTAAGACCAAACCTATTTTAATTGGTGTATGCTACCGTCCACCCAAACAGATGGACTTTTAAAATATACTTGAACAATGCTGCATGGAATGTAATTCTTTCACCAGCCAAGAATATTCATCATAATGGGTGACTTTAACGTTGACTCCTCTCACCTAAATACTCACACTAATCAGGTGCATGTGTCACTGAAGCATTATATGTCTATGTTTGGTATGACCCAGCTTATTAACACACCTACAAGGATTACCAGTACAACATCCACCATCTTAGATCTCATCCTCATCTCAGACCCTGGTAAAATAACACAATGTGGTGTATTAGATCTTGGCTTGGGTGACCACCAATTAATACATTGCACACGCAAATGTAAGAACATTCCTGTTAATCAACACAATGGTGTGACGTTAAGATCGCTCAAAAACTACAGTAAGGAAATTTTTAAAGCAAAACTGCAAGAGGTAGATTGGCAGGATGTATTGGATATTAACTCTGTACACTTTTTTACCTTTTTAAATCTAAGTTGATGGCCGTTATTGATAACATTGCCCCTTTGAAGTATGTCCGGATCAAACAGCGTACCGCCCCGTGGATGACCGGGGAGATACTGCATCTCATTCGAGATCGGGCATTTACAAAATTCAAAAAGACCAAAGACATCAGTTGGCACGGAAAATACACTTATCTTCGGAATCAGGTTTAATATAAGAAGAAACAGGCCAAATCAGACTTCATTGCTAACAAGGCTAACGAATTCAAACAACAACCAAAGAAATTATGGCAAATGCTGAAAGGCCTCGGAACTTCGTCTCAGTGTAAAACTAAGCCAGGGAGTATAGGACTAGGTATTGATAACAACATTTGTTTTGATAAATCAATGGTATCTGAGCATTTTAACAAGTAATTTACTAATGTAGCCTCAACACTGGTTAGCAAACTTCCACCAAGTAATGGTAAATATGAAGAGAAACACATCCAAGACTTCTACAGGTCATTGGGTGTCACCAGTAATAGTTTCTGTTTTAGTGAAGTCAGCGAGAACAAAGTACTAAGTATTCGTACCAAACTAAACTCAAACAAGGCAACTGCAAAGGTTTGGATCTATTGTCACCCAGATTTATTAAGGATGGTGCTAAGCTCATTGCGTCTCCTTTGGCGCATATTTTAAATTTATCTTTGTCCACCGGCGAAATTCCAGAAGATCTTAAATCAGCAAGGGTGATGCCCATTTACAAAAAGTATAGTAAGAAGGAAGCCGGTAATTACAGGTCGATCTCGATTCTAAATACTATCTCGAAATTATTTGAGAGGATCGTCTATCAACAGCTGGACGAGTATCTCAAAGCACATCAGATCCTATATGAATATCAATCTGGTTTTAGATCATCATATTCTACCGAAACATGTTTAGTACATCTCACAGACTCCCTAAAACAAGAGCAAGATAAAGGTAATTATATAGGCATGGTGCTTCTTGACCCTCAGAAGGCTGTTGACACCGTAGACCATAAGATTATGCTTCAAAAACTCGAAGCTATAGGACTTCACAAATCTGTCATAGTTTGGTTTCAATCATATTTATATGGACGATAACAATCAGTTGGCATTGGTGGTACCTTATCAAAACCGATGACTGTCACATGTGGTGTACCTCAAGTGTCAATTCTCGGACCCTTACTGTTTCTAATCTATATTAATGATATTCCATCGGCTGTTCGCTGCAAACTTCTTTTGTACGCTGACGATTCGGCTCTGATAGTTTCGGGTAAGAATACCCAACACATCCAAGAAAGTCTCTCTTCGGAGCTTGAGGCAGCCAGAGAATAGCTGATAAATAACAAACTGTCCCTCCATCTAGGCAAAACTGAATCAATCCTTTTTGGATCGAAACGTAAACTCCACACATGCAACTCCATTCAGATGAAATGTGCTGGCAACACATTGGCATGTCAGACGCATGTTAAATACCTAGGTATAGAGTTAGATCAGTCACTAACTGGAGAAGGAGTGGCTGAGAAGATGGTTTGCAAATCAAATGCTAAGTTAAATTTTTTTTTACAGGCAGACAAGAAATGTCAACCTGAAAAAAAAACTACTTACCTCTGCCTTAATACAATGTCATTTTTACTATGCGTGTTCATGATTTCATGGTTCTCGGGTTTAACCAAGAAATATAAAACTAGCCTACAGTGTATCCAGAACAAGGTAATCCGTTTCCTTCTTAATGAACCAGCCTGAACCTATATTGGTTCAACGGAATTTAGACAGGTCAATATGTTACCTGTGGATCTACGGGTTAAACAACTAAAATTGAACCTTGTCTATAATATTGTCAATGACAGAGCACCGATTTATTTGTCCGATTCTGTCAACGTAACACGCAAGCAGCACGGTATAAATACAAGATCTAGTACTTTGTCTCTGCATGTGCCGTATGTTAAATCTTTCGGTCAAACTTATTTTTACTACACAGGTATACAGGCATGGAATTAATTGCCATATAACATACAAGGTGCTCAGAACAAGAACCAATTTAAACATTTAGTGAAAAAGTGTTTGTTCATTTATCTTAATGATCAGGAAGCCAGCTCATTTATTTACTTTTAATTCAATCTTATTTTTGAGGTACCTGTATTTTTTTTATAAAGTTGTTTTATTGATGACGCATCTTTTGTTAAAAGTGTTTAATAAAAAAAAACTTGTATTATATATTTGTAGTACATGTGTTGGTTCTTCAAATTACTTAATAGTGCTTATAATCAGGAGGTAATGTCCCACCTTTCTTAATATCATAATTATGAATGTCTTTTGACATCTCAACAGTAACTATATTATTTATTTATTATTGTTTTTTTAGTATGTTATTTTGTAATATTCTATTTATATCTGGGTCATATATTTGTTTGTCTGTCCAAGGACCACAATGGAAACAAGTGCTTGCACTTTCTTGTGTCATCCTTTATATTTAATGTACCCTCCAGGCGGACACCAAGAAGACAGGACACACTTGGAGACAGCTTGAAACAAGAGCCCAGGACAGAGGACTCTGGAGAACTGTTGTCGACGGCCTATGCCCCAGGAGGGACGGGCACAATTAAGTAAGTAAGTAAGTAGAGAAACTGTTAATGGTCCTGCTCGTCACAAAATATCTATATGTTGTAAAATAGTAACTATATTATTTATCGTTTTACATATTTATTTGATTTATTTTGCTCTATTTTTTATCTTTTAACTTATTAGTTTGGTTTACACATTTATATATTTTACTTATTATTTGTTAATGTTGTATATTTTATTCAAATTTGTATGTTTTACTTAAGTATACACGTACTATTAAATGTAGGCGCTACCGCCGATAAACTTATCGATATAGTAGGCCTGTTTAATCATGTTAGTTGGCAGATATTTATTCTTGTTCATATAATTTTCGTGATAGGTAATTTTTTGGGACTGGCGTGCGGGCCTGTGGTGTAGTTTCTTTTGGAACTTTGGAGTGGTGCATTTTTACACCTCCAAGCGCATCCCCCAAGACCCTTTATGAATGGTCTGGCGGCTATGCAGAAATCAAGCGGAACTTTTGTCTAAGCGGGGGTACGAACGGCCCTCTTTGCTCCACAGTCAACGAGTCTAGCATGCATGTCACAATCGAACGACCTGTTTAAAAACCGGACTAGCGTTCTGGGATCATAGAGACCATTTAATTTGTTAAAGTCAAATCGTAGACCTACTCAAGTTTGTTATCACGCGATGCCATGGCTTATGTGTTGTTTTTCCTACGCATAGGTCCTTCTCCAGGTTTGAATGTAATGGTGTAAAGGGAAGTTGGGCCTTGAACTAGTTTAATTTAAACTTTAAAATAGCAATATACAAATATATCCACGTCATTAAAATATACCAAACACCTAGTATACCTAGGCACTACAACCATTTCCCGTATTTATAATAATAATAATAATTAATTAGTATAATGTATAATTGTTATTACTATTTTTCATAGGATTTACATTTCAATGTAAACATTTGCTAATATGCTTCATAAATACTGGTAACATTTTATAATTATTTTTGAAAGTAGGCGTTTTATAATAATAATAATAATAATAAGTTTATTTAAGTTGCAAAGATACAAAACAAATTAATACAGTATAGTATTATAGTGCAACTAAGGAGATTCCTAAGAAACCCGCAAGGGCTTATAGCGAAACCATCTATGACAAAAACAAATGTAATGTTAAACAATAACTATTACTTTAAAACAATAATGTCATTAATGAGAATACAATTATTTAACTAGTAAATGCCTAAACAATATAACTTTTGAACATTTTAACTTTTCAAATATTTAACTAGGTTTGTTTAAATCAGGTACATATTTAGTACAGACAAACAATTCAAGAATCTAAGTTTTTTAATAAACTTAATCAAGATAAAACTGTTTATATTAATGGAATTAGTTAAGTTTCTTGATAAAGGGACAACAACGAATGTTTAAGTTTCTTTTTGAATCGGTATACTGCCACTGACTCTTTAATTTCAGTTGTCAGAGAATTCCAGAATTTTGGACCCATGTATTTAACAGAGAATTTAGTTATGTTAGTTCTAACCAGAGGTGTAAAGTAGTATGTGGGCGTCCTGGTGTTATGTCTATGTATATCAATATTTCTTATTAAAAAGGTTTAACATACTGGTTGGAAGCATATCGTTATTAAATTGGTACATAAACACACCCAGCTGATATTTATATACGTCATTTTGTTTTATAAGTTGGTTTTCTTGAATACATTATCTGTGTGGGCAAGATAATGAGACTGGGTCTCGGTAATTATTCTGATTGCTTTTTTAATATTAAGTTTATTTATTCTTGATGTATAAGTATTTGCCCAAATTAGGGCACATTACTGTAATCTGTAAATGTTTTGATACGCATTGTTGAAAGTAGACGTCTACCATAATACGAAAAGATGTTCAATGAAACATACATTTTCATTAATATATAACATAGTTGTCGCAAAGGAACTTTCTGCAAATTAGCTTAAAAACACTAAATAAATGACACGAGTATCGCGAAAGAGTTTAGGTAATTCCATCTGTTGTTGTAACGGTTAACTGTAAACACACTCACCGGATATATATTTTTCATGGTGGAAGTAAATAACACCATTTGACCAAAATGTAATGTATATTAAGTTGCACGTTTCATTCATGATTATCCAAACACAATATTAATTATGTTGACTGAATGGTTCACTGCAAACCAATGATAATACAAATTTGGATATTGGACAGCAAACGTGTATGAAGTAAGTTTTATACTCACGACCGTGGGCATGGCTTGAAATGTAACTATTGCAGGGCGTCTACATCCTCTAAACTAAAGCTACAAAACTGATGTATATAGTGCACCACTTGTTTTTATTTGCGCTTTTGTTTGGTTTTCGTTGGTTTTCGTTGTTTTTTCTTCTTTATTTTGAACATCCTTCTACACAATGTTTTCCCTTTTTGTTCGACTGCCCTGACGTTACGCACCGAACAAATCCCTGTTTAGCTGTGAACAGATGTAAAGGCTAAAGCCTAGGCTAAGGGATTATTACATCAAGTATCAAGCATCAAGCACCGGAAAATTTGTGCCAGCAACCAGGTGGTATATTTGACCACTCGATTTCTGCCTTACGCAAGCATAATATGCAGTTTTCACCAACAATTTTTGAAATCGTTCATCAACGAACGTATCAATATTATTAATCAGAACCACTTATTTCACCAATGCATGCAACGAAGCGTCAAATAAGTTGTTTTCAGTGAAATACAATAATATTCGTAAGACGATATTCACTTCACGCGCCAAATGGAAGTTCACTCGGTTTCTTTTTCATCGTGTTCAAAATCATCACTGTGTGACAAATTGCTTACAATTTCGCCCGATAAATGTTAATATTATGGTTGTTTTCATTACCGTCACCGATGTGGTGCACTGTACTGTAGTCACGTGGTCTGCGTTCGCTATCAAAATACCTGTCAAAAACCTGTTTGCCTCGTTTTAACTTGAGACAAATAACTTTGTTACAAATTTGATGATGACCTTTGCTCATTGTGTCCGATATATCTGACTAAAGATGCATTTAATATGAGATTCAGCTACATAATCGTAATGAGGCAGAAACTCATATAGGGCAGAAACCGAGTAGGTGACTATACTACTACTCGGTCTACTAGTACTGGCAGGTCAAAAACGTGTTGTGACACTGAAATAAATATCGCGTTCTTAATGTTCTTAACCTATTTTAATACACTGCCTGATCTTGCACTGATTCACTTGACACGTTCTGATCATAGACCGATTTACCGCGCAGACAGGACGCACGGTTTTTGACCTAGTCCTAGGCTAACCTAAGGCTAAGCTAAGGCTGTCTAAGTCTAACACTAAGTCTAGGCGTCTTTAGAAGTTTAGCTTTATGTAGAGATTTGGATTCCGTTGGTCTATTTTCGTAAGTAGTTCACGCAAAACAATTTTTTTAACGCTGCACAAATTTGACGGATTTGTACTCCCACCAGCATACAGGCCCGTACCCAGCTTTACACAATGGGGGTTCACATTTTACCAATTCACACTCCAGGCGGCGCCACAAATTCATGTGGGGTTATATTTTTTTCACAGTGCAGAGGGCCCCACCTGTTCACGTTGGGCTCATGATGCAGAACGTTAACATTTCTAACATGAAGAACAATGAAGTGGATGTGAGATTGGTGGATCATGTGGTTTCGTCTTATATTCTTTCATCTTATATACAAACCCACATTAGCATCACCAGCAGGTCCATAACGAGGTCGTTTTGGGGGTGCGCTTACACACAAAGTGGGTCTCATATGTGGTCTGTGGAGATTTGTCCCATTTTGTTGCCTGATTAAGCCTAATTTACACCCAGTTGTATACATAATAACCAACACGCAGTGATAGTATATTGTTAATTTACATAACTGAATTATTTACTCGAAACCCTTCGTCGTGTGTGCAATTGTTTTTGAATATGTTCATATTAATATAATAAACGAAGCATATATATATATATTGAAATCCATATTGGCTTGGGTTTATTAGTTTGTGTTTGGTAATAAAGCTATCTAAATGAGAACTGAACAATTTTTCTAATATTTTTGAGAATTGTGGTAATATTGAAATAGGCCTATAATTAGTGCACATATACTTATCCCCGGACTTAAAGAGTGGGATAACATTTGCTAATTTCATTTTCTCCGGGAAAACTCCAGTAGTGAAAGATAGATTACAAATATAAGTGATAGGTTTTGCAATGGAGTTAATGATTTTTTTGACCAAATGCATACTTATGTCTTCGCAATCTGTGGATATTTTACTTTCCCAATTGTTCACAGCTCGAATAACTTCCTCTTCTTTAACTGGAGTTAGAAATAAATTTTTATTATTTGTTTTCTAGGTAGTCACAAATAGAAACATTTGTTGGTGCCATTATATCCTTTGACAGCTCCAGACTGACATTAGTAAAATAATTGTTAAACATGTTCGCTACATCTTCTTTATTACTAATGGTCACGCCATTATTTACAAACTGATCTGGGTAGTGATTTCCTAAGCAAGGTGTTTCCATTACAGTTTTAAGTACTTTCCCTCTGCCAGCAATGTCATTTTTTTCTGTGCGAGTAAGCTGCTATAATACTGTTTCTTAGTGGATCTGATAATACCTGTTAATTTATTTGTGTATGACTTATATCTAGTTTCCGAGATAATTGATCTAGATGATAGAAATGCTTTATACAAATATTTTTTGTATACATGCTTTTCTGAGTCCTTTAGTAATCACTTAATAGATAAGGGTTCTCCCTTTAACATCTGTACAAATTAGCTTTCCTTGGCATTCCTTGTAATGCTTGGACATTGCCCAGCTCTTAGGATGGGGGTTAACGCTTTTGAGAAAAGTGGAATACAATTAGTGGTTCACATTTTAAAGATGCAATTTTGAGGGAGGTTCACATTTTGGAGAAAGGGGGGTTCACAAAAACGGGGGTTCACGTGAACATAATTATGTCATCTACTGCTACATGGCTACAAACCCTACATTGCTTCAAGTTCAACAAATCGACCAATCTATTATTACATAATTTCGCAAAGATAAACTACCCACAACACATACCATCACCAACGACGTTATCCCAAGTCGACAATAGGCTGTTAGCCAGTTTGGAGTATAATTAGTTGTATCAACGTTTTAAATACGTTTTCTAGGTCGAGAGTTCCAGACCAAAGACAAAGCCAAAGCTAAGGTTTTATGTTCGTACACCTAGGCTTTGCAACACTATAATATATAGCACATTCCTAAATATGTTTTTCTAAACTGTTTCCACTGGGAATGTGCACTCACCACGATTACCAAAATGTCAACCATATGAAAACTTCCCCGTGCTATAGTTATAATATTTTTTAATAATAAATATATAATTATAATAGTGACTGTGACAATTGACATTGCATGGATCGTGGAAAAGGAACCGGAGTTTTGATTAGTAAATAATTATGTCATTTAAGAGTGCTTGATAATTGCTAGTGAATTTGGCCATAAATAGCATAAATAATATATTATATCGTTGATAAACTGCCCCATCTAAATAAAAATTTGGTAATCACATGTTGGCTAATATGCTCCTAATAAACTCTATGCAACAACACACACACAGTCAGGGTTCTACACCTTAGCTGAAAAGTTGGCAGTCAGTCTGACCTTCAACTTTTAAGAGTCGGTGGTCCCACACAAAAGTTGGTGGTCCAAATATTATATATATATATAGTATATATATATATTAGCAGCTGTAATGCGTCATTGCAAATATTAATATACTAGTTTAGGTCAAGTCTGTCGTCATACCCCAGCATATTTACAATATTCAGAATAATGAACCAGTGAATATATATAAAATGACAACATATATAGGCAACAGTTTATTGTTGACAGAAAAACATCAATGTTGCTAATTACAACAAACACCATAACACGAATGTCTGCAGGGGACTACTCTCAATTGTTGTCATCATCTGCAGGAACAGCGGGACTGTCAGGCTCTAAGAAACACTCGCACTAGTCACTGACAGAGGCTCCAGCTGAATCAGAGTTGAACTCGGACAGTGATTCACTGTCTCCGAGTCCAACTCGGATTTGAAGTTGGGCATCCTCAGGTGAATCCAGCTGGACGGTGATGATAGCTGACACTGTGGATGGCTTCATGCGATTTCGCACTCTTCACTCGTTTCATTGTGCCAGCACTACGAAACTAAGTTCATTCGATCTATCAGCATTGATCAACTCGACATTGTATTGTTTTCGAACTTGTTTTTCATGCTTACGTTAAATTTCCCGTTCGGAAGTACACAAATGTCACCATTTCCGGGCCCACCTCGACTTCATCGTTATAACAACATTTTTGCCTAATTTTGATACCTCGTGCGTTATTGCTATTATTCAACATCATCCCATGCATATTTACGTTACAAAAATATCGCGTCTTAGCGCACTTTTGAAGCCCAAAGAGCAACCCCGTTTGCAACAACATACGCTGCTATATCGCTCTCTGTAGTAACACACGGCCGTAGTGGTGCAGACTGACGCAAACCGGGTCGCACTTCGGGCCTCAAAAGTGTGCTAAGATGCAATATTTTCGTAATATAAATATGCCTGGGATAATCTTGAATGATAAAATTAAACCACTGATGTATAAAATTTAGGCAAACATGTAGTTATAATGACAAAATCGAGGTTGGCCCGGATACTAGACAAGTGCTCCATTATTTTCTTTTTAAAATTTTGCCGGTCTTGCGGGCTGGCACTTTTTCATAGTTACCGGCCCAACGTTATCATCATATATATCAATGATTTTGCACAAGCCAGTAAAATGTTTAATTTCATAATTTATGTTGATGATTATCTATCAAGTACACTAAACACTTTCAGCGATAACATACATGACGACAATTTAGAATCTTTAATAAATGAAGAACTGAATAAATAAATGGCTCAAAATAAATAAATTATCGCGAAACATAGCAAAATCGAAATACATGACATTTCAAAAGGCAAAGAAAAATATACACACACTCACTCTGAAGATAGACAATGTAAATATTGAACAAATCAAAGGATTTATTTTTTTGGTTTTAATTATAGATACAAATCTAAACTGGAAAAAACACTGAAAAAATATCAAATGCTTGTTGTAATTCTTTTTTTTATAAATTGAAACGTGTTACCTCTTCATATTAAAATAATATTATATAATTCTTTAATAGTGCCACACATTAATTATTGCATCATGATGTGGGGCTTATATCATCAAATCAAATAGAATAATAAAACTTCAAAAAAGCCTTGAGAATTATTACCTTCAGTAATTATACTTCCCACACGGAACCACTTCACAAAAAACTCAACTTGTTAAAAGTAGATGACATTCTTAAATTACAACAATTAAAATTTTACTATAAATATTTACATAATGACTTACCAGTTTATTTACAAAACTGGAGGATAATGTTTAACTATGAGGTATATAATCATGATACAAGATTCAAGAATAAAATATACACTTATAAAATTAAACATGAATTTGCAAAGAAATGTCTTGGGCATAATTTGCCACTTTTACTAAATAACATTCCTGATATAGTCAAAGTAAAGCTTAGTACACATAGTTCACAAGGATTTGCCAAGTTTGTTAAACTTTATTTTTTATAAAACTATCAAGTAACATGCACCAGGCAAAATTGCTATATATGTATGCAAAATTAAGAACCGACAACCACCTGTCAACTTGTCAACAAAACAGTGCCTAAACGACAAACTCAATAATCATGTAAGCTGGCTCACACTACACACATGCATACATATTATGTTTGTTTTTATTCTGGAAGAATTTGATTAGGTGATGTATTGATTCAGTTAAAGTTTTATTACAAAAGGTGGCTCCTCGATAGCGACTACCACAGTCTTAGAGGAGTCTCCTGACCCTACTTTTTGTTATTTAGCATACATTATACCATGTTTACCATAAGGTTATATATTTGTATTATTGAGTTTTTTTACATGGATGTATTGTATGTATTATTTGAAATGTCTGGGTCAACTAAAACAAATTCTTCTTCTTCAACGAAATGTTTGACGGTCTCGGGCCTCCGGGTCGGCAGTAATTTCGAATACTGCACACAGTATCTTGCATTCAATGTCAAATATATAAAACATTGCATTCCTTAATCAATATAAAATTATACTAATATACCCCTTTTATACACAGTGTACCCAGTACTGTGTATACTATATATGTACAACATATTTAAACTCGCTAGCAGAAAGGAATTACATTATAATGGTCGTTGATTTATTAATTAATTTGAGTGTTCATTATTTTGACATTTGGAAATAGAAAATATTTTGCTGTGACGTAATGGTTCTACAAGCTAAGGAAACAGTTTTGGCATCGGGTCGACATTTCTGAGTGCTCACGACAAAGGCCTGCGTGAGTATTCTGATTTGTATTCTACGCATATATATATATATATATATATATATATATATATATATATCAAACAAAAATGTTGCCTTACAAACCGCACCGCACCATACTGCACCACACACACCACCACACCACACAGACACACACATACACACACACACACACACACACACACACACACACACACACACACACACACACACACACACACACACACACACACACACACACACACACACACACACACACACACACACACACACACACACACACACCATGTACACCACATACACACACACACCACACACACAGACACACCACACACACCACACACACCACAGTACACCACACCACACCACACATCAGCACACCACGCCACACCACCACGCCACACCACGCCACACCGCACCACATCAAACCACACCACACCACATCAGATCACACCACATCACACTACACCACATCAAACCACACCACATCACACCCACGCACGCACACACGCACGCGCGCACACACCCAGACACACACACACTGCATCGCTAAATGTCATGTCGTGTTGGCCTCCTCCAGGAAATGCGACCTTGCATGTGTGTGCGCCGACTGCGGCATGACGCATTGGTATTCTGTCGCTGGCCGTGCCTCGGGTACTTTGCCGTCTTCGTTGCCTTCCTCGTCCTCATCTCGCAGCTTCACCGCATACAACTGCGTCTTGAACCGAAGCATCTCATTTGCCGTACAGTCGAGAGAGAACAGACGTCTGCGAATATCTGGCCACGTGTCTACGAGAGAGAAGATCGCATACTGCTCCAGCTAGCCTACAAACCGAAGAAACCAATGAACAAAACGAAGCTGATCTTCACCGAGATGATGCCAGAATTTGAGTTCGGGACGTTCGAGAACGACCACTGCTCGGTGGACCAGTGCAGCTTTTCGACTGACCACGACGACTCGAAGAAGGCTGACGTCATCATTGTTAAACAACAGTACTCGCCGTATATCGTCACCGCCAACACCTCTAGACAGATCACAGTGCTGTTTCAGTTGGAGTCGCCGATTAACATGTACGGACGCGCAAGAACGGTTGTCAACTGGACAGCGACGTACCGCTTGGATTCCACAATCGTCACACCGTACGAAAAGTTCGTGTACTTCGACAACTTCACGAAGCTGCCGCAGAGGCCCAGTCGAAACTACGCTCTCGGCAAGAAAAAGCTGGTGGCGTGGTTCGTGTCGAACTGCATGGGCAGCAACAGCCGGCTAGAGTACGCACGGGAGCTGGCACGACATATTTCGGTTGACGTGTACGGGGCCTGCGGCTCGCTGTTCTGTGCCCGAGAAAACAAGGACTACTGTTTCTCCCTGCTGAAGAAGAACTACAAGTTCTACCTGGCGTTCGAGAACTCCAACTGTCGCGACTACATCACCGAGAAGCTATACTGGAACGCGTATCTGTAAGTTTGATTGGTGGCACATGGGACGTTGCATCCAACGAGAGATATCCAATGGGAGATAGGGCTGTTATGGGAGATAATACTGTTATTTGTTTACCTCGCAAGTTGATTTGTCTGTTTGTTTGTGTGCGTGTGTGCGTGCGTGCGTGTGCGTGCGTGCGTGTGTGTGCTGGCGTGCATGTGTGCGTGTGTGTGTGTGCTCCGTGTGTGCTTGCCCATTAAGTTAGTACAACGGTTTCTAGCGCTATATAACTAGGATGCGGGAGGATGGAACAGTTGTGCGCGTAGATTATCGCAGTCTGTGCATGTTCTCCCCAGAAACGACATCGTGCCGGTGGTGATGGGCGCGCCGCCCGAGGACTACCGCAAGGTGGCACCACCGCACTCGTACATCCACGTCGACGACTTCGCGTCGCCGCGCGAGCTCGCAGCGTTCCTGCGCGAACTCGACGCCGACGACGCCCTCTACAACGACTACTTCCGGTGGAAGGGAACGGGACATTTCATCAATACCAAGTTCTGGTGCCGCGTGTGCGCCATGGCCCACGCCGCCGACGAGCAGCAGCACGCCATGTGG
The DNA here is from genome assembly GCA_963995525.1 of Escarpia spicata. Classification (NCBI taxonomy): domain Eukaryota; kingdom Metazoa; phylum Annelida; class Polychaeta; order Sabellida; family Siboglinidae; genus Escarpia; species Escarpia spicata. The sequence continues at coordinate 11,320,440 of OZ023212.1, forward strand.
TACGAGAACGTCAACCAGTGGATCCAAAGGAAGGCCTGTCTAGGGGTGAATCGGAAGGTGGAGCGCTGGACGAGCTGGAGGAATGTGTCGCGCTCGCCTAGCGATCTCAAATTCGAATACTTGGTCAGGCACCAGGTAGGGCACGGCGGTGATGTCAATGCTTAAAGACAATTGATCATCTAATTTCGACTTTCCAGTCTTATTGAAACCAATTATAAATTCAGTCAAAATAGGCCAAAATCGTTTTCAATAAAACATTTAGGTGGTTAGAAAAGAAACTATAAAAGTCGTCAAAATGTTCAACATACAGAACGTCTCCACATTTCTGTAATAGACCCTCAGGATGGTGTAGGTCATAATAACCAAGTCAGTATTGTAATTATTGAGTTATAAGTCAAAATATGAAAATTGCAGAACAACAATCGATAAATATTTACTCATCATTGCAGACTTCGTAATATTGTATTAATTAGATAGAGGTAACATTAACACATATTGAGTTATCAATAGAAACCGAGCAAAAATGGAAAGACACGCGCACACGCACGGTTTTTTAAATGCGCAAATTCGATGCGCGTGGCCAAGGGGATCGATTACCTTTAAGCTTCGCTCCCATGTAAGACAGTTCCCTTTGCGCTCGCAAATAAATTAAGTTATTAATTGATATGTAGTCCGATCACAAATATGACAGTCAAATTAATGTCGCAATTAATTAATCCAACATTGATACCTGTTTCTTGGGCGGATTCAGACACTGTAGTGGGGGGGGGGGAGGCAGCAAAACCTCCAATTGCTCCCCTTGAGGCTCGCCAAAAACCCACGGGCGGCCAAATAATTCATATTGGGTTGGCTGAGCCGGACCTCCAGCACGACTCCGCTGTCGGGAAATGGGGGGGGGGGGGGGGGGGGGGGGGGGAGATGGAGAATATCTTCATAACCAATTGGAGGTCATGCTGTTAGACATTTTTTGCTGCGATCTTCATTCAGAACGTCATGGGGGAACGTGACGGGGGCACATCACTGTAGCGTAGGCATAGAGCGGCCAAATTTCAAAGGTCTAGGGGTACGCGTCCCCACGCCAACCTGCATCCGCCTAAGCGTCACATAAGCATTCTGTGTCAGCCATCTCTTGACCCGGCACAGCCGCATAAGTAAAGTTGTTAGCAGAACAGTGGCACCTGGGGGTGGTTGATTGGAGGAAGTGATGCTCCTTCGTTATCTCAAGAGATTTTACCAAATGGAATCAGATGCCGCACAGATCGATAAGCACCAGTTTACAAGTGGACACAACGAAAAGTAATTGGCTGATCGAGAATCCAACATGGTTTCATTTGCGTTATCGCCTCTTATCTATAATCTGCCAATATGCCATATTCACACTGCTAGCACTGACACAATCAGTAGATACAGTCGATCCCACTTAATTGCATATCGCACAATTGCATATCGCTTATACGCACGGGCAGTTCCACGGTGTCACACGTACATTTCGGACACCAGTCATGCCCTGCATCCTGGGATATAAAGTGCCCCAACGTTTTATTGTCATATATTATAAGAATCAACCATGACATCATTGTCACATATATAATGTGTTGAAAGGTAAAGTAACTGCCTGTTGTGGACAGTGTTATGTAGCCATTCTGAGCACACAATGACACACATGCATGATGTTGGACATATTCACACGGATCTCAAATTTCACCCCACATATTGTATGGCAAAACAAAGATGACCGCCGCCCACCAGATGACAGCATTACAGGAAATTATGTCAGTGACAAAAGGCTATTGATATTGTAAAACAATAGATAGGTGTTTGCTGCTTCAAACGCATTTATCTAAATTGTACTTGGCTTTGTAATGTTCAATTCAATGTTCTTTGTTTGTGCCCCCCGATGAAAGTGGGCTAAATCAGTGTAATTAGTTTTGAATAAATATTTATAATGTTTTGCAACCCCCATTTTATGAATTAATAATGGCTATTATTATGATAATGTCATATTGAGTATAAGCATCACACAAATATTCAACATATATTATAAGTGTTTCAAAATATGATCCAATCAAGCATGATATACGGTGTCGAACGTACATTTTTATGTACGTCCGACACCGCAATGTCACTTTTATGGTGTCGGACGTACGTTAATACATACCTGTTATGATTTCAAGTCAAAGTCAAAGTTCAGGTAACAATGAAATTGTTTATATTATTTAAATTAACTAATTCTATGTATGGGATTATACAATATAAAAATATATTATTATGCATTAACATTTTGGTAGATATAATGATACCTGTTTTAGTGGAATTTTTCATAAAATATTCTTGTTACCATTGTTATGTTATTAGTTGCATAATAAGTGATTACATAACATATATTGTAAAATGTTTAGTATGATATATATATCTATGGAATATTACCTTTTAAATCATACCACTCTTGCCCAGTTTGAACCAGCTTCTAAAAATGACATGTTAGTTTACATGAACGCGGAACTGTCCGCATAACATTTAAAAAACCAAACCCCGTTTGCATAAAAGCCATGTTAAAATGTCCGCCTTATTGCATATTCATTCGTCATCAAATCTCGCATATTTGCATAAAATAGCTCTCAAAATCTGAATTTGTTATGCATAAATGTCTTGTAATCATCATTGGTAGATTATTTAAACACTGTCAGGTGTATTTGATTGGCTTTTCCCCTACAACTATCTAAGAAAAGATCAGTTACGCGAGCCGGGAAGTTTGTTTGCGTCATGATCAGTGAGTGGTGCGGTAACATGGATTTTAGTGCTTTGTTCGGCGCAGTGCATCGGGTCATCTTACGCGCATATTTCTATGCAATGTTAAGAATTAAAAGTGTGCTTTGCAATGTATGGTATGTGCGCCTTGTATTAGTATGCAACTTGTATTGTTATGTTTTAATATGTAAATAGAAATGATCTCTTAATTAATTCCTATGCAATTCGTGTGTTGTTGTTGTGTGAAAACACTGTGTTATCGCTCACTAGATACTATTCCCGAATTTCTTTTGTTGTTGCCGATTTCGTTTTATTGCATAACCCGTTTTACCGCATACATTAACTGAGCAAATGGTTTTGTATATTGGCGGGATCGACTGTAATTCGTTCCATTGTGGGATAAGTAAAGTGTACACTTTTCTTAGGTTTACTATCGTTGCTTTATGCCGTTTAGTCCCACATTCCCACTACTCATTTTAGGGAACACACTTTTATCAGTATTTTCATAGCCATCAATATAAAAGATCTGCAGGACTTCTCAGTATTGTTTCTTGTCATGCATTCGTGATTCCAGTACAATTATCACACAACACACTTAATAGTATTTAATAATTTCTTTATTGCACGCCACCTTCCACGTGTATTCTAAACTAATCGATAAGCAGGCTTTGATAATCGACCAAACAAAGCGATACAGGGTTTGTAACTTCTGTTTGCAGGTTCCAGCCAAAACAGCTGTTGTTCGATGCGGTCCGTGAGTCGAAGTCCTCGTACACCAACGGACACCGGTTGATCAACTAGTGCGACAAACATATTCTGTTCTGTGTCGCCATTAAGTACGGTTAGGATTTATTTAAAGACTCATGTTGAAAGTTTGTATGCATGGTAGTAGTAGCTGCAGGCAGTTGAGCGTTGGACAACGGAGACGAGAACTATGAAATACCTAACAATCAAGCGAGTACCACGGCTGACAATCGTGAAGCTGAGGTCTGGATAAATAGTGACTCGCAATGTGCTTGATGTTTAAAGCATGGCAGTCGGTACATGTTTTTAGACCCAAAACGCGACATGCCATAGAATACGAAACGTGAAGACGAAACCCAGTTACAACGATTCGTTTTACGTCGATATAACTAAGCCGAGATCGCTCATCGTGTTAATATGTGTTCCGCCAGTACGTTTTTATTAGTTTAAATGTTATATACAATTTCAAGTGGACTGCATGCTTCTCTGCTGAAACTTTTTTGAAAGTTAACAAAACGTTTGTGCCGTATGTCCTTACCGTGGTCAAGTATAACTGGACTGTGTGAATGCTTCATTGACGAATGGGTGAGGAATTAATGTGTTAATTAATGTTTTAGTTAATGGCATGTGAATGTCAAATATTATAATGTGCAACATCACGTTTTAAGAATACGCGTTATGGGCATCGTTGGTACTTCCCGGTATGTGTTGATGGGTTACGTATTTACTTACTTATATATTTTGTTCAAGCTGTGGCACATACAGTTCGCACAAGATCTCGCCAGACCCCACTGTCTTGGGCTCTTCCTTGCTGCTGTGCCCCAGGTGAACACAGCACCTCATAGTTCTTTAGTCATCATTCTTCGCCATGGTTTTTTTGGACATCCAGCTTTTCTGTTTCCTTCGGGTGTTTAGGTTAGCGCCATCGTATGATTTATGCCAACATAGTGCAATTCGAAAAAGAACACATATTTCATCATTCTCACACCTATGCTTGGCGTTGCATGACACCAATCTGTCAGTTAGCCTCGATTATCCAGACTTCTTGGTGTGGCGCCACTGTTGTCATTCACATAATCGCCTGGAAACGCTCGCACTTCACGTCATAGCGAAGACGATTGGTTACCGTGAATCAGGGTAACACATAAACATAACTCGCGAGCTTATTAAGTTATCAAATAATGTCACGTAGTTTACTTCACATTTCGATTACACAAACGCAAGTCATACTACAAAACAAAACTAAGTTGCAAAACGGTAACGTTTAGATCGCAGGTTCTAATATTATAATAGTATAATTTCTAGTACAACCCTTAGGGTAACTTTTTTTGCTGTAAGACAATCATAAATCTATTTGCCATATAAATGTATCAATTATGCCTTCTGTAACCAGACTTTTTCTCGGCGAAGCCACGCAGCATGACGAAAGTCGCTTAAACGAGACTAGTGTTTCGGTATATCTCGCTCAAGGGAATCTCAGAAAATGACTATAACAGGAAAGTTGTCTCTGTTTAGAGTAACCTGGAAACGTAGGCACACATACCAGTAACAGCATAAGAGGGTTATTGACACTTCTGTTCTACCAATGTGACGGTTAGTTTTAAATGAATTAGGTGTGTATTTCGTTTCGAAAAAAGAGCATTGCTTGAAGTACCATATTTGTTAGGGGAGCGATGTCTTGAGGGAGATATCCAGAATGAGGTAACGTTATTGATTTTTCTTCAGCGAATGTAAACATTCTCATTAAGAACATCGTTACTGTTAATATAACGCATAGCTGTTTGTTTAACCGCAACGCCTTTGTTGTGCAGTGCTGTTGCGATGTTCCCACATTCAAAACAATCTATTAAGCAAACTGTCTGTTAACAGTTACTGTCTTGGCTTAATCCAGGTACCAGAATACACATCCTCGTTTTAATAGCGTGTTAAGAAATTATTTTCGCTGTGTTAAACTGAAAGACATACTACATACAAATATTCGTTGTTTAATTGTATTACGAAAAATAAATATATCATAAAATACAACAAAAGTATGAAACGTTCAATGGTCTGTGTTATAGGCATTAATATGTTGGATAGGAGTATCAGTATTGTTGATAAAGAGAAGGAAACAGTACACTGGTACACGAATGCATGACGATCCTCTTCTTGACTTTTACGCGTTTCCTGTTCCAGTTCTCTATACTAAACACTCATCCATCTCTTTCGATCCTCTGTCAGCCTGCTCAGTTCTACTTTATATATATATATGTATATACACCTGTATATATATTTACATGTGTGTGTGTGTGTGTGTGTGTGTGTGTGTGTGTGTGTGTGTGTGTGTGTGTGTGTGTGTGTGTGTGTGTGTGTGTGTGTGTGTGTGTGTGTGTGTGTGTGTGTGTGTGTGTGTGTGTGTGTGTGTGTGTGTGTGTCTGTGTGTATGTATGAATTCGGTTAAAAGCATGTGATTCGTTAAATCGATTTTATCAACTGACGTGAACGTAATTGTAGATTGTCAATTTATGATTGGCACAAACGAAGCATGGACGAGCTTAGGGTGGAGGTTGGTATGAAAGAAGCTGGAGATGAACTGGTTAAAATGTGCTGGACACGTGGAACGAACGGGGGGAGAACAGCTAGAGAAGTGAGCGGATGTCCTTGGAGTGGATGGTAGAGGGAGAAGAGGAGGACGACACATCGGGGTGGGAGGACTGCAACGGCATATTTGGCAGTAATAGGAGAGCAAGAGCGAACGAGATTGAGAGCTTCAGGAGTTGAGACGGCTTGTTGAGAATGTAGTCTGGCACTGTGACGTGAAACGAAGAGAAATAAAACGTCGAGGACCCGTACCGAAGCCAGTCTCACCCTGACAGCGGAAGAGACAGGGGCGAGACATAACGTGTTCTGACGTCAAAGCATCACGGTAATGCTGGAGGCAATGCGGACACTAGACCACACTCAACCTTGTTATCGATTGCATAATGACTCTATCTACCCGGTAGTAATACATGATTAATCCGTCCGGTGCCTGGAACAATGCCTGGAACCATTGACACCCAGGGCGTCTTCGACGACGTCAATGATATGTTTGTACTTTGTGCTTGCGACGAGGTGACGTCCTTGGCCCTGGGCCCTGTTAACGTCATCCACTCTCGCTGAAAATCGAGGACGTGCTCAAAGTAAATTCGGGATGTCAGTTGCTGTCATAATGTATACGTTGCATGAATCGCATAGTTAATCAGTCTCGATAGTTTACACAGCCGTTACTATCATATGCGATAGCTTATCTATTTGTACGAGCACGCACGCCGCACTCACCACACACGCACACAAGCACGATCGCCCGCACGCACACACTCACGGACACGATCGCATGCATGCACAGACACACACACGGGAACACGAACACACACATACACGCGGACACACACAAACACACACGTAGGTGTTTTGTAACAGTGCTAACTCGTGAGACTTTACTTGGCAATATAGCACAATATTATTATGGAAAACGTTCCATTTTAATTCCTTGCTATTTAGCCAATATTTAAGAAGATTGAAACATACCAATTCAACAGCGTTGATTATCGATATGAAATCGCGGTGATCAGTGAGACCTAATCTATCTAAAAACAATCATAAAATGTTTTCGTAGTTGTACTTTTGGAAATGCCAGAGTCCGTCACATGTAATTGCGTACACACCAGCCGTGTTATGGCCATCATTTGACGGCAGATGACAGAGAATCGCAGGTTCGTAGGTTCCTTCACCAAATTTAATAAGTAAGAACATTGTTTTGCCTGAAGTATTCTTCATAAGAAATTATGCATCAGCAGATCCTGATGGTCATCATGTGTACGTGTCGCATAATTGTGGCTATGAGTGGAATATATGTACGTACATACATACATACGTACATTCATGCATGCATGTATGTATGTATATATATATATAATGTATATATAATTATAGATTATATATATGTATATATATATATATATATATAGAGTGTGTCCTAATTTTAATGTGTTTTGCAGTTATGAATCCATTGTAAAAAACACAAATGAATAGGCGGGTGGGTGTGTGGGTGAGTGTGCGTGTGGGTGGGTAGGTGTGCGTGTGGGTGGGTGGGTGGTTATGTGAGTGGGTAGGTGGGCGGGTGGTTGGGTTAGTGTACTGGGTGGGTGGCCGAATGAGTGAGAAAATGGGTGTATAATATATGTTATGTGACTGAGTGGGTGTGTGAATTGGTCGGTGATTGAGACGGCGTCTAGTCATAATGTCCACATAACTCGTGAGTGAGTAAGTAAGCTATTGAGTGAACTCGTGAGTGAGTAAGTAAGCTATTGAGTGAACTCGTGAGTTAGTGAGTGGGTGATTAAGTGGGTTGGTGAGTGAGCACAAACTACAAACGAAATAAGAAAGCAAAATGATATTAGGAATACATATTTCATACCTAGTGCATCGAGGTCAGAGACTTCATTATATAATTGCCTGATGCGCATTTTAATTACCTTTACGTCAGTAAAGGGACGTAGCCTGTTCGTCTGCGGTATTAGCGGGCACAGTAATTTCTAACAATAAGTCTGCCGTTGAACGTGAGGAAGTTGAAGATCCAAATGTAGAGCATTTAATTCTGCCAATAAAGCGTGTTTTGAAACTGGATGTTTTGTTTACTATTTGAACATGTTCCGGGGTCGTACCTTCAAATTGCGACCGTTGCTACAGACTTACTTAATACAATTTGGCATGCAATATACCTTCAACATAGTTAGTAGTCTATTACAGAATATTACATTAATTAATAAATGAAAAACTAGAAACCTACTACATCCTTGTAATATTCCCAGTCCATCATTGATGATCATATACTATCGTTTCTTGTCTTGCTCTGCTTGAAGTCAAATCTGACTGGATGTGGAGTATTAATGATGTATAAAAGTATGCAATGCATGGTGAAACTTTAAATGGAACCAGTGGCGTAGCGAGGGTTATTGGCGCACGTGTATAACACATAATTAGGCACCCTCTGACACATATATGTTTCATCTTCGAGCAAACTGAACCGGTCATGCAACCGTGCAATTTGAAAATGTGTCTTGCACATAACAACAAGTTTGTTCGATGTAGTACATTATGCAAACACATATGTAGTTACACCAAAAGAAAAGTTCATTTTTATACGGTACGAATTGTGAACTGTTCCTGGTAAAACCAAACGTGAATCACCTATATAAAAACAATGTACGCATTGACAAACTCAAATAAGTACGCGCACCAAAGAGGAACTCCAGACTGCTTTTCTCGTTTCGATTGCTGTAAACTTGTCAATCACTTACTCGAAACGTTGTTCTACAGTCGCTCTATTTCTGTCTGTCTGTCGGTCGGTCACTCTCCTCTCTCCCCCCCCTCTCTCTCTCTCTTCTCCCCTCTCTCCATTCCTCCGTCCCCCTCTCTCCCTCCTACCTCGCTCGCTCGCACCCTCCCTGCCTCCCTGCCTCCCTGCATCCTACGCAATCGTACGACTGATTTGGACACGGTACCACTTTCGAAGACTTTTGCACCGTGAATAAAAGTTGTTTATGAACAGGGAAAAAGCCTGTCACGGAGCGGCTCACATCTATATAATGTTATGCATGGGTCAATGATCGAAGGATCGCTGTTCTGTCATGGTGCCTAACGGTCCCCGAACACGTGCGGAAAGAGAATATCTTCTGGGAAATACAATGACTACAGAAGCACCATTGCATTGTGTATCAGCGCTAACGTAAGTTCTTGAAATATTTGTAAGATTTGTTTATCCCGTAGTTTTCCTTAGAGAAATGGCGCTCAATCGACTGACAGGAAGTTACAGGTTCCATCCCTGTAAGGCCGATGATCGTCAATTTACAATATGGTTCCTCCTTGTTAAATCCTCGAGTGCCCGAGCTCTGCTAACAACATGAACATCAGCCATGTTCAAACTGTGATTGCCACAACTGAAAAGAAATATCACGAATGTATAATGCGATACAACTTGGTAGGTAAGTTAATCGTCGACTCGGTGCCCCATCAAGATCCTGCGACCGTGTGCGAATGCACCCTCTGCTCCCGGGTCATTACGCCAATGAATGAACACTACTATTTGACGGCTTCTAGGCATAATGTCCACATAACGCGGAGACTTGGCAATATGGAGTGATTTAGCGGATGTAGGAGAAGTGTGTTTGAACGTCATTTCGTAAGCATTTGTTCTATTGACCTTCAGCGCACACTGGTACAGATTCTAAGAATTTTGAAAATACACATGGACTCTTGCACTGCGAAGGAAGAGCGCCGACCTGTCGGACAAATGTATCGTTCATGGTTCGTTCTGCATATTTTTGTAGCACTCTCGAGTAATAAATGAAGACATTCAATACCGACGTTTCGTAAATTATTCACGTTTCATTGACCGTTTGTTTAATCACAAGGTGTTTAAGCGTCATGCATACGCTCTGAGAATTTTAAATGCGAAAGGCGATCGCTTGATGTGAGCGATCGTGACTCATGGTTTCTATCGACTGTAATCTTGGCTTGCCGCTTGGTCGCACACGGGGAATAAAAATTTAATAGCTACGCCTACGTGATGTCGGAATTTGTCAGCGACGAATTATCTGATAAATTCTCCGCGACTTTTTGGTGTGGCATACTGTGTCTGTTTGGACGCCAGAAAATAGGTTTTAAATGCGAATTGAGCGCTACTGCAAAAATATTGAATTATCAGCCAGATGGTGCTGAACCCCTCTTCTATGACAGACTTTACCAAATGGCCGTTATCGCAAGTGAATCGGGAATATTTTTTACACAATGTCAATCATTTTTATCATTAAGTTATTATGGGTGTCTTCACAAAAATGTGATATGGTACGATAAATTTGAAATTCGTAGATGCTTTGGATGTTTGTTCTAAGTAACGCCAATCGGATGCGTAGGTCTATAAAGTGAGTTATATATTGTAAGTTCCTAGTATGTGTGTGTGCGTGCGTGTGCGCGTATGTGCCTGCATGTCCTATTTATTGTTTAGATACTGCCGCGGATATACTAGTAATAGTACGACTCGAATAACTGTAAGGCGTGTGATATTGGCTATTCTTCTGATGGTTACCGGACATTTGCAACAGTTTCATTATTCTTAACGTATGATAACTTTAATAATTTATTTGTGTATTCGTAGAAAATTATGTTCTAATCTGGTGACCAAAATGATAGATTGGGTTACCGGAATAAACATTATCAAGTTCAACGGACACAATGCCACGAGCACATAGCTTTGGAATTCTCATCAAATATTAACATGCTTGTCTATTTATAATTCGATCTGATCTTGTTAGTCAAGCAGCACACCAGATAGCGGTAATTGCACTGTGTAAATCGGTCGTGCAAACAGGCTCGCGTGCCTGAGGTGAATAACCTGGCCTTCGCTTCACCCTGATCGCTCGAACGCAGACGTAGCCGTTGTCTTTGCAATGCGCGGCCAGCAGTGTGCAATTGTCCTTCTCGTCACGACTTCCACTAAGTAATAACTTAACACGAACGCCTACTATTTCGATATCCGTCGCATTTAGCACGACAAAATCGTGTCGAACGTGGAACACTTATAATAGGAATATTTTTGAATGGCTTTTCAACCACTCGAAAACACCGACGGGTACATGTAGCAATTGGGCACGATTTGTATTGGCGTATGCAATTGATATGGAACTTTATTGTAGGAAGGATCCGTTTACAATTTCACTATTGATCGCGACTGTATTGGAAATTTAAATAAATGTTCTAATGTGGGATAGGTACATATACATATATATGTGTGTTGTGTATTTGTATTATCCGGTGTAACAATTGTTCAGAGTAACATTTGGCGGCAGTGACATCGTAGGTGACAACGCCAACGTGTGATCTCCCTACAGAATATCACACAGATCTCGAGCTGCTAGACCATTACACTTATTTGCACATACCAGATGACCCTCTTCTATATGATCTGCGATGGTCCGGTTGTTGGACTTGTTAGAGCGCCCGACTATCAATCGAACCAACTTGCTGCCGTTTCGAAACTTGGGCAAATCCATGCAATCTGTATTGCTTTTGTTTACGAAGAGACACTAAACACTGTTGGTTTCTACAGCCTGGTGTCTATGCTAGGGGAAGGAAAGGGGTAAATGTGTAACATGTAGTGGTGTCTGTGCTAGGGGAAGTAAAGGGGTAAATGTGTAACATGTAGTGGTGTCTGTGCTAGGGGAAGTAAAGGGGTAAGTGTGTAACATGTAGTGGTGTCTGTGCTAGGGGAAGTAAAGGGGTAAATGTGTAACATGTAGTGGTGTCTGTGCTAGGGTAAGTAAAGGGGTAAACGTGTAACATGTAGTGGTGTCTGTGCTAGGGGAAGTAAAGGGGTAAGTGTGTAACATATAGTGGTGTCTGTGCTAGGGGAAGTAAAGGGGTAAGTGAGTAACATGTAGTGGTGTCTGTGCTAGGGGAAGTAAAGGGGTAAGTGTGTAACATGTAGTGGTGTCTATGCTAGGGGAAGTAAAGGGGTAAATGTGTAACATGTAGTGGTGTCTGTGCTAGGGGAAGTAAAGGAGTAAATGTGTAACATGTAGTTGTGTCTACGCTAGGAGAAGTAAAGGGGTAAGTGTGTAACATATAGTGGTGTCTGTGCTAGGGGAAGTAAAGGGGTAAATGTGTAACATGTAGTGGTGTCTGTGCTAGGGGAAGTAAAGGGGTAAATGTGTAACATGTAGTGGTGTATGTGCTAGGGGAAGTAAAGGGGTAAATGTGTAACATGTAGTGGTGTCTGTGCTAGGGGAAGTAAAGGGGTAAGTGTGTAACATGTAGTGGTGTCTGTGCTAGGGGAAGTAAAGGGGTAAGTGTGTAACATGTAGTGGTGTCTATGCTAGGGGAAGTAAAGGGGTAAGTGTGTAACATGTAGTAGTGTCTGTGTTAGGGGAAGTAAATGTGTAACATGTAGTGGTGTCTGTGTTAGGGGAAGTAAAGGGGTAAGTGTGTAACATGTAGTGGTGTGTATGCTAGGGGAAGTAAAGGGGTAAGTGTGTAACATGTAGTGGTGTCTGTGCTAGGGGAAGTAAAGGGGTAAATGTGTAACATGTAGTGGTGTATGTGCTAGGGGAAGTAAAGGGGTAAGTGTGTAACATGTAGTAGTTTCTGTGCTAAGGGAAGTAAAGGGGTAAGTGTGTAACATGTAGTGGTGTGTATGCTAGGGGAAGTAAAGGGGTAAGTGTGTAACATGTAGTGGTGTCTGTGCTAGGGGAAGTAAAGAGGTAAATGTGTAACATGTAGTGGTGTCTGTGTTAGGGGAAGTAAAGGGGTAAGTGTGTAACATGTAGTGGTGTCTATGCTAGGGGAAGTAAAGCGGTAAGTGTGTAACATGTAGTGGTGTCTGTGCTAGGGGAAGTAAAGGGGTAAATGTGTAACATGTAGTGGTGTCTGTGCTAGGGGAAGTAAAGGGGTAAATGTGTAACATGTAGTGGTGTATGTGCTAGGGGAAGTAAAGGGGTAAATGTGTAACATGCAATAGTGTCTACGCTAGGGGAAGTAAAGGGGTAAATGTGTAACATGTAGTGGTGTCTGTGCTAGGGGAAGTAAAGGGGTAAATGTGTAACATGTAGTGGTGTCTGTGCTAGGGGAAGTAAAGGGGTAAATGTGTAACATGTAGTGGTGTCTGTGCTAGGGGAAGTAAAGGGGTAAATGTGTAACATGTAGTGGTGTCTGTGCTAGGAGAAGTAAAGAGGTAAATGTGTAACATGTAGTGGTGTCTGTGCTAGGGGAAGTAAAGGGGTAAGTGTGTAACATGTAGTAGTTTCTGTGCTAAGGGAAGTAAAGAGGTAAATGTGTAACATGTAATGGTGTCTGTGCTAGGGGAAGTAAAGGGGTAAGTGTGTAACATGTAGTGGTGTCTGTGCTAAGGGAAGTAAAGGGGTAAATGTGTAACATGTAGTGGTGTCTATGCTAGGGGAAGTAAAGGGGTAAGTGTGTAACATGTAATGGTGTCTATGCTAGGGGAAGTAAAGGGGTAAGTGTGTAACATGTAGTGGTGTCTGTGCTAAGGGAAGTAAAGGGGTAAATGTGTAACATGTAGTGGTGTCTGTGCTAGGGGAAGTAAAGGGGTAAGTGTGTAACATGTAATGGTGTCTATGCTAGGGGAAGTAAAGGGGTAAGTGTGTAACATGTAGTGGTGTCTGTGCTAAGGGAAGTAAAGGGGTAAATGTGTAACATGTAGTGGTGTCTATGCTAGGGGAAGTAAAGGGGTAAGTATGTAACATGTAGTGGACTCACTAACTCCTCAGATGGAGACTCTGAAATGAACCATCTGCGCAATATCCTAATAAGACTGGTGAGTATTTTTGTAGACCCAGAGCAGCCCACTTTCTTCAGCAGGCCGTCAATATACAATCCACGTAAGACAGTAATAAAGCCACCTTTATTTTAGAGCACACATATTTGCGCTGTTATTTACTGATGTATCATTTTAATACAACAAAGCCTGCTAATGCGTCAGCTCACGTAAGCAGTAATATTGAATGAAACCACTGCCGACTGAAGACCTGCAAGTCTCTAACATACGAATACTCGAATAACCTTCAATATCCGATAGGTATGTGGACTTCACACTGCTCAGCGCCGTGTTACCTGGATTAGTATTTATCGTACGCTATCGTAATAGATCATCGCAGTGTAATATTACAGGCGGGCAGCATTCAGTATCCCTTTATTCAACTGCTGCGGTTGAGCGACTAGGGCCGTCGACACGGTGCGGCTTATCACTCAACCACGTGTACAGGTGCGGTGACCTGGCTACGTGACGACACAGCGTACGCAGGTGTAGCAGCATACGCCACGCTTCCGCCAGGGAGTTTGTTGTAGGACCGCGACCGTTATTGTCGCTTCACGAGCCAGGCACGCGGAGACAGGTCGCCGGACAGCAGCCGGTGAGCTCTGGCGGGGCACGATGAGGGTCTTACGGCTGCGACGTCGGCTTGTCGCGCTCACGTTGGCCGGGATGTCTGTCGGTGTTCTCCTGCTTCACATCATGCAGGCGCAACTCGATACATCACAGATCCCGTTCGCCGTACCCACACGCGAGCACTACCATATCGCCGTGGATGACTTCGCCGAACTCCCGGATGACATCCTAGGTCGTATCAGGCGGGTTTCGTCCACTACCACGACAACAGCGCACAATTCGACGACCAAGACAAATGGCGCAAGAAGCTATCAGTTTATGAATAAGACAAACACGGATACACCCTCGCTCTGGCCAGTGCCGTTCAATAACCGCGATAGAATTCTCGATCAGCTCAACTACCGACTGGACCCGTCGGCCAAGAGGAAGCCGAAGGTGATATTTACGCATAACGAAAACTTCTATTCCATGGAGCGATTTATGAAGGACAAATGTCCCGTCCAAAATTGCGTATTTGTACACCAGCACTTCCAGAGAAAAACCGCCGACGTCATCGTTTTTAAGGGCTTCAGCCATGCTACCCAATGGCCCCGTAAGACTGGTCAGATATGGGTGAGCTACCTGTTGGAGGCGCCACCAAATGGCTTCATCTTCTCCCCTCTGTATGGACACGTTAACTGGACGGCCACGTATCGGACAGACTCCACTATCGTCACCCCGTACGAACGCTTCGTCACTTTTGCGAACGTGACAAAGCTTCCAGACAAACCGCCGCGAAACTATGCTCTCGGGAAGACGAAGCAGGCTGCGTGGTTCGTGTCGAACTGTGCAGCAGCAAACGGTCGCATGCAGTATGTCCAGGAACTGCAGAAGTTTATGCAAGTGGACATTTACGGGACATGTGGTAAGCTGCACTGTGCGCGTACAGATACGAAGAGCTGCTTTGAACTGCTCAACAAACAGTACAAGTTCTACATGTCTTTCGAAAACTGCAACTGCAAAGATTACATCACGGAAAAACTCTACTGGAACGCTCTCTAGTAAGTACTTAATTTCGTGTGTTAGGGCAAAGTAAGCAAATACAAGTCGTGTACGAATGCGTATATCAGATTTAAACGTTCTTGGCATAATGGATAAGACCAGAAAGAGAGAGAGAGAGAGAGAGAGACAGTTCCACTTGGTCAACTTGTAAAACACTAAGTTTGCTTTAATTTGTATATATCTTTTTCACGGAGCATGCACTCTATAAAGGAATATTATAAAAAAAGCTTCAATGTCGTAGATTTGCGGTTAACCATGTAATTATAATTTCTCTCTCTGTCTGTCTGTCTCCCTCCTCTCCCCCTCTCCCCCTCCCTCCCTCCCTCCCTCCCTCCCTCCCTCCCTCCCTCCCTCCCTCCCTCCCTCCCTCCCTCCCTCCCTCCCTCCCTCCCTCCCTCCCTCCCTCCCTCCCTCCCTCCCTCCCTCCCTCCCTCCCTCCCTCCCTCCCTCCCTCCCTCCCTCCCTCCCTCCCTCCCTCCCTCCCTCCCTCCCTCCCTCCCCTCTCTCTCTCTCTCTCTCTCCCTCCCTCTCCCTCTCTCTCCCTCTCTCTCTCTCTCCCTCTCCCTCTCCCTCTCTCTCTCTCTCTCCCTCTCTCTCTCTCTGTCTGTCTGTCTGTCTGTCTCTCTGTGTATCTATGTCTCTCTATCTCTGTCTCTCTCTCCCCCCCCCCTTCTCTCTCTCTCTCTATATATATATATCCACACACACGCGCGCGCGCGCACACACGCTATTATGAAATATTGTTAACCGTGATTCAAAGTTTGGTTAAAGTGCTGTTTATTGATACCCACGTGTGCCACTGCATAACACTCCATTGCCCGTGCGTCCGTAATACCAAGACAACCACTGATGTAGCCAAAAACTACGATAATTCATTAATGTGATAGTAATAATGATAATAATATAACAGAGTCCCGTCATAAGCGTGTTGAGAGATCTTAGTGTTTTAAAAAAAAAGTAAAGAAAGACTCGTTTAAAAAATTCAAATCATTACGCGTTTAGTTGAGATAAATACAAACTTAAATTAGAGGAATAGAATATCTATCAGGTCATTGGTCTTCGGTTGGCTTACTTCAAACAACCCCTTCATGAGGCTAACATAGGAATCTTGATCCTGTGCATTACAGTCGGTCCATGAACATGAATGTAAATAAATAATACATGTTTAAAGCACAATAGTGCAATTAAGTAATACGTAACCGTATAATTGAAGTCGCTAATCCCTTTGTTAACACTCGAATTAGATGGGCTGGAATCGCAAGGTGGGCAGTGCTCACAACAAGATGGACTGGATGTAATGATGGTAGTCTGATTAATTATGTATTAAATGCGCTAACACGACTACTGTATTGTTGGAAAAAATGTGACTGGCACATAGTCATAGGACGGTTCTATCAGGTGTTAAATTATATTTTTGGCATGGAGACATGTTCACGAAGAAGATTCACCATAACGCAAAGCAGATCCTTGAACTTACTGCTAAAAACATTGAACACGGCTGTCATGAGAGCGTCATATTTCGACACAGTGGTGTGTTGTGTCAGTGTGGTATACAAACCTTCTGTAACATTCGAATAGGGCCAATGTCCCAAAAAGTGTACAATTGGGTTTTAGCAGGTCCAAAAATAAATGTTTGATACTGAACAATTAAGTTATATTTTATCATTGTATATATAACGAGGCAATGTAATATGTAACACTTTTGTTGTGACAGTCACTTGAAGTCAAACGTGATTTTCATCGCGTGTTCAGCGTCATCGACGAAAAATTACAATACTGCGTACAATTAAAGCATTTTAAATTACATGTAAACGGGAAAATGTTTTTGGACCATCTAGTGTGCATGCCGTGTAATAAGAATCAAGAGGTATACAATTAAATATGACTTGGAAACATTCTTTTTCCTCGCTGTTACTTTGGTAATAGTTTTTGCACTCTGTTGTTTCTTGGAATGGCCTATTTTCAATTAGTGCAGCTCTCCCAGAAAAGTGTGTGGAATTATAACTGATACATAATCAGTAACCCCGATCAGTTATCTTTATGTATGCCAAGTGTCATGCGTCCGGGGATCGAGACTAGGCCAATTGTGAGCTAAGCAATGGGTATATACATATGACGCTGGACACGCAATGTAGCTTTAATTGAGCACAATCATTATCCTTCGAAAAAAAATTACAAAACAACTACAAACATCATTTTAAACATGCAGCGGCATGGACAATAATGTCTACATTGAATCCTTATTGTTCCTTATAGTCAGTCAAAGTATATTTCTGCACCTTCTTTATACCATCCTTCACGGCATCCTTCTTGCCTGGCAGAAGTGTAGAATTATCCAATTATTATTTGTCCACAACAAGAACATCGGTTGTCATAATCATAGCCCATGCAGTTGGTTTGTAAACGACAGCAATCCTCCACTGTGACCTCTATATTACAGGGAAGAAACATGCCTTATTTAGCTTGCACAACATAAAGCAACACATGCAACCAAATATAAATTATGCTCTTATGCGAATATTTGCTTAGTTGTACATTATCTTGTTACAAATTTCTTAAAGGAATATATCTTGCAGAGTTAGTATAATAAATTGTATGGTGTAATGGTTTACAGGTTTGTAACACAACACACAATGCCTGATAACGGTACGTACTCTGAGTCAGCCAAACTCTGCGAAGGCGCAGGCACCTCACTTGAAGCAGGTGGAAGGGATGGGTCGAGTCTCTTCCACCTCCTAACTTCCACAGTAGGAGTTGCCGCTGCAGATATCTTGCTCTATATGCAAACATTTACATTTTGCACATTAATTATAAACCTCTACCTTAAATATTGATATGTAACAAAGCTTACATGTAATATTAAAATAAATATAGACAATTACTTGACCATAAGTCAAACTCAAGACAAATATATGTTATCGTACGCTACTAACATTTTTAGTTTTGTGCGCTCGATGAGCTCTCAGCTTATGGTCTGTGAGGTTTCTTGCGCAGACATAATATCTGGGCGGAACGATGGGCCAAGAAGTGGGGGTCTTGTGCTATCTTTCTTTCACGGTAACGGTGCGAGATCTTAGCCCAATACATTTGCGTGTCGTGGCTTGCCATGATAACGCCATTTTGATTGATAGGACATTCTAAAAACGTAGAACGCAATATTAATTATCCTCTATTTTTGTGTGTGTGTGAAACACTTAAATGCTTTTGAAAATAATTCCACGAGGTGAGCAGATCACGTGAGATAACGGATACAGTAGTATGTAAGCGATATACGTTGCAGGATCACACCCATAGCTGCATGTCCAGCCTTACCGCCGTGAGTGAGTAAGCCCATTGGCCATAATTCTTCAAATTACCTTTTAATATCCCCCAAATGCATTATATTGTTTTGCAACCTGTCTTGTTCTTCAAATGTATATTGATAGCTATTATTTAAACGGGAATTATTCTTAGATATGTTGATTTTGTATCACTAATCAGCATGTTTCCAGCTTCAATATATTTTGTTTGTAATAATGTGTTCTTTTAAATTGTATGTGAAATGTTTTCTTTTATATGAAGAGCAACATGTACTTGACACGTCTACACTAAAAGTTAGGATGTCAGTATCAACTACAGCCGGTAAATATACATTTGGTTAAATTGGCGTGTCCAGCGTCATCAAATTGCTTAGACATTAGCATTGCAATATATTAACTTTCCCGCAGATCAACGTATCATTGTTTTGTTTGAACACAGCTGTTAAGTATACTAACGCTATAAGTGGTGTTATCTTTATTCATTAACCACATCAGCATTATTCTATTACAACATTTCGTATGAAAAACGTACATATAGGACCACAACTCATCAAATATTTATTGTAGGAAACGAAAAAGTACCCACCAGCCTAGAGGCGACCGCCACGGATGCACTGATCACTGTGTTTCCAATATATCGATGTAGAGTGCGCTCTCAGCAGTGTTTTTCGGTAATCCCACAGCTCCAATATCGTTTTTTTCATCATTTGACCAAGAAATATTGTGAATATTGCTACTGCCATTGTTGGGGTTATAGCATGGTGGTTGCTGGTATGTACAACAAAAACGGCGTACGTTTCCTATTGTTTTGAAGATAGCCTTTTCTATCTATGACGCTGGACACGCAGCTAAAACGCCACTCCATATTTGTTTACTTTAACGTGTTATATTTCCGTCGAATTTAGGCTTAGACCCATATCTTTTGTATATAATTTACTTAACATGTAGGGAAAGAATACATGTATAGGTATCCTACAACAACAATAGTAAATTAATGTAACAGACCTGTGTAAATCAATGTCGCTGGACACGCAAAAACTGGTCATTATAGAAAACGCAGTGTACATTTTTTAGTTTTCATTTTTTAAACATGATTTGTTACTGTACATTACCAATACATACCCCATTTGTCCAGTGAACTAAGAAAAAATAAATGCAGCATGGTGCATGCAACCATACATACATACGTACGTACATACGTACGTATGTACTTACATACATACATACATACATATATCCTTAGTAACATCTAGATGTTATATATGCAGTATCAATACATCTATGGTTGTTTGGTTATCGTAAATAACTTCTTTGAGACGTTTTCCCTAGCGGGAACATTATTAAAAAGCATCGTTAAGAACTAGTTGTGAAAATAGGGTCATTTGCACGCGAAAGGTAACGATAGGATTTGTTGGTGATAAATTGGTAAAATCCGATGTGACGACCGCCCGGATATAGATGTGCGTGTCAACAGATTTGGAAGCAATCAAACCCGAACGAACGGCGCGTGCTTAGGAGGTGTCATAAATACCCGTACGTTACCACTAATTGGATGACATCCAGTTGCGGTAATCATCGCTCAAGAACCTGGCTATGCCAGAAACAGTGCAGGTCGCCAGCAAACGTAGTTAAGTCCATTGAATAAATAATTTATTGGAATCAGTGGGCCGAATGAAAGGTACTTAAGATGGTATGACCCGCCCAACGAGGCAATTAAAATCACGTGGTGCCATTTGGCCAGTGGTTATTAATCACGGTCAGAATTAATCCCGAGAAATGTGGCTTGTGTGTCATGAATGATGTAAACAAGTGTTGACACACAAATTATATTTAGAAGATGCACAGCTAACAAAGAAAATACAGAAACCTAAGACAAAAGATTTCACTAAACATTTTATTTCACCGCGACAGGTTCGGCACAGCGTTTCACTGCATCATTGTAGTTGTCAACAAGCGACTCGAAGGTCTTTTAAAACCTCTCATCAATGTGCTGGCTGGCATTTCAAAGTCAACTTTCTGTATACGCGTGTGTTCATACGAGGTCGAGCAATCACACTGCATAGTTATTTGTAAATTAATATAACAATTTACGTACGAATATAATGCGGCATTTATGCATATGCCGAATTTCAACTTCTGGCGAACGAACGCCGCGTCGAACGGCCGACCTGCTGTTGACCTCTGATTGCACCGCAATAGGTGTGACGTAGCACTCAATAACGTTTTAGCCGTCACGTTGCGCTTAATTAGGTTAGCTAAAGTTGTCTGATAACGTTTCACTGTATTACAACTAAGACCGTGTTAAGTCCTGGTCTCATTCTGACCCAGTCTCACCCTCTCTCAGTCTCTCTCTGTCTTGGTCTCACTCTGTCTCGATCTCACTCTGTCTCAGTTTCTCTCTGTCTCGATCTCACACTGTCTCGGTCTCACTTTGTCTCGATCTCACACTGTCTCGATCTCACTCGGTCTCAGTCTCACTCTGTCTCGATCCAACTCTGTTCTGTTCTCACGCTGCCTTGGTCTCACTCTGTTCTGATCTCACTCTGTCTCGATCTAACTCTGTCTCTGTCTCACACTGTCTCACTGTGTCTCGGTTTCATTCAGTCTTGGTATCACTCTGTTCTTCTCACTCTATCTCGCTCTAACTCTGTTCTGGTCTCAATCTGTCCCGGTCTCACTCTGTTCTGATCTCACTCTGTCTCGATCTAACTCTGTCTCAGTTTAACTGTGTCTCAGTCTCACAGTGTCTCGGTTTCACTATGTCTTGATGTCATTCTTTTCTGGTCTCACTCTGTCTTGATCTAACTCTGTCTCGGCCTCACCCTGTCTCGGTCTCGCTCTGTCTCAGTTTCACTCTGTCTCGGTCTTACTCTTTCTCGGTCTCAGTCTGTCTCCGTCTCACTCTGCCTCGGTCTCACTGTCTCCCTCACAATCTGCCTCCGTCTCACTCTATCTTAGTCTCAGTCATTTTAAGAATTGTAAAAGCATTGTTCTAAGATTTAAAAAGAGCATTATACATCATAAAATCAATAAAAAGTATGCAATTGTTATCAATGTGATGTAGACTCGTTAATGCAACCTTTCTAGAAATCTATATCTAGTATACATAATAACTGTTATAATATTATAAGTAATATAATACATACAATAAAATCATATTCATACAAAGCATAAGATCAGTATTATACATACTGTTTGACAATGTTGCACAAGTAGGTAGGAGAGACACGGTGGATTGTTTTGAATTCAAGCGTGGAGATTTTGTAGGTGATCCTCTGTTCGACTGGCAGCCAGTGTAGTTGTTTGAGGATAGGTGTGATGTGTGTGGATTTCATGTACAGCGTAACCAGTCTGGCAGCAGTGTTTTGTAGCCGCTGGAGTCGTAGTTGTGATTTGTTGAGGCAGTGAATCAGACAATTGCCTATGTTCAGTCTAGAAGTAACGAGAGCGTGAGTAAGTAGTTCCGCAACAGGCTGATTGGTGTGCTTACGAATCAGGTCAATATTTTGAATTGACAGCGGCAAAGTGTTTATCCATGGAAAGGTTCTCAACAAAGATAACACCGATATTCCAGACGCTGTCCGAAGGAGTAACCATGGTGTCGCCCACTCTGATCTGTGTGATGTTGACCTTTGATCTCTGTTGTTTGGATCCGACGACAATGAATTATGTTTTCCATCATTCAGCTTGAGGAAGTTCTTTGACATCCATTGACGTAGCTCGTCAAGGCAGGCTTTAGTTTGCTGTATTGCGTCATTAACCTTTGACTGTGTGCGATCGGCTGAGAGGTATATTTGTGTGTCGTCGGCGTAGCAATGATAATTGCGGCCATGCTGGTCTGTGCATATGGGTCCGTGTATATACCGTCTTTTATTTTTTCGTTTTGAAATTGGCGAACGAAAAAGGAAAAAAACAAACAATGTTCGTTTTTCGTTTTCACATTTGAAGTACGAAAGAGAAAAACGAATACATTAAACTATTCGCGGTATTTCTAATACATGTTAGAAAAACACAATAATGATAAAACAAATCGTGTTTCGTTTTCACTGTATCAGAAAAACGAAAAATGAAATACGACAGCAGCGCAATCACGGGACCTACCGTTATTTATTAAACCGTTCTGAATAATACATAATGAAAATAGGAAAACGAGCCATTTTCCAATTTTCGTTTAGTAATCTTCAAATGGGTAATCGGTAAAACAGGTATTAAACCCTTTTCCCATTTCCACTTTTATAAAATGAAAATAGGTAATCGATAAAAAGGTAAATCAACCGTTTTCCTATTTCTGTTTTGCTCACCATAAAAACGAAAAATGAAAAACGGAGTGCTGCGCAACAGTTACAAATGACCCGTAAACCTAAGCCACCGGTCGCTACGCTGTACGAAAATGGTTTCGCCGCAGGGAATTTGGACTACTGGCCACTAACAAAGTAACACTTGGACTCCACCAGTGACAGTGTCCTAGCTTTTATGGGTCAAATAAAACACCCATAGAGGTCTACCCCTCATGTGAAATTTGTGAGTGTTATGAATTCACGAGACATGAAATATAGTGATCCCATGGCCGTTATGCGTGGGACAAATGCTCTATTAGTCCTGCAAAAAGTTACGGGTAGGGGAAATACAAAACTTAAATTAACACTTAAATTAAAAAAAATACACTATTGTTTAAACAAACTTTTTGTTTCATATTAACTACTACCTTAATGATTCCGCTTCTACGCCTAAAGAATATACCAATTACTATCGAATTAACAATCGACTAAAACTGTCATCATAGTCGACATAGACAAGTTCAACATTACAGGCAAACACATTGTATGACTGTGTTTAGTACCCGGGTAATACAGAACACCACCTTTTTGGTACCAGTAATTTCAGACAAGGTTCATACAATAAGCACAACTCTGTACTTAGCTTTGATCAAAACAGCTTATTTACATGCTTATTGTAAGCACGTATAGCTTCATGGATCAGACCAATCTGACCTGTCAGATATGTGGCATTTTATGATGTACGCGTATGTAGCAATGTCTCACTTCTATAATAATTTATCTTTATAACATTCTCACATGCAGTGAAACGATAACAACTGTGGAGTTCAAGGGTTACTTTGTCATAGCGGCCAGTCGAAATGCCCTGCGGCGAGGCTATTTCAGTACAGCGCCGCGCCCGGTCATCTATGACACCCACACTTTTCAAGTGAAGTGTCTGCTGCGTGTGTCAACCACTTAGCTATTGGAAACAATACAAAATAATAGCTTGCTTCATGGCAATAAAACCTGACGTTTTCTCCTCATAGCTATGAATTCATGAGACATGATACATAGCGATCCCATGGCTATGCGTGGGATAAATGTTATATTAGTGTAATAAAACGATGTAACTATTGGAAATACACCAGCATAAATTTAAACTATTATAAGAAATACACATTGGTTTAAAGAAAAACTTCAAACCACACAGACACACTTTGATTTGTTTCATATGAGGCGTTCAGAACGACAAGGGCGAGCCCGCCAATGGTCCGAAAAACGGTGTTTCGATGGTATCAGGATCTTTGCTCTATTATCAGGAAAACTCGCGGTATGTCGGGTTCACCTTTATCGACTTGTAAAATATATTTCTTGTAAGTGGTGTCTATGCCCCGTGAATCTTTTAATACGGCATCGGCACGCTACGTTGCGACACGGAATGCAGAGTTAGGACGACAAAGGCGAAGCGCCAAGACGCTTTTAGACGCGGAACCAATCAGCGTCTCGGAGACTGTAATTTTATTGATCGGGAAATCGTTTTATGGAACAGTGTCAAAGTTAAGAATATTAGCTTGTTATTTTGGCGACTAATATACCTAAAGTAAGAACATTAGTAATCTTCAGGAACAAGTGTGGAGGACAAAATAATAACTTGAACATGGTTCATGGCTGTCTCCAGAAAATTCAAAACGGCAGATGTGACACAGTTGAACATTATTCGTGGTTCCTGGCCATTCCTACTTATCATGCAACATGTATTTTGGCAACATCGACAGAAAACTTAAAGACGTTGAGGTGTAGTCCAGATGCCCTGCGGCGAGGCCATTTTCGTACAGCGCAGCGACCGGTGGGTTAGGATTACGGATAATTTGTAACTGTTGCGAGGATTACGGATAATTTGTAACTGTTGCGAAACGTTCACTTCCTTTGCGCATGCATCGTTTTTGTGGTGAGCAAAACAGAAATAAGAAAACGGTTGATTTACCGTTTTATCGTTTACCTATTTTCATTTTGCAAAAGTGGAGATGAGAAAATGGTTTGATTGATATTTTACCGTTTACCCATTTGAAGATTAAGTTACTAAACGAAAATTGGAAAATGGCTCGTTTTCCTATTTTCATTCTGTAGTTTTCAAACGGTTTAGTAATTAACGATAGGTCCCGTGATTCCGCGCCACTCGTTTTTCGTTTTCGTAATTAGGAAGCCTCTGCTGCCTTACCGTTTCGGCTAGGCGGCAAAAGTTGGTGGCTTCGGCGGGACAATTCGCTCGCACTGGCGGCATTTTGTAAACAAATTCGTTGAAATTGCATCGTCGCCGAAATTACATCGTTGCCGAACACGACAAGTACGGGCGAATATTGGACGTTTCGGCGGCGTTGTTTTTTGAACAGTTTCAGCAACTAAATTAATTATACTAAAATTTCCGTAGTAAACTACTTTTATGATTAGCAGAAATACTTAATATAAACCAGTATTTTAGATTGTACTATTATGGGAAAGTGTTTGAAAAATCTATATAAAATACAAAAATGACACATACGTTAGCAAGTATGATCAAATAAATAAATAGAGTTGACGTTGTACGTTCACTTTCATTAAACAATAATTAACATATAAATATCGTACTTAAACTCACAACGCAACTTTAAATTTACAAAGCTGACTGGCAGTGAAGTGACACGCAATATCCAATGAGTTCCTAATTTCTAGTTCGGTAGTATTTTTACAAAGTTATCTACCGTTTCGCAAGTAACAGGTTACTTTTAATTTGTTAACGTTTTCTGTTTATGTGTTACCCGTTCATATTCGTATCCTAAACATAGCAAAGGTACTGCCTCTCTAAAATATTAGAAAGACTAAAGTATAATTGGCTGTTATATTTTGTTAATAAGCATAATACAACTGTATTCTCTACAAATATAAGTTTTTGTTTTCGAAAAATAAATATTCATTGTGTGTGTGTGTGTGTGTGTGTGTGTGTGTGTGTGTGTGTGTGTGTGTGTGTGTGTGTGTGTGTGTGTGTGTGTGTGTGTGTGTGCGTTTCTATATGTTTGTGTGTGTGTGTTGCGAACGTGCGTGCGTGTGTGCGCGCGTGTATGTGATTTTTATTTGTGTGTACAGTGTATTGTAAAATGTTACAACATAATTGATTTTATATCTTATTTGTCTACTCGGATGGAATAGTACAAGGTCACCCAGCTGGTGGGGTTACACTAATGTGGAATGACACAGAAATAAAATGAACATATACAAAACTACTTCATCTAAGTTTTGAAGTTAGACATCTGGTTATAGTTAGACGCTAGTGGCGTGATTTTTTTTAAACGAAGCTGATATTTGTACAGAAAACGTAAAAAATTTGGGGTAACCTATTATTTGCGACATTATACACGATCGTTTATAATAATACTATCTAAATAGAAATAACAAAAGTAACACATATTACATTGAACTATTTATTGAAAATATGTCACTTTATATGTATAATAAGAAAATATAACTTAATTCTTTACAATCAAACATTTATTTTTGGTCCTGCTGCAAACCCATTTCTACATTTTGAACAATAGCCCTCAAGTTGGCCAATATGTTCCACGCATAACGTTAAAAACATTTTCAAAAGAACTGATCTAAACCCTTAAGCTATATAATAAACATGAAGGTAAGCTGTTCTGATCAAAGCTAAGTACTTGTATTTTAGTTCTGTAAAAAGCCTGTTTTATGAGCCTTATTGAGTCTGAAGTTACTGGTGCCAAAAAGGTGGTGTTCTAAATTAGGCCTACTCAAGTACTAAAAACAATCATACAATTTGTTTGCTCCTTTAAAATTATATACGATGTGGAGCTGTTACCTGGTATCGTAAGTGTGGAGCTAAGGTCAAACAAGGTCACCCCTCAAACTATGAATATTGAACACTTTTACAATTCTGCGAACGTCATAAAGTTACAATGACTGTGCACCTACTTTATTTCTATATATCCGTGTCATGCATTGCGTGGAAGAATAATTTATCCCGGTCAACATGAGATATGACATGTGTCAGGTGATGCAGTATGTATGGAGCGACGTTTAGACAGAGTCACCGTCAACTGATATATAATCGAAGTTGCGCCATCCCACAAACGTTATACTATATCAACGGTTGTCCTACGGTAATTAGCTACCCTCGGCCATGTCATATACCATTGGAAAGCCTACTGTCTCCCCGTTAAAACGAGATATAAATGAAACTGCAATGCTTTCCAAAAATATATAATAAGGCCTAATGGAATACAGTAGATACGCAACCATTGTAATATAAAGAGGTTTGCGGAAGCACCCAATTTCGAAAGTTCATCATTTGACGATGATCTTGTTTGACCTTCGATTCACGCACCCCTTGGCAGCTTTACGACAGGCCTCGTTTTGACTGGGAGATGTAGAGTTTTCAAATGATATAACATTTCGGCGTGTGTGGGGGGCATTTAAGGTGGTCATTTGGATGGTGCCTACCGCTCGCCTAGTAATACCTGAACCTATATCTGTCAAATAGAATTAGCCAATTGTTAATACTGATACGTTCTTATATGTAGCGCAGTATCCAGTCTTCCGGACTGCTCAAAGCGCTTTATACTTTACTCCCAGGCAGACCTGTTCGATCGAACACCATCTCGACTTCTTTGGGAAGCAGATAACTCGGAAGTGATTGGTAATTTAATTAGTTGTAGAAGCTGAATTATTAAGGTAGTGATTAATATGAAACAAATCAAAGTTTGTATGTGTGGTTTGAAGTTTTCTTTAAACCAAAGTGTATTTCTTATAACATTTAAGTTGATGTATTTCCCTTAGCTGTATCTTTGTGTTACCCTAATATAGCATTTTCCAAGGATAGCAGCCATGTGATCGGTATATTTCATGTCTTGAATTTATGGGTGTCATAGTTGACCCACGAAAGCTAGGACCTGGTGGAATCCAAGGGTTACTTTGTCATAGCAGCCAGTCGAAATGCTTTTCGGCGTGGCTATTCCAGTACAGCGCCGCGCCCGGTCACCCGGTCGCCCGGTGGCTTGGGATTACGTATAATTTGCCCACTTCTAATGCGCATGCGTAATAGCGCGGCACTTCGGTTTTTCGTTATTGTGGATAGCAAAACAGAAATAGGAAAACGGGTAATGTACCGTTTTATCGTTTACCTATTTTCATTTTACAAAAGTTGAAATGGTAAAAGGGTTTGATTGCTATTTTACCGTTTACCCATTTGAAGATTACTAAACGAAAATGGCTCGTTTTCCTACTTTCATTGTGTAGTTTTCAAAACGGCTTAGTAAATAACGATAGGTACCGTGATTCAGCGCCACTCGTTTTTAATTTTGCACTTAAGAGGCTTCGGTTGCCTTACCGGTTCGGCTAGGCGGCACACGTTGGTGGCTTCAGCGGGACAATTCGTTTGCACTGGCAGCATTTTGTAAACAAATTCGCTGAAATTGCATCGTCGCCAAAATTGCATAGTTGCCGAGCACTACAAGTACGGGCGAATATTGCTCGTTTCGGCGCCGTTGGATTTTGAAAAGTTTCGAGTACTAAAGTAATTATACTCAAATTTCCGTGGTAACCTACTTTATTAATTATTATGTTTAGCAAAAATACATAACATAAAACTAGTATTTGAGATTGTGCTATTACGTGAAAGTGCTTGAAAATCTAAATAATAGTAAAGCATATTTGAATGCAAAGATAAAGTTTATTTGGAAAACATACTAGAATTAAACGTTGCAATCTGAGATCGCCCATAGTTTAAATTAAACAAAACTGTTCAGTGAATCACCATACCCCATACAATATATATATATACTGTATGGGGTATATATATATATATATATATACACTGTCACTTTCCTCAACTCCAAATAGCCTTGTTCACGTACAGTACTATGTATGCGATTTATATATCCGCGTGCCACACTCCGCTGAAAATACGTGGCCACCGGTAATTTTGGCAAAAACGCAATTTATCAAATACCATAAAAATGATCAAATGCCATCTGATACACATGGCAGTAAGTACGTCAACATTCTACAATGTAACGTTAATTCACGTTAAATTGTAGTGCAAGATGTAATCAGTATCTCATTTCTATTTGGATAGTATTATTATAATCAATCATGTACAATGTCGCAAGTAATAGGTTACAACTAATTTTGTTAGCGTTTTCTATAAAAATATCAGATTCGTTTTCAAAAAATCACGCCACTAGCGTCTAACTAAAATCCAGATGGGTGTGCGTGCGCGCGTGTGAGTGTGTGCGAGTGTACGTGTGTGCGTGCGTGTGTGTTCCTTGTCTAAATTCCATACCATCAAAATTCAGATGTAGTGGTTTGGTATATGTTCGTTTTATTTCTGTATCATTCCACATTATTGTAACCCCACCAGCTCGGTGAACATGTACTATACCATCCGACTAGTCAAATAAGATATAAAATCAATTGTGTTGTAACATTTTACAATACACTGTACACACAAATAAAAATCACATACACGCGTGCGCACACAATGAATATTTATTTTTTGAAAACAAAAACTTATATTTGTAGAAAATATGATATTTATTAACAAATATAACAGCCGATTATACTTTAAACTTTCTAATATTTTAGAGAAAAAAGTACTTTCGAAAAAAGCCAATAGTTAGAACGCTGATGTGTTTCCTTAATTTTGTAGAGAGGCAGTACTTTTGCTATTTTTAAGATACGAATATGAACAGGTAGCACATCAACAGAAAACGTTAACAAATTAGAAGTAATTTTACTTATTTCACAGTCAGTTTATCTTTTGTTCTCTTGTGAAATAAGTAAAATGTCACTCATTTCAACCACCCAGTCTGATAAACCTCTTTAGTCAAATAAGAAGTAACCTATTACTTGCGAAACGGTAAACGACTTTTTTAAATAATACTACCTGTCATTTTGGAATTGTATTTAGATTTTCAAACACTTTCACATAATACTTCTATCTCAAATACTGGTTTTATATTATGTATTTCTGCTCAACATAATTAAGTAGTTTACCACGGAAATTTGAGTATAATTAATTTAATAGTCGAAACCTTTCATAAAATAACGGCGCTGAAACATCCAATATTCGATCATACTTGTCGCCTCGGTCACGATACCACTTCGTTGACGATGACATTTCAGCGACTTTGTTTTCAAAACGCCGGCAGTGCAACCGAGTTGTCCCGCTGAAGCCACCAACTTTTGCCGCCTAGCAGAAGCGGTAAGGCAGCCGAAGCTTCTTAAGTGCAGAAACTAAAAACGAGTGGCGCTGCAATCGTATTTCGTTTTTGGTTCTGATGCAGTGAAAACGAAAAACGGTTTGTTTTATCGTTATTTTTTTTTTTAACATGTATTAGAAATATCGCGAATAGTAGATTGTATTCGTTTTTCGTACTTCAAATATGAAAACGAAAAACGAACATTGTTTGCTTTTTTCCTTTTTTGTTCGCAAATTTCAAAACCGACTCATGCTTCCTGATGATATCAGCAATGGGTATCGTATACATTGAAAAAAGTATTGGCCTTATGACAGAACCTTAATTGCGGGAATCCGTATGTTAGTTGCGATCTATCCGATGTTACATTGTCAATGCGCAGATTCTATCACTCAAGTAGGATTGGAACCAGTCAACTTTAACACCGCACATTCAATATTAAAATTGCCACACAAAACGATTTAATCCTGCTAAGAGCATGTCATGCACTGGCTAAAAGCTTGTCACACACCAGCGACCCGACCGTACACGTTCTGACGAGACGTAATTGCTACTGCAATTACTGCTTTTGTTTCGCACATTTCGCCGTTCACAAGCAGCGTGAACTGGAAAAGTGACGTCAATACGAACTTTCCAAATTCTCTGAGCGGGAATTGAACCGAGGGCCTAACAATATACCCGTGCAATAAAACTAACTGCATGCAGGGTATCAACGAGACGTTTCCATTAACGGCAAATGATCCTCACATACGTATTGTATTCGTTGAGTAGATACGTCAAGCATTATAGATTTGGTCCATGAAAGTGGATTTCAGTAAACAAATCGGGTTTACCTCCACCATTAAGAGCGTAGGTTCATTACCACGAATCCATACATAATTATATTCTACTCCAGGCATTGCATTATGTTTCAATGAATATCCATTTTAATATGGAGTGAAATACTTACATATCAACGTTATATAAACACAATCAGAAAATCACCATCAGACATATTGTAATGTTTATAGCGTCCCCAGGTGACATCAAAATTATTATCTACGTTGTGATAAAATATTGCGTTTCCGTTCCGCTGTTTTTTTTCGGGCGCGGTTCGTGAGTAGTTATGGAGAGCTTACCTCTCTTTAACTACTTTCGTGTGATTGCATTGCAAACTTGATTGCACGGGTCTGCCAGGGAGTAAAGTGTAAAGCGCTTTGAGCAGTCCTGAGGACTGGATACTGTGCTATATAAGAACTTACCTTTTACCTATTTTAGTTATATACCTATTTCTAACCTCAGCTTTATTTCCAAAATACTAGTAAACGTTGTCTAAGGTCTCACATTAACACAAATGTCTTAACTAATGTGTTACAATCAATATACAGACAGTTTCATTCAACAGAGACTGCCCTCTTAGAGGTTTACAATGACAATAACTTGAATATTGATAATGGTAAAGTGACTGCACTTACCTTACTAGATCTATCTGCTGCTTTTGACACGATTGATCACAACATTCTCATTGAACGCTTATTAAAGTGGTACGGCATATCTCGCATAGCTCTTAGCTGGTTATCTTCATACCTAACTGATATATACCAAACCATAAAGATTGGGAACTGCTTTCCGGCTGCACTGCCAACTTTATTTGGTGTTCCCCATGGTTCTGTTTTTTGGCCTTTGCTTTTTACTCTTTACACCACGCCACTAAGCTATGCTATACAATGACATAACTTGGATCCTCATCTTTATGCTGATGATACCCAGATCTACATTTCATTGGCGACTCCGGATGCAAATCGCTCCCTTAACCAACTTAGTGATTGCATCCAAGATATCTTCCACTGGATGACTGACAGCAAATTGAAATTAAATGCAAATAAAACTGAATTGATGATTAGTGGTACTCCAATGCAACGTAGTAAACTTGATGGATTTTGTTCCTACGCGTATTTTGAATCAGCATATCATGCCAGCAACCTTGGTGCGGAATTTATACGTGATCTTTAATAGTAATTCAATTTCCGACAACACGTATCTCAAATGTGTCGCTGCTGTTTAAAAAAAAATCATATTCGTGATCTTCGCCGTATTCGCTAGTATATGTCATTTTCTGTTGCTAAAACTATCGCAACAATGCTTGTTAGCAGCAGACTTGACTATTGCAATTCCCTCCCTTAAAATATCACTAGCAAGGACATTACAAAACTTCAACGTTTCCAAAATTGTCTGGCAAGGGTAGTTACTAGATCTACTCGTTTTTCTCGCTCTGTACCACTTTTGTACTGGTATGTACCAGTACATACCAGGCACTGTCCAGTAAGCAACCATCTTATTTGCATTCACTGCTTACTCCTGTAAGAAAACCTATTCAGCTTCGGTCATCTAGTTCTGACCTACTTTTTGTTCCTAGAGTCAACACTAACATCGGAACTAGGGCTTTTTCTGTTGCTGCACCAACTCTTTGGAATATGCTCCCTCTTAGTGTTAGATCAGTTGAAAATATTACAAAATTCCGTCGTCATTTAAAAACTTATCTTTACAACCTTGCTTATCCACCATAGCTCCCTAGCGCCTTGATCCATCTGTTGACAACTGAAATACTGCTTATGGATTTTGAGACTGACCAATCCTTTTGTCTAGATGCGCCTCTGAGTTTGGTTTCCAAGGATTTGGGCGCAATAGAAGTTATCTTATTGTTATTATTACTACCTTTATACATCATCTGTTCTTAACACAGTTAAGGCAAAAGGCTGCTTTCAAGCAGTAATATTGTTGACACCACAACAGTCATCTCCGTTTGCAACAGTCGATTAGTCGGATCAGATGAAGACTAACCACAGCATATTCTAGATAGATAACGGTTGTTAAGTTTTAATCGCCAGACCAGCTGCAATAACGTTTACGTAACCTGACAGGATAGGCTTGCGTGCAGCATCTACAAACATGTCAATGTGCACAGCAAATTGTCTAATTGGTCATAAAGAAATCACTACGATTCGATACTGTTTTCCGGCGCACATTTGGAGTTTCCAGTCAAATATGTGGTATCCCAGCTGAATCGACGTCAAGATAAACACTAGGTTTGCGTGCTAAGAACATCACGCTTAAAAATGTTTACTAATGAACCCATCTGACATGCAACATTCTGCCGATTACCTCACCGCAAGGGGAAGCCCAGCGGTCTTCACGGAAAGGTAAAATTGCTCGCTATGGTTGTTTGCCAAGGCCAGTTTTCCTACAGATGAAAAATATTTGATCACATTGACGCAGTTGTAGCGTTCTGTGTGTTAGTCCCCCTTTAAACACAGCCCCCCCTTTCGTTATATCCTGTGGAATTGTTACAAAGCCGGTGTTCGTGCAGAACTATTAAACGTGTGTGATAGCACTGCAGCAGTTGCATAGCTCTCTGTGGGTAAATATCTATTGTAAACACTGCCAAGTTTTCGTTATATTCTAAGGAATTGTTACAGAGGTGACCACGTAAAAACTTTGCTAAGATGTTCAGTAGGGTGACAATTTAACAACAAAATTATATTTAATGAAAAACGGCAACAATATTTTCATGTTTTGAAACATGAGTTCTTAATAAACAGTTAGCTACCACCTTACAAAAAACTCAACAAGATGGAGTACTCATTTGGCCCGGAAATTAATACCTGCACCCCGATGGAGGTGTACAATAGCACATTATAAGAAGTAATGCAAGTGGTGTCAAAATAGAAAATATTTCAATGTTATACAGTAAAATGGCTACAATTTTATTCTAGGATATAGTTGTTTGACAAAATAGGCAATCGTGACCTAACGGGGTAGAGTAATCGATTCGCCAAAGAATCAATAGTTTGGGCTGCACACGTAAGATATACATATAATGATTCAAAACGACCGAAAGTAGAATTAAAGGGAAACAGAAGACAACGTTGTGGTGTTATGCACCAAAATGTGTTAATACAAACTAACCATTTACAACTATAATCAACATTTTCTCGTCAGTTGTTAACTCAGAATGCGGTCTCAAAGTGGAAGGTTCTAATTTAACAAGATTTCACAAGATTGCCACCCAGATAATTAACTCCAGGTGGCAGGTGGACAAGGAAGCCCTTTGGCTTATCGAGAGTCCGACCCTTTTATCTATGTGTATCCCGCCCTTCTGAGGTGTGTCGATTTTATTTTTAAATATATTCACGCTACTAGCACCCACACAATCAA
Organism: Escarpia spicata; assembly: GCA_963995525.1. Classification (NCBI taxonomy): domain Eukaryota; kingdom Metazoa; phylum Annelida; class Polychaeta; order Sabellida; family Siboglinidae; genus Escarpia; species Escarpia spicata. Next base: position 11,354,893 of record OZ023212.1, read on the forward strand.
CAGATAATCTGTTCCAATAATTTACAGTCCTTTGCGAAAATGAGAACTTTCTTTTAGGTGCTCTCCTCTGTACTCTTTCTAGCATATATATGTCCTTCCTGCAATATGGCTTCCACGCTTGAATACAATATTATAAATGAGGCCTAACTATTGTTTTGTACAGCGGTATTATTAGCTCTTTTTCATTATACGTTTATTTTGCCTAATTAATCCAAGGATTTGATTTCCCTTTGAAGCTGCAATTCCGCACTGCTCTGAAACCTTCATGTCAGCACTAATTGTCAGCCCTAAGTCTTTTTCTTTTACAATAGTACTTAATACAGTTCCCCCATTGTATATTCTACCTATTCGTTCCCATGTCCTGCGTGGAGGCATTTACATTTCCCAAAATTGAACAGCATTTGCCACTTTTCAGACCATTTGATCAACTTGTCAAGATCATCTTGCAAATGTTGTCTATCTCCATCACTTATAATCCTTCTAAACACTTTTGTATCATCCGCAAATTTCAACACCTTGCTTGCTATTTCATCATCCAAATCGTTAATTAAGAATAATATAGGTCCTAGTACTGATTTCTGTGGTACCCCACTCAATACCGATTTCCAGTTTGAAGCCTCCCCATCAACTACTACACGTTGTCTTCTGTCAATCAGCCATTTTTCTATCCAGTTTATTATACCATTTCCTATGCCATGGGCCTTTAGTTTAAGCAGTAATCTTTGATGTGGTACTTTGTCGAAAGCTTTTTGAAAATCTAAGTAGAAGATATCTGCTGGTGAATAATAAAAAGTCAGATATCACGGAGGCTGACATCGTGCACATGGCGAAGTAGATTGACCAGTAAGCGCCGAGCTGTGACGTCAGTTATGACGCGCCAGGTTCCTAGTTTTGCTCGATATGTATACGAACAGCCCGGCTGGTTTATTGGTATCTCGTGTTCCCTTCGACTCAGAAGCCAAGTTACAATTTTGTATGAATAAACGACTATTATAGTAGATAGATACATAGACAGATATATAGATACAATTATTTCATATCAATTATGTACATAATAATACAGTTTAGTACCGTACCATGCAGACGTAACATGTTTACAAGTTACAGCGACAAAGTTAATTTGGCAATAATTTACGTCGTGAACTACTGTACTCACAATATACATAAACACAACTTTCATAATTGAAAGCCTCACAATGTATGGGTTTATTGTACGTCGTAACCCAGACTAGTATTCCCTGGGAAGAGTGGAAACTCGTGACGACAGCCTTGCTATGAAAATGGCGCAGTCCACACAATTTTTGTGTCTTCAACAAGGTTATTCTAGTAAACTACGCGTATAATATTTTTGATTGTGGTCACAAATTAGTACATTTTACTAACACTTTTAGATGCACAGACCAAAACAATTGCATTTTGTTTCCCTTTAATAAACGGGCAATAGCAACAACTCCACTTTAATTTGGTGCATTGGTCGCCAATTTGAAATCCAAGATTTACGGCATTTAAGCTATAACCAAAATGTTGACCCAGTACTCAATTCTCTGGAGAACGATTCCAAATGTATGTTGAAACTTATAGGAATATTCTACGTATCCTAGAAGTCTAGATATGAAACGAATTGTATTTCACCATGGTGGCCATTTTAAAACTCAAGATGGACGCTATAAACAATTATCAAACTACTAAAAACTATGTATAGCTTCGGAGAATGGTTCGACGTATGTACTGAAACTAAAATCAAACGTGTCTAGGAAGTTCAAATATAAATAATTCTGAATTGTCATTGTTACCATTTTCTGATCAAGATACTAACAAGAATATTAATTCCATTCTACCAATTATTAGAAAACATGGTTTGTCAACTTTTAAACCGATATTCGTGTTTGCAGCTCTATCAAGAGAAATAGCTTGTGCTTATTAATGAAGATTAATATAATACCGCCTACTGTATGCGTCAACGGACAACCGTGCACCGGAGACCTATCACATATAAATGTGTGCAAATGATCAAAGTTTGGTTAATACTTGTCCGATTAATCGTTCTATAGTGGAGACTAAACCGGGAGATCGCTCAGCCGGAACAACTTAGCAATGTGAGCGTCGTTGAGTCGGTTATTGTTGAAACTCGAGCACCAACGTCCTCATTAACCCTTTCTGGGAGCTTCGCCGCAATGCAGTTTCAGCTATAAACTTGAAACGGTGAAACATTTATCACCATTAATCACCAATTTAAATAGCTATTAAGCTTAATGTGTATCCTGGCCTTCATTCGTGTAATGCCTGCCTGACTGATTATCCACCAGCGGGGTGTTGACTCGTTCTTAGTGTTGTCTGTCCAATTAAGTTACAACTGTTTTAGACATGTATAAAACACCGCCCGTATTTCTCAAGCAACGTCGTAAACCTATAAGTAGTGTATTCAATAACTGATAAAATCATATGTGTGTTTACGTATGCCCTATACGAATCCCAGCGCGATTCTTTTAAGGCCGGGATACACAGACACTTTTTGCCCGACCCGACCCGACCCGACCAAACTAGACCAGATACAACTAAACCAAGCTGCGCTGTACTCGAATCCAGCGTGACGTCATAATTACGTAATCTTGAACGCTTTCGAATACGTTAGATTGACACCATGGCCCGAGGTTATAAAGCCGTACTCGGTGCTCAGAATTTCATGCTCAAGCCTCGCTTTCACATCATGCTCATACTCACGGAGGTTATAACACTTTCTGAGCACGTAATCGTACTCAGACTTGAGCATGAAAAGTCTAAATTCTGAGTATGCTATGGACCTTGCTCAACGCCGTACTCAAACAAACAAAGATGGCAGCTCACGTAGAAATTAGTCATATTCGTTGTCCAAGTTCGATGTTTTCGAGAAGAAACGCAGCTCGATACCAGCGTCCGAGTCGTTTCAGAGATGTAATCAATCCATTTCAAGAAGTGGTGCAACACGAAATCAGCGAAAGATTCCGTGTTATACCTCAAACTGCACTATTTGCTGAACATTTGTGAAATATAGCGGCGGGAGACACTACGACATGTTCCGAGACACAGCGCAACAACCCTCTGCCAGCGTTGTTACAGTTGTTGGTATGCCGGCGTTTTTTGGCCACAGGGGCCATTCACACAATCATCGGCGACGCGACGGAAATTCCCCGATCGACCGCAGGTCGCTGCATCAGAAGAGTATCCAGATTGATATGTGCCGTATCCAGGCAATTTATTGTTTTCCCCACTGGCAAGCGTGCACTCAATACAAAGAAAGCATTCGCTAGAATTGCAGGTAAGCAACACTACAAAACGGAATTATCCCAAACCCCGATAGTACCCCAGGAGGCGGCACTATCAGACGTGAGAGTGCCGCCGTCTGTTGGATATAAATTATTTACGTTTCATTACAATCAGAAATATATATTGCAATTTGTCACAATTAAATACTGTGATGGTTTCTCTTTCACGTTTAATTGTACAAAATATACTGTAAAGTGTACCCCAAATGAGTTACATTAACTTGATTGAAGCTAAGCATGACGGATAGATATAATTAGCTCTGTGATAGAACGTTTGATCGGCATTCTAAAGGTTAGTGGATCAATACCCGAGGTATCAGTGTTTTTTATAATTAATGTTTTTTATTATTTGTTTTTATTTAAATAGTGTTTTTATCTTAAAAATTATCGTTGAATCAAGTGTGAAATTGGCAGAAACAGGGAAAGTGCAAATGCACATTTTTGTTGCGGCTCAGCTTACAGCCCTGCAAGACAATTGATCTATATATGGCCTATTGTATGTATGGAATTTTTGTTTTAAAGAAAATGTCAATATTGTTTAAAAAAACATGTCAAATCATTGTAGAATTCCCGAATGTCCTTAGCTGCATCGATGGCACGCACATCCGCCTCCAACGACCACACAACAACGAGGCCGACTACGTTAACAGAAAAGGTTACCATTCCCTGAATGTGCAGGTAAAGAAGCTGTAAAAAAGAAGCTGCACTGCAATACACTTTTTATTGAAACACTAGTAATCACAACATACTTTGTACAAAGAATAAATGAATATGTGCAAAGGAAAGCATTAAATAGATGGTTTACCTAATGCCAATCACAAAGTTCATCTTCACATAAATAGCATTTAGTAAAACTTCATAAAAATTGTATTGCATCATAATGTGATCCAAATGCAGTAAATATAACCAAATAGTAACTTATAGGCTATGTGAAATATACAAATAGTGCATCACATGAAATACCATGTCCACAAGTAGCACAAGTATGTAAACAATGTAATTGTGTTTGCATGTAGATGTGCTGTGATGCCACGTACATAATAACCAGCTGCACTGCTAGATGGCCAGGTGCTGTGCACGACAGCCGGATCTTCCGAGGCTCCGATCTATGCATACAATTTGAAAATGGTAAATATACATTACTGTAAGGATATCCTGTTAAATTTTTACATTTTGACATATTACATAATTGAAGTGTGTTTACTTTTTATAACACATATTTGTGTAATGTTATTAAACAATAATTATTTAATAGTTCATATATAATAATGTACACATTAATTGTCAACATTTATAGTAAGTAATATTTAATATATAATATAATAAATAAAAAAATGTATATTTAATATTTGTTCATACAACATAATAAACATTAAATATTTCACGATGCATACAAATGCAACATATCATGATAATTGCAAAGAAATATTAAATTTAATTGTGGTTAAATATGAAACGTTACATTATATTTCCAGGACTACATCACGGATTCCTGCTGGGAGACTCAGGGTATCCATGCCTATGTTTTCTCATGACTCCTATACTTCATCCTGCATCACCTGGCGAAGCACGGTTTAATGATTCATTGTGCCGGACACGTGTTCTAATTGAACAGACATTTGGTATCCTAAAGAGACGTTTCCAGTGTTTACACACCGAACTCAGAACCACACCACATAATGCTGTCACTTATGTTGTAGCATGTGCTGTGTTACACAACATTGGGATAGATCATGGTGACATAATTGACATTGCTACCGATGATGTTGACCAGCCCCCACCCGATGATATACCTTTCATTCCTGTTCCAGGACAAAACGATGAGGCAGTAATGAGAGGTCACATTGTTGCACATTTCTTTTAAATCTGCTCAGGTTGAGTACTGCGGAGTTGTTGTGATAAGCCATCTTTACTGTGTAATATGTGAATTAATATTGAAAAATACTACATTCAAATTACCTAACAAAGAAGACATGTTACAACAAATCTGCAATCTTCCATTTCAGCAAAATTAAAAGAAATGTACAACAATGTACATTTAGTAATGTAATATCAAAAAACATGACGTAAATGTGTTTGCATTTAGTAATAGTACTATTGGAATGGAATGTCAATAACATTTGAATTTAAGTGTTTTTTTAATAATTATCCATCATATAAATTATTCAAAACAACACTGAAATTAAATGTTAATGGGATTACATTCAAATATAAATATTATAAATGCAAATACATTTATTTCATATTATAAATGGCAAATACATTTATTTCATGTTTTTGATATGGAATTACTAAAATGCAATTGCATTGGTTTAGGTTAGAATACTGGTTGATGACTTTTGCTGATTTGTTTTGAATAATAGTATAGTTTTATATATACTAAACATCTTAACATGTGTCATAACTTTGTTTATGTATTTATTGCAATTATGAGTACATACCACTGTAATGCAAATGGGTCTTCTTGGCCATCTTTATCAGTCAATATCTATTTTAAACATTTATTACCAAAAACATTTGAATCATGTCTTTTTGTTAAATCTCACCACATATAAGTTTCATTGCAGTTTACAATCTTTCTAAAAATGCTTAGGTTTGCACATATGACACATACACATAACTTATAGGAAGCATCAGAAGTCAACAATTCTCATTTGTGCAAAAAGAACCAGTATTCTAACCTAAGCAAGCCTACATTGCAGTTTGAAACTAACAACTGAATTTGCCATCATTTATTCTAAGTTAACGCCAAATTCATTCATTATCCAGAGTGCACTGTATTATGGTAACCCTTGGGACTGGGACATGGTAATCTTAACTGATAGGTCATAGAAATAATTTGAGACAGATTTAATGAGGTGACCATAATGCGACGCTAAACCGTACAAAATTTTCTAGTCACTTATATTCAGATAATTTCTGTAAACAAGTTTGTTTGCCTAAATGCAATGATACTGTTTGGAACACTGCTTACCATCAGTATCAATCCCTCCGTTGATGCCATGGATGCCTGGCCTCCCCTCCAGTGACTGGGCCATAGTCTCTTCTGCTGGTGTCAGGGAAGGAGGTGCCGGCCCACCCCCAGTCTTGTAGCGACTGCGACGCATTGCATCTATCTTAGCTTTTGCTGTAATAACATAAAATGTCATCATCAATTACCACTTTTCAAACAAAGAATATGTAACAAATTATCATGAATAAAAAGTTTCATATGAAAGTTCTGTCTCATCTTCCATTAATACAACATGCATCTCATATGGAAACATTAATAATTATATACACCAACATTATATTTCAATATCTGCAAATGAGTTGTTTCCTCAACTGATGTTGGATGTGTGTGTGTGTGTGTGTGTGTGTGTGTGTGTGTGTGTGTGTGTGTGTGTGTGTGTGTGTGTGTGTGTGTGTGTGTGTGTGTTTGTGTGTGTATGTGTGTTTGTGCACGTGCGCGCGCGCGTATGGGTGTGCGTGTGCATACCTCGTTGCTTCATGTTGATACTTTTTTTAATTTCTTCTGTATCACGAACATTTGTCGATACCCTATGAAAAGACACAACATATTGTAAATATTCAATGTATACAGGTAGTTTAATCAGTTATAATTTGTACAAAATATATTACATGTGTTACACATTTAGAAAATGAATATTTGAAAATGTTTCTTCTTTAAACTGTTGTTTTATTATGTACATCACAACTGGGAAGCGTGAGGTAGAGTGATATAACAGCAGTTGCATCACTAAGGCCTAACGTTGGTTTTTATCATAATGTCAAAATTTGTCATAATATATATATGTAACGGAAGTCATGTCTCATGACATTATAATAATGGCATGGATATGGTAATGATAATTGATTATTAATCTGACAGTGTCAGTGTAACTGACACTGTCAGAGTATTTATAATTATAATATTACTGCAATTTGCAAGATGACGCGGTCCAATTTGTTTTAATGCTGATATGATTACTTACAACGAATTACGCAGCACTTGTGTACAATCCGGACCTACCTCGATTTTGCCGTTATAACGTGAGTTTTGTCTAACTTTGACACCTCAGTGTGTTAGTTCCACGACTCAACATTATTCCAGGCATATTTACGTTTAAGTATATAGCATCTTAGGCTTAGCCTTAGGCTTAGGGCACTTCTGAGGCGTACACAGCGTACCCAGTTTGCATCAACATACGCCGCTATATTCTTATTGCCCATTTTACGGGCGCGACGCGGTAACGCACGACCGCAGCGGTGCAGACTAGCGCAAACCGGATCGCTATCTGGGCTTCCAAAATGCACAAAGACACAATATTTTCGTAATATAAATATGCCTGGCATGATGTTGAATGATTGATGGAACTAACGCCAGTAGTATAGTAATGGTCTGACTGAGCCCGAGGTATCAAAGACAAAGTTAGGCAAAATTCAAGTTATAACGGCGAAATCGTGGTGGGTCCGGATTCTACACAAGTGCCGATTACACTATATATATTATAGTTTAATGTTATGAGGTTATTATGATAACAATTTGGTCACCGAGGCTTTAGGCTTGGCTTAGTTAAACCTTACAATTTCACACAACACGTACGCTTTCAGAACCCCAACAATTTGCTGCCACGCTTCTTGGCGCTGCTGGTGTACGGTCTTTGCCCCACAGCCCCTTATTGCCCCAAACAGCGTGTCCTCACGCTGCAGAACTTCCTTTATTAACTGCTGTTCCTCAACTTCCCCCCATGGCTTAGCCCTTTTCTTGGCAACAACGCCAACGGGAACACTCGCATTGCAATCTTCCCCCGCCATCGTGTAATCTAGCAGACAACGCTATTATTGTTTACAGTGATTCTTACCTTCATCGATGAAAGATTTCCATTGAAACTACGTTTACTAATAATCAGGTATCGGTGATCCATTCTTCGATAATTAGGGTTTGCTGTAATCCGCATGCATTTGTATGGGAATACTCTCGGTATATTGTAAATGGCTTCGTTGATCCGCTTTTTCACGCTTCTGTTTGCGCACGCCATTTAAAGGGGCACTGTATAGATTGCGCTATTCCACGGCAGAAGTATTTTGTCTGCCGACGCTTGGCGTCTGCGGCTATTTATAGAACAATGTGGTGCAGGCGATATGTTTGCCGTGGTTAGTTTCTGGGAAACACAAAACGAGCGTGCACTGAATCTAGTGATTGTGTTGTTGATAAGGATTTGTTTATGACATATACTGTTGCAAACTCACAACACTAACTTGTGTTACTTTAAGTAAATCAATTTTCGAAACGTATTTATCCAACAATTGACCACGTCCATGCTTGAACTCTGCGGCACAACACGACTAACGATAGTGTGTTAACAGATGTCATCGCGTATCCTATTATCATATCACGGACCTACGCATATATACATGACGCCAATGTTGCTCGTATTAATCATGCGTAACATCCTGCAGTTATATCCTCGTTACTTCTCTTCGCGTAGATCTATTTATAATCGAATGTCGGTTGGCTAACGTTTTCCTCTTAGACGGCTTGAACATCGAGCGCCAAACTTTCATGGATTAATCTATGACCCCTAGAATAGGACAGGTAAGATATTACTATTTTTAAACCACCCCACAGAATACATATATATATATCGGGATTCTCACCGTTCATGGGGTAACTAAGCTGTTCGGAACGTAAACCGTTAACAGTAATTAATAGTAATACGTAGAACGTAACCTAAAAAAACGCAGGAAGCACGCGGGTGTGGCAAATTCTTCGGGAAGACGGCCTTTCGTCATGGACTTGGCAATATGATAGTGTTTATGTAACGATGCTGTGTGTTTTCTAACATTTTGTAATTGTTACTATCACGACTTTCAACTACCAGGGCAGCCCGTCAGGTGACGGGCATTTTAATAGTCTATATTGTAAAATGTTAATGTCGGAGCAATGTACGCCTATCGCCTCCCAGGCGCTGAGGGCCACTTGACACTGTCTATTTTTTTTGCTTCCGTCGACCACTGACCTCTTATCTATCGAAATTCAGTTGGCAATGTATTTGAAACAATACAAGTTTTGTTGAAACTTGAGTTGTTTTTAAAGTTGTCAACCATTCCCCAGGTGGCGCAACTGTAGTTATGCTGACATTTTATTCTGCTGCATGCAACGCCGCAACTGCCGACAGCAGAATAAGAAATGTGACAATCGTTGCTCTTGGTTTGTTTCTCCGTGGGTGGGTGGGTGTAAGTTGGTGTCACAATACGCAGTTAAATAAAATCCCTGGTTCGCGAGGATGCAGGCGCCCGATGCGATCTTCAAACGGGCGCTATTGTGATGCTGTCTTACCAATAGCACCATGCCTATTAAATATTATACTGTATTCCATCATCCGTGCTAATTGAAACGCCCCGATTCGAATCGTATCCGCTCAGGAATCGAATAAGAAATTCCCAGAAGTGACGTCACTACAGAAGTATTCCACACGCCGGATCCATACACAAATCCGTTCATACTGAATCCCAGCTTACTCACATTTTGCACACCGTTGTCTACCTGCGCACATATGACGCATCTAATAAATAGAAAACCCAAGTGTTCCGCTAGATGGCACCACCCTCGCAAGCCAGGGCTGTTTGCATGCAAAACTAGATCTCCTACGCGAAGTGCGGAAGTTAGCCGAGTCAAACTAGTAATTGACTTCGCCAGTCGCGACTGCATCACCCGTGAGAACAGCGCAAATACCCGCCCCAATTTGAAGACGGATAAACAACTTCTGGAAGTCCCAATATATAATGACCCGTTCGCCCATTAGCACGAGCAGCCGAACGGTATTGTGTATTCGAATACATGTTTTTCCTTCCTAAACATTGCATGTAACAAGAGCCACGGTTGGTTAAAATTAGTTTTATTATGACCACCTGACCTGCCGAGATCCACTGATCTATGAGCGATTTCATAGGCTGAGCTTAAAATTCAGAGTTTCGCAAAACGATCAGCCATGGGTACTGTTGGCTGGCACCGACGTAATCAGCAGCAGCGACACCTGGCGCGCGAGGATGGATGGCACCATTTAATGCATAAACGTAGATTGGATTCTAGAAAAGCCTTTACCAACTTACCAACATTTTACCTTTTAAAAACTCTTTTTCACAAAGCCGTGTATTAGTTCTTCTTCATCCAGTTGACACATCAACATCAACATTTTGAAGATGAATGTTGTTGAAGTTTAGAGGATGACCCAGCTCAAACGACAGGTTTTTTTTATTTCCCGGCGTGTTTTTTCTCCCCTGGCATGGACACCTGATAGAAGCGACCAACTGCTTATCTGCTAATAGTGTTGCTTATCTGCTAACGAAATTGCCGAAGTTTCGACAAGGTGGCCAATACCAATACCGAACCATTGAGCGGAGAACACTAGGGTTCGAACCCCGATTCCTCCGATCGATAGTCTGGCACTCTGACCGCTCGACCACTGCGCCCCACTAGTTGCAATATGACAGAACTTTGTTGCTAAAATCATACGTATTTGGAAAGTGTAGACATTTAAAACCACAATGCTTTTGATGACAAACGTTTGTACATATTTTGGCTGGTGTGTGGGAGAAACGAGGTTTCACATAGCCGTTTTCACACAGCGGTTCAGCACGTCTCGGCACGTCTCTCGTGGTGTCGCGCTGTCTCGGAGACGGGGGAGGGGTGCTGTAAGAGATTTATCGCCGGAAATTCAGCGGTTCAGCACGTCTCAGCACGTCTCAGCACATATTTATTCTAGTACAACAACATATTTATTGTAGTACTGAGAACACTGTATTGATGAAATTAATAATAGCAAAGGATGAACCGACAACGCCGCCTTAATAAGCACTCGACGCTTCCTCTGTTGCAGCAACGATGTCGTACCAGTGGTGATGGGCGCAGCGCCCGAGGACTACCGCAAGGTGGCGCCACCGCACTCGTACATCCACGTCGATGACTTCGCGTCGCCGCGCGAGCTCGCCGCCTACCTGCACAAGCTCGACGCCGACGACGCCCTCTACAACGACTACTTCCGGTGGAAGGGAACGGGACACTTCATCAATACCAAGTTCTGGTGCCGCGTGTGCGCCATGGCCCACGCGGCCGACGAACAGCAGCACGCCATGTGGTACGAGGATGTGCGTGCCTGGTGGAGCGGCGACCGCGTGTGCGTGAAGACGCAGCCGGGACAGCGGTGGGCGAGCTGGAGGGGCGTGAAACGTCGCGACGTCGGACAGGACGTTACGAATGTTAAGCACGTGACACGGTAACCATCCACACTACCGCGTCGTCTGTAGACCAGCTACAATTGACCTATCCATCACGTGACTAGGGGCCGGTTTCATGAAGCGGCTAAAAACGTTCTCACAAAGATGTTTGTTTTAGTAAATCGTGATGTTTTATTATACGAAACATAAGAGTTTGCGCAAACACGTGACGCTAAGTAATTGCGTGACTTTAAGAACGTTTCACGAAACCGGTCCTAGTTGCTCAACAAAAGCTCCGCCAAGCCAACAAAAATGGATGCCGAACACGTTGTGCGTTTGTGTATTCCGTTGTGTATTTTGTTGAGATTCTGGCCCCAGAAGTCATTCTTTACGACAAAAACATTAGGCGTACGTTAAAGTGACAACTGTTATATATGATCGAAGAATTATCTTGCAGCAATGGTAATTTAATTCACATATAGAACAGTTATCAACATTGCTACAAAGACAAAACACTTTTGATTGTGACGTACGCATGCAAACCGCGACGTACTGGATACAATAACTGATGTAACGGGGCGCTAATCCCGTGCCATGTGGGTCCAATCTCGAAGCAGAGGTTCTCTTCCTGCCGCGAACTATCTCCAAGAGAAATAGAGTTGGAAGAAGCTCGCGACCGGAAACGAGTTGCTGTTTGGAGAGTGGTTCTTCAGGCTTCCGTCAGTGTGCCTACTCCAAAGAGCCCCTTCATTTACTAACAGGGGTTTTCGGTGCAGTGCGCTGCGGTGCGCATTTCGGTGGGTGTATAAACGTGGGAGAAAATAGTAAAAAAACAGAATTGTGTAATTAGGGAAACTTATGGATAAAATCACTAATCAATCTAGTTACAGTCAGAATAAGCGGGCTGGACCCACAAATAGAGCTGACCTTCGTTGACTTTTCTCAATGGTGTAAACATTATTTTGGGTATAGCGATTCCAGGCTATTGCTACCATATTATCAATTTCATCTAGTTAAAACATCGCACGCTGCCTCCTCCATTACTTCGGCGGCATAACATCTGTCAAATAAATATATCCCGCATACTGTGCTTGCTTCTTTCAAATGAGGGGTGCTGCCACCTCGCAGCGCCTAGATAATCTAAGTAGGAGATCGCGTAGATTGTCTGCAGTAAATATCGTGGACATAGATATTGCAATTGTATTTCCCGGCCAGAGACAAAACATTGTCTGTTTCTGCAGAACGCGACTTAAAGCTAAGAACGTTGCGCTCCCTCTTTGGTAGCTGTCGATACTGTCATCTTCATGGTGTAGTACGCAATTCCTAAATACATAGGGCCTACATATTAACACCGTGATATTTCAAAATAAGTTATTTATAAATCAGTCTAATTTCAAGGTCATGAAATATTGAGAATCGTGATCACTCGTCGTGATAGAATAGTAAGTATGCACCTGTGTAACTATCAGCGACGTGCAACGGTCAGGCAAACGGGGGTCAACACTTATTAACCTGATGAACATGCAAATCGACCCTGATGTACGGCCTGCCAAGTTGAGTCAACTGAATGAGAGGTCACGCTGTAACAAGGCAGACTGGCGCCGGATGTATGAATGTAGAGCCTCTGGGCAGTGGTTGGCAGGGTATCGTATCATTATCATTCCTACTTTCTACAATAGGGACGCCATACGCCCAAATACGTACTGAAACATTCATTATGCAACAACAGAAACTCTTGAAGCTCATCTCTCAGCTCAAACATTGTTGACATGACCTTGCCTCGTGAAAGTCAGCAACCTGCGTGTGGAGAAGGAGAGCATGGTGGTCTTCCCCCATCTCCTTACAAAGTACGGAGAAAAGGCGATACTTCGGAGGCCTCAATTTGGTGAAATTGACGATTTACACAGCTCCTGCCAAAACTGTCTTAAGTTCATCCGGTAGGCCATGTGCCATAGGATTCTCCCTAGGTTGCGGGTGAACAAACAAAAACACACACATTTCCTGGCCGTCTTCTTTTTCTCTCAAGATACACATAATAGAACGCCGTCATCATGGTTATAAAACGGTGAAATTTAGAATAGAGGGTCTACAAAATTAATGTAGCTTGATATTAATACAAAACATTTTTACTTTTTATTTAATCACCGTATAGATGCGGTAGACTTGGGAGGTTGTCGTGGCACACCAGTGTGACGCGGCACACCGGTTGAGAAGCATTGCCTTATGGGTTGATTTATGGCTGGCTCAGAAGCCTTCGATTTTTGGAATATCTATGATGTATATCAGTATTAGCTTAGTGTACTCTAAATATTTGTATAGCAAGTTATGTCACAATGATCGCCTTTATTATGGCAACGACAGCTTCGTGTATGCTCATTTTGTAGTAACTACCTTCAAGAAGTTAACAGGGCATAGTTGACGTAATCAACGGCGACAGTTTCCGTAATGTTGTAATCTGCAAAGCATTTCCGTAATGATTACGGAAAATCTGTAAAGGGAGACAGACCGACATATTGCAAAATCACGATTAATTGCAAACAGCCTGGTAAAAGTCCACCGAATCATAACATGTGCGAACAACTACAACTAGGTCGTTGAAGGAACACATGTCGTCATAGCAGCATCGCGGTAAACGAAATGCTACTCGCGTCATAACAATATGTTAGCCTACACGATAGCAATGGTTTCAATAGAATTTCCCACTTTGAAAACCGCATTTTGAGTTAATCACTGCCGTTAATATTTTGATAGTAGTTGGAAATGGTTAGTTTGTATTAACTCTTTTAGATGCATAACACCAAACAGTCGCCTTTTGTTTCCCTTTAACACAACCACATACATAGAGATAAAAAAAAAACAGATTGATGGAACATCACGAGATAAGACAAAACACTTCCCCTGGAGATATCCTACGCAATGTGCTGTAATTCGCTGAATTAGGTGTACAACTATACTATGTCCTATAAGCATCTTCACTGGTCTTGCTATGGGAATTATGAAAATGTCATGGTGCACAAAGGCCCGCGCCCCACAACAAAGAGAGCAGTTACAGGGAAGCGCAATGTAATTAACCCATCACGTGACCTGTTGCCTAGAAAAGCTTCCGTCAAGCGATCAGAAAACATGTGGTGGGTTCGGACATTCGTCGTATATTTTGTTGAAATACTGGTCACGAAAGTGTTTCTTTAAGACTAAAACATAACGCAATGTTTTTAGAGTGAAAACTCCATGGTTGAATGTTTGATTTATCAGATGTCATGCACCAATAGTAATGCAATTCACATATATAACCGTTATCAACATTGTTGGCAAAGCTTGACGGAGATCACGCGCAAAAAAAATCAATTGTGACGTAGGCAAACCGCGACGTCCTGGACACATCAATTGACGGAATATCCGAATCCACCATGTGTTTTCTGATTGCTTGACGGAGGTTTTGTTTGGTAAAATGTCACGTGATGGATAGGTTAATTCTACCGATCTACTGTTCTCACGAGCGGCTGAGCGGTAGGCCTACTGTGCGGTCAAATAAATACTTCTACTTGCTGAAATGCACATGCATTATGAACCACATATGACTAAAAAGGAGCATTGGAGTCGCGGTAGGCGACGATACTACTGGCTCGGCTTTCGGTGATCTGCCAGTGTGTATTGTGACTAATGGTGCATCACAAGATAACACATTGATAGAACATCACTAGATATCACCTACATGGAACATCATGAGATGGCATCTTAATGGAACATCATAAACGAACACACTGACGGAACATCATGATATAACATGCTAGTTGAACATCAGGAGATAGCACTTTGTTGGAACATGACGAGGTGACACCTGTAATGTAGCCGTTTACTACGCGCAGATTTGTATTTTACCTTTGAATACATTATGGAACTTTCGCTTCTATCCTATTCACACACGGCGTGTTCGGTGGTTATCAAACTCACCGCCAGTATGTGTATGACTATAGATAGATGCGCCGCCTGACGGACTGTGTGTGTCAGGCCCTGGCGCCTCGTGTTGAATCTTCGGCCACGCTTGATTTGCTGTTTGTTGTCTGCGCGTAGACTTCGATAAGTATCCTTAATAAATCGTTCTACTCTTTGCATTGGTGGTGTCTAATTGCTCGGAGCTTCAGTGTAACCTATTGACCTTAGTGGCGTGGTGGCAGCGGTCCAAAAGACCCACGCGCAACTAAAAACGTAAAACTTTGGTCACTCGCACTAACAGCTTCGAACTACGATTAGTTAGCAGAGTTCCCGCTGGGTAACGCCACCAGAAAGCTAAGAGATGGCAAGTCCACGAGCACCGAAGCAGTGGTGTTTAACGAAACAAGAGACTGTCAACACGTTCGAAAACTGGCGGCAGAACCTACTGTATGTCCTGTCACTCGACAACAATTTCACCGGATTCTTAGCAGACGATGCGAGGTGGGAGAAGAAGACAGCGGCCCATCCAAACCGTGGACTAACTAATGACGCAGGCGACGTGCCAGGCGGAACCCCCCGTACGGCTCAGCAAAACACGTACATGTTAGAACTTATGCTTGGTCAAATCGCAAATTACTGCCCGATCATTGCACGGAACACCATAGTCAAAAACTCCACTTCACTCGCAACCATCTGGCAAGTCATTAGACTACACTACGGATTCCAGTCCACAGGCGCACACTTCATTGACTTCACTGACATACGCCTCGAGCATGACGAGAGACCAGAGGACTTATACCAACGTTTGGTCGCCTTCATCGAAGACAATATGCTCAGATCCGAAGGAAACATATCACACCATGATCAAAACATTACAGTAGACGAAGAAATAACCCCTACATTAGAAAACTTTGTGGTCCTCACTTGGTTGCAGCTCATTCACACAGATTTGCCCAAACTAGTTAAACAGAGATATGGTACAGAACTACGCGCGCGCACTTTGGCGTCGATCAAGCCAGAAATCTCACAGGCGCTAACATCTCTACTTGAAGAAATCCGATCGTCCGAAGACGCGAGGTTCATGCGAGCTGCAACCACTCGTCCACAAGTGAGACCCTCAATACCAAGACGTACACCAGGCCCACATGCCTATCCCCGCCGTTCGACAAGCACCAGAGTGTGCCCACTGTGTAAACAAGCTGGACGTAGCAACTTTCGTCATTTTCTGAGTGAATGCATACACTTACCGGAAGAAGACCGACGCTACATAGCCAAAGCACGACAGATTATCGACATACTTGACGATGAAGACAAACACAACTCCACAGAACCCGACGAGACCAACACCGAAATCATCGATTATGAAATCCCAACAGTGCAAAAAATCGAGGTTCGACAGTCACCTTATTAAAAAGTGTTCTACGGTCACCACACAGCCCGTGTAACCATTGACAGCGGAGCTACTGGGAACATGATTCGCCATGCCACAGCACATAAATTGGGTTGCGTGATACGGAAATCATCACAGTCAGCTCACCAAGCCGACGGATCGTCACCGTTAACCATCGTTGGCGAAACGGCTATCGAACTAACACGCGACAACAACACATTCACGTTTAACGGCTTAGTCGTTGAGAACCTCGACGTCGAAATCCTTGCTGGCACACCCTTCATGGAGGCGAACGACGTGACGATACGCCCCGCCAAACACCTCATCACATTGTCCAACGGCACCACCTACACATACGGATCAACGCACCCATCGCTGAACAGACACGCCGGTAGACGCGCTCATGTGTTACGAGCCTCGCCCACCAACACGACAGTCTGGCCGGGCGAGTTTGTTGAGGTGACTCTACCTACAGACGTTTGTTGCTCCGATGCTACATTCGCATTCGAACCAAGCACTTATGCGCCAGTCAGTAAATACGCATGTGACTCTGAAGTGTGGCCACAACCAGCAATCATCGCCAGCATTGCGGGTAAGATCCGCATCGCCAACCTCACAAATACTGTACGCATCCTCAGACGAAACGAACATTTCTGCCAAATTCGTGAAGTATTCGTGCCAGACGTCGACACAGACACACTTCCCACCAAACCTGCCGTCTTCGTGAACGTACGTTCTCACAGCAACGATACCAAATCGACCAAGCACTCCGCCACGATCCAAATCGACCCAGACAAAATGCTTTCAGCCAATGAGAGATCTGCATTTTGCACCATCGTGGAAGAATACGACGATGTGTTCGACCCAAACTACTGCGGCTACAACGGAAATGTTGGGCCATTCGAAGCCGTCGTGAACATGGGCCCAACGCAACCACCGCAACGCAAAGGACGCATACCACAGTATGCGCGTGAACAACTCGTTGAACTCCAACACAAGTTTGATGAACTAGAATCTATGGGCGGGTTCGTCCGTCCTGAAGACGTCCCCATTACAATCGAATATCTCAACCCATCGTTCCTAATCAAGAAACGTAACGGAGGCTACAGACTGGTAACGGCATTCACAGACGTTGGTCGCTACAGCAAGCCACAGCCCGCTCTCATGCCAGACGTAGACAGCACCCTACGTAAAATCGCGCAGTGGAAATACATAGCGACCACTGACCTATCCAACGCATTCTACCAAATCCCACTTTCACGCGACTCCGTGAAGTATTGCGGCGTCGTCACCCCATTCCGTGGGGTACGCGTGTACGCTCGGTCCGCAATGGGAATGCCTGGCTCCGAAACTGCGTTAGAGGAACTCCTGTGTCGAGTATTGGGAGATCTTCTCGAGGAAGGCGTAATTGCGAAGCTTGCAGACGACATTTACTGCGGGGGAAATACCATCACAGAACTTCAACAAAACTTCAGAAGACTACTACAATGCCTGGCCAATAGCGGCCTCCGATTATCCGCCGCAAAAACGACCATCTGCCCGACAAGCACTGTCATACTCGGTTGGGTGTGGTACCTAGGCACCATCCAGGCCAGTCCACACCGCATCGCCACATTGGCCAGTTGCGACGCACCCGTGACAGTAAAAGCAATGCGCTCATTCGTCGGAGCATACAAGATGTTAGCGCGAGTCGTCCCCGGCTGTTCGACACTACTTGCTCCACTCGATGGAGTGACAGCCGGACGCCAATCAAACGACCGCATAGAGTGGACCGACACGCTACATGAAGCGTTCAAACGCGCACAGGACAAGCTACACACGAACAAAACGATAGCTCTACCACGACCGGAAGATGAGCTGTGGATCGTAACCGACGGATCAGTGAAACAGTGCGGCATAGGAGCCACAATGTATGTCATGCAGAAAGGCAAGCTGAAACTTGCCGGCTTCTTCAGCGCCAAATTACGCGGTCGACAGGTCACATGGTTACCATGTGAAATAGAAGCACTGTCAATCGCTGCGGCCATCAAACATTTCAGCCCCTACATAGTGCAGTCAAATCACAAGGCGTCTGTCCTTAACGACAGCAAGCCATGCGTACAGGCATACGAGAAGTTGTGCCGCGGCGAATTTTCAGTCAGCCCGCGTGTGTCGACATTCTTGTCAGTCGTCAGCAGATACCAGGCATCAGTCCGACACTTAGCTGGATCAGCCAACATTCCATCTGACTTCGCGAGTCGTAACGCACCCACGTGCACTGACCAACACTGTCAAATATGCACGTTCATCAAACGGATGGAAGACTCCGTCGTTCAGCATATAACCGCTCAAGACATAGCATCCGGAAAAGCTGCACTTCCATTCACTAGCAGATCTGCGTGGCTCGATATTCAAAGTGAATGTCCAGACATGCGGCGTACGCATGCACATCTCACGCAAGGGACGCGACCATCAAAAAAGATAACAAACGCTAAAGACGTTAAACGCTATCTCAATGTTGCAACTGTTGCTCGAGATGGCCTCTTAGTAGTACGCCGTAACGATCCATTCAGCCAAGCACGTGACTGTATCATCGTTCCCCGATCAGTTCTCGACGGCTTGATAACTGCGTTACACATCCAGTTAGATCACCCTTCCACCTACCAACTGAAACAAGTGATGCACCGATACCTATATGCACTCGACCTTAACAA
Organism: Escarpia spicata; assembly: GCA_963995525.1. Lineage (NCBI taxonomy): Eukaryota > Metazoa > Annelida > Polychaeta > Sabellida > Siboglinidae > Escarpia > Escarpia spicata. The sequence continues at coordinate 11,374,410 of OZ023212.1, forward strand.
AGCTATCGAAACAGTCACGCACAGTTGTCACCACTGCGCATCACTGCGTAATGTCCCCCAAACAACGATACCTCAGTCGACGAATGACCCCCCAGAAGTCGTAGGAATTGCCTACGCTGCTGATGTTATCAAGCGGGAGCGACAGTTGATCTTGGTAGTCCGAGAATGCGTAACGTCGTACACCGTGACGTGCATTGTCGAAAATGAACGCCGCGAAACTCTACGAGACGCATTGATAACGCTCTGCGTAGGAATGAGACCACTCGATGGCCCTCCCACAGTCATACGAACCGATCCAGCTCCAGGATTCGCCTCACTCGTCAACGACGAACTTCTCTCCAGATATCGCATGACAATCGAGCTCGGACGCGTGAAGAATCCGAATAAAAACCCAGTGGCAGAGAAGGCCGTTCGAGAACTCGAGGGCGAAATTCTCCACCAACAGCCAAGAGGCGGAGCCGTTACACACGTCACACTGGCCGTCGCAACTGCAATACTCAATTCCCGCGTACGCAACCGAGGTTTGTCTGCTCGTGAGATGTGGACTCAGCGCGACCAGTACACCAGCGAACAGATGCCAGTGTCTGATCACAATCTCATTCTGGAACAACAGAAACTACGCAACGCCAATCACAAGCACAGCGAGCTATCAAAGACACCGAGTGGTACAGTGATTCCCGAACCACCCATTGGTATCGGAGATCTAGTATACATTCACGCCGACCGAAACAAATCTCGCGCACGGAGCAGATATTTGGTTGTGAGCATAGACGGTGTTTGGATTAATATCCTCAAATTCATCGGTAATCAACTAAGAGCTACGTCATACAGAGTGAAACGGACGGAGTGCTACCGCGTCCCTGCCGAAAAAACACACGAGTTGCAGCTGACCGACAGACATGATTCTTTTCAAAACGACGTGCGGGACCCGATGCCGCCGCCAACCGTACCGTTAAAGTTGTCCGAACCCGCGATACAGCCACACGTCAATGAACCCCCCGATGTGGATGAATCCCCCGATACGAACGAATCCCCCGATTTGTACGAACCCCCGGAGACACCTGACGTACAAGAGAACATTGTTGTTAAACCCCGACGGTCTACTAGAGATCGCCGGCCCCCAAAATATTTAAGCGACTACACCACGTAGAAAAGGAACAAACGGACATGGAGAAAATAAACCACGCCAGTATGTGTATGACTATAGATAGATGCGCCGCCTGACGGACTGTGTGTCAGGCCCTGGCGCCTCGTGTTGAATCTTCGGCCACGCTTGATTTGCTGTTTGTTGTCTGCGCGTAGACCTCGATAAGTATCCTTAATAAATCGTTCTACTCTTTGCATTGGTGGTGTCTAATTGCTCGGAGCTTCAGTGTAACCTATTGACCTTAGTGGCGCACAGTAAAACAACCCAAACACAACAACATTACATTGGCGACGAGCATGAGTAAGTGAGTTAAGATATCATGGCTTCAAACGGTTTGCCGCATTTCGCCGAATATTTGACGTGTATACGGACAGTGCCAATACGACAAAGCTTGTGAAAAGCTCACTGCATATTTCTCGCCAAAGAAGAACATTGAGTACGAAGTGTACCAATTCAGAAAAGAAAAACAAGAAATTGGTGAATCACTCGACACGTACCATACGCGTTTAAGACGTCTTGCTGCAACCTGCGAATTCACCGACACTGATCGTGAAATTAAGACACAGATTGTGCAGAATTGTATGTCGTCAAGACTACGACGCCGTGTGTGGCGTGATGCCACTATATCGCTCACTGAAATGCTGGATGAAGGCAGAGCGATGGAGTTGTCTGAGAAACAAGCGTAAGGGATGGAAACATTAGGACAAACGTCAAGAGAAGCTGAAGTTAACATCGCCAGCAAACGTTTCAAGAAAAAGGCAACTCGAAATAAGCGGTTCAATAACGCAACATCAGTGAACACTGCGAGTAGACAGACATCAACAATATGTCGTTACTGTGGGGACAAATATCCGCATCCGCCGACTAAACAATGCGCTGCAAAATGCAAAACGTGCAATTTTTGCCATAAGAATGGACATTTCGAGAAAGTCTGCAGATCTAAATACGGTAATCGAATGCAAACTAACACTGTCACAAGCACCAACGCAGTCAGTCCAAAAAGTCTGGCAGTTGAATCTGACAATGATTATGTTTTTCTACAATCAAACAAACAAACGAGCACAACCCATTGCCCACATGCACAGTGCAGATTGAAGGAAATCCTATCAAAATGACTGTAGATTCCGGGGCGTCAGTTAATATAATTGACAACAGCACATTCAAAATGATCAGACAATCCAGCAGCATATTATTCAAACAGCCTACGACGAAAGTGTATCCATATGGCTCACAACCACCACTACCTGTGATCGGCGTGCTTATCACGAAAGTGAAGTTTCGCTCGACGGTCATCGACACAAGCATTCATGTGGTGGAGGGCACGACAGGCAATCTGCTAGGCTGCCAAACTGCACAGGACTTGGGAATCCTCCACATCGCTCAAAACGTCGCAACAAGACAGAACGTCACAACAAATGGCACGTTCCAACCACAAATCGTAGATCAGTTCACAGATCTCTTTGATGGTGTTGGAAAAGTGGATGGCGTGGAAGTGAAATTACACATCGACCAGAGCGTCACTCCAAAACAGCAACAGCACAGACGCATTCCTTTTCACATCCGACGTGACGATGAAAAAGAACTTGATAGACTAGAAAAGCTAGACATCATCGAGAGGGTAAACGGACCAACACCATGGGTCAGCCCAATAGTCGTGGTGCCTAAGAAATCGGGTAAAGTCAGAATCTGCATAGACATGAGAGAAGCAAATAAATCTGTACAACGCATCAAACATGTCATGCCAACAATCGACGAGCTAATCACCGATCTGAATGGCTCATCTGTCTTCAGTACGCTGGACCTGAACTCTGCGTATCATCAGCTAGAATTGAGTCCTGAAAGCAGACACATAACCACATTCACAACAAACGTGGGACTATGGCAATACAAACGACTGATGTTTGGAATTAACGTAGCATCTGAAATATTCCAAAACACACTCAGCGAATTGTTGTCTGGTTTAGTTGGATGCAAGAACATGTCTGATGACATCATCGTCTATGGAAAATCACAGCGCGAACACGACACACGCTTGAAAGCTGTGCTTGAGAGACTGAAAAACAAGAACGTCAAACTCAACAGAGAGAAGTGTTTAATCTCTCAAAAACAAGTGTGCTTCTATGGACACATCTTCAGCGCAACTGGCAGTGAGGCGGATCCAAAGAAGACGTCAGCAATCGTCAATGCAGCTGCACCGCAGAATGCCAGAGAAGTACGTTCGTTGTTGGGAATGGCACAATACGTGTCGCGATTAATTCCTGGCTACTCGGATGTCACTGCATCACTCCGAGGACTGACACACAAAGACATTCCATGGGAATGGAAAAGCAAACATCAACTGGCACTCGACAACTTGAAGGCGAAGCTAGCCAGTGTGTGCACTGTACAGTACGTTGATGCGACGAAACCGTCAAAAGTGCTGGTCGGTGCAAGTCCTGTCGGCATCGGCGCGATATTGTGTCAAGACGACAAGGTCGTTAGTTACGCCAGCCGAGCGCTATCTTCAATCGAACAGCGATACTCGCAAACTGAACGAGAAATGTTGGCTGTCGTGTGGGGTGCAGAACATTTTCACCTCTACGTCTATGGATCGGAATTCGAGATCATCACCGATCACAAGCCGCTGCTAGGAATATTCGCCAGTCAGAGACAAGCGTCTGCACGAGTGGAGCGATGGCGACTGAGACTCTCGCCATACAACTACTCACTCCTCTACCGTCCAGGACGAGATGACGAGAACCCGGCCGATTACCTGAGTCGCCACCCTGTTGAACCACCGGCAAATGATGCTGTAGAAAATATGGTCAACTACATTTGTAGTAACAGCATACCCAAGGCGATGACGCTGCAGGAGGTGAAACTACAATATCTACAAGATAACGTCATGCAGAAGCTACTGCACGCCATAGAGAGCGGTCAATGGACCGATGAGGAAGTGTCACCCTACCTGAAGCTCAAGGACGAACTAGCTGTACACCAAGGCATGGTCCTACGACAAACACGCATCGTCCTTCCCTTTTCACTCCGCGAGCGTCCCGTCGATCTTGCACATCGTGGGCATAAAGGAGTCGTAAAGCCTACTGAGAGAGAAGGTGTGGTTCCCTGGAATCGACATCATGGTAGACGACAAAGTCAAGGCATGCCTGCCTTGCCAAGCCACGACCACGCACGGTTCCGAGCGCTGCACACCGCTGCGAATGTCTCAACTTCCAGACGCACCGTGGCAAGACCTATCGATCGACTTCATCGGACCGTTTCCGAGCGGAGAGTCACTGATCGTCGTCATCGATGACTTCAGCCGCTTCCCAGAAGTCGAAATCATCAATTTAACAAGCAGCAACACATTAATTCCCAAGCTAGACGCAATATTTGCTCGCCATGGGATTCAACAACAAATAAGAACTGATAATGGACCTCCATTCAGTGGACATGAATTCACGAAATTTGCATCATATCTTGGTTTCAATCACAGACGCGTCACTCCGCTGTGGCCAGGCGCCATTGGCGAAGTGGAACGTTTCATGAAAACTGGGTAAAGCGACCGGATCAGCTTTCATCGAGAAACGAAATTGGAAACAAGATCTCTACACGTTCTTGCGTCAGTATCGTGCAACGCCACATTCTTCGACAGGCGTTTCACCGAGTCAACTACTGAACGGGCGACAGATGAAAGTCTTGCTACCCCAAATGTACGAGAAGAATCCACAGAGAAGAGAGATGCCCAAGAGAAAGCCAAGATGAAGAGAAACGTAGACGAGAGACGTCATGCGAGCGACAGCCATCTGCGCGTGGGCGACATTGTACTCGTCCGACAGACGCGTAAGAATAAACTGTCAGCTGCGTTCGACCCTCGTCCACTGAAAGTGTCGGCCACGAAAGGCAACATGGTCACTGCAAGTCGTGGAAACTACTCCATAACACGCAATGTCTCGCACCTCAAGGCTGTGCCGCGCGTGAAGTTCGACGACATCAGTGAAGACGACCAACTCGACCAACTAGACGACTACCTGACTCGAGAAGTTCGCGATCAGCAAAACGACGAAGCTGCGCACGCGAATGTTCCACAGAGACCTGTGAGACGGGTGAAGGCACCTACGAGGTTTAGAGATTTCGTGATGGACGTTTAGAGTAGCAACTCGTATCTTTGTATTTAAGGTGTTTTACTGTTCTTTATTATGCGTATATCACAAGGACACTTTTCGGTTTATTACAGTCACAAGTATTCTTCCGAGACAGGGATGAATGTAATGTAGCCGTTTACTACGCGCAGATTTGTATTTTACTTTTGAATACATTATGGAACTTCCGCTTCTATCCTTTTCACACACGGCGTGTTCGGTGGTTATCAAACTCACAGTAAAACAACCCAAACACAACAACATTACAACACCTTACTTGAACATAGCGAGATAACACACAGATAGAACATAACAATATAACTTCATGATAGAACACCACTAGATAACTTCTAGATGAAATATTACCGGAAAAACACGTCGAAATATCATCATGAGATAATGCCAAGATGGAACATTACAAGATAGCACGTTGATAAAACATGATGATAAAATTATAACAGCATAATGGATGATATCAAGATATCACCTTGATGGAACATATCGAGATAACACCTTGATGGAACATATCGAGATAACACCTTGATGGAACATGTCGAGTTAGCTTAGCGCGAACCCTCAACCAGTTGTAGAGAAGAAGTTCCTATAAACTGAACAGGTCCGAGAGACAGTGATTCAGCCGGCAACGTCACCACAGAGTGAGGTTGTCGACCCTACTGTGGTTAACAGTCCGGTACTCAGAAGATTCACTCGCACTCGAGTGCCAGTGAAACGACTTGGAATCACTGACATGTACACACTGTCTGTGTTAAGCTATCCTGGAGGAATGTGATGTTTGTATTAGGACTAAACATAGTATAGTTAGCCGCTATTAGTTTAACATATGTCAGCTAGTTTTGGAATAAAGCATTACATTGTTGGCACCGAGCCATATCGCACACATACATACATACACAACTACATATATACACACATGCATGCATACACACACGCACACACACATACATACATACATACATGCACTCACACACAGACACACATACACAAACATATATACACACATAAATACACACAATACATACAAACATACACACATAACTACATAGATACACACATTCATGTATATACACTCATACATATACATACACACACATACATACACACACATACACACACATACATACACACATACGTACATGCATACATACACACATACTTACGTACATACATACTCCTATGTGTAAGATTTACGTAACATTTTTTTTAAATTGTGTTTTATGTTGCAAAGTAGCATCGGTGTTAATAGATAATGAAAACTGTGTAAACTTTGAAACATAGTATTTTTGTATTCCTACTTATACGCGATAGGACCTAGGAATTAATCTTAGACTCATCCAGTACACATACCATATTCCGCCAGGTGGCACTACTTCCACTTCTTTCCGCCGGCCGACGCTAACTCTTACACATGCACTCACTCATTACCCCTCATTACTCCTTCATTATATCCATAATTACATCTCATATCCCTGCAGTAGGCACCTTCCCACGGGAGGCACAACCTCCATAACTTTCCGCCAGGTAGCACTACATACATTTCTTTCCACCAGGAGGTAGGTCATGTGATTTTGATTATCAATTATATAATAATATTAATTCACTACTCCATGACCTACTTCGAAGCGTGCTCATTCTACACTTCCCGACACAGCTGTTTGTATGACGTTCCAGAGTCCTTTCTTATCTGTCTCCGTCTGTTGCCCTGACTTAACCTCTCGTGTCGCCTAGCAACGTGGTGTCTGGCTACATCATCCGCCTGACTGTGATATCTGACTGGGTCGACATCTGTTTCCCCGCTATGAGGTAGGTCACGTGATAGGCGCCATCTTAGAATTTCTCCATGGGGGACCCCGGACCCACCACTGGTGATGTTCCAAAAACCCCTGTATACTACTGCCGATGTACTATTTCCTGTTAAATCGAAACGCCAACCAACTGTCTACCACCACTTTGTGTACTCCCATTTCCGACTTCCTTTCCTTAACTGCACTGTGATTCTCCCCATTTTCATTCATCTCTATCTCCTGCACCTCCTTTTCCTTTGCTACATTTTCCGTGACATCTATCTCCATCACCTTTTCTTCTCTTTCGCTGCTATCACCTTCCTCTCCACCTGCAGAGGTGTTTTCGTCCACCTTAAACACGCAGTGTGGAGGACACCCGCTGTTCGTAGCAGCAATCTTGGAAGCATGAAGACTCTCGCGTAATGTCATGCATGGACCCACTGGCACGATCGTATATGTGCATTCATGATGCCCGGCACTGCTGGCACTTTCCAAGCCTCTTTCCAAGTCTCCGCTTCCAGGAGCAAGTTGCTCGACATCGACGCCTAATTTTCTTTCCTCTGTCGCTGCTTAAAGATTGACTTCGTAGAAAACGACACAGTCTTTGCCAGCTCATTCGCTTTGACTATCTTGGGAAGGCTGCAAATAGGGCATTCTTAACTGTCGACTCTACCTTCCGGTCATGGCGTAGTTGGGTTTTATCTACTGCGGTGTGCGGTGTTTTCCCACATTGGCCTATTAAAAAGACAAGACAAAGCAAGTCAGCATAATGCAGTATTATGATCATTACCAACATATTGTGTTATCATCCATGGATCATCGTTATCGATCGTTGACCCCTCTAAAAAGCACTATTTTATTTTAATTTCGCCAAAATAACCACTCCACAGCGTGCGTAACATAAAAAGCTTCCGTTGGAATAAAATAAAATGATCTAATAAAATTGTAAACACAGTATATTCATGGTTTACGATTATTACGAACTGATTTAATAACAATATAGGGGTCAAAATTAAAACACATTGCCAAAAACGACCACTTTATCAACTCTAGCTCCCAAAAGTATTCAAGACAGAAAAACTAAACTATATATCCCCCGAAATGTATCATCGAGCCGGATAAACACAGCGCATTTCCATACTTTTAATAACATAATTACTCAAGCTACGTGTCTAAACGTGCAATGTGCCCCGTTCGTTGGATTTGACCATCTAGTTGTCTATTCATGTAGGCACATTTTATTTGTCGTAAAAGATCTACAAATAATCATAGTTTATGTAAGGAAACACAATTTTGACATAGGAATATAATTTGTCGAGCTTGCGGCATCTATAACAGCTTAACATAATCGAGCTTATGTATGTAGAGAGGTTTTCGTATCTTGCCTGATGTCTTCATGATATGATACACAAGGGACAGATAGTACCGACGGCGAGAACTGGCTCATGTGCATGGGTGAGAATTGGCTACCCTATTACGTCACTGAATAATTCACTGCCGGTTGACTATTTGTATATAACTATAATGTTAGCTTTGTTACACGTTTACACTACTGTAACGTTACACCCACGCAATTTTTCACGCAGCCGCTGATAACGCTTGAATGCATATCTTGATGAAATTGTAATTGTCAACAACAGCGTCAAATGGTGCATGCGAAGCATATAATTTATATATATATTAGTGCGTTAAATTGTGCGTAGGTCGAGTTTGTTTATAACGGTGAAATGTAAGTTACATATATTAATAACACTACATTTGACATCAATGTGTTATCGTGTGATGCAACGTGTTATCTCGTGATATTCAATCAATGTGTTATCGTGTGATGCAACGTGTTATCTCGTGATATTCAATCAATGTGTTATTTCGTCATGTTCCGTCAAGGTGCCATCCAATCATGTTCTATCAATGTGTTATCTGGTGGTGTTCCATTCAGCTCTTCTCTCGTGATGTTCAATCAAGGTGTTCTCGTTCCATCAGTGAGCTATCTCGTCACGTTCCATCAATGAGTAATCTCGTGATGTTCCTTCCAGGCGTTATTTCGCCATGTTCCATAGGTCAGTGGTGTATGTGCCGATCTGAAAGTATGCCCCGGTTCTGTTTTGCGTATTACGCATGCGTATGTGAACATGCCAGATCTTAGTGACTGCTTTCGGCCCGCTTATAGACGGTGCGTGCCGAAAGTATGCGTGACCCATTTATGTATATCTTTGTTTTTTTGTGAATAGCGCCGTGGTGCAGTGGCTAAAGCTTCAGATTCTCAACCGAGAGAACCCGGGTTCGAATCATGTGCGGCGGTTTCAAACCTTGGGCAAGTTCATTCACTATACGTTGTTCTAGTTCACTCAGCTATTTGAATGAGTACATGGCTATAGACAGTGGTGTTTATTGGTGTACAAATAGTTCACGCATTAATTGCAGCGTGACTGGATGGTTAAATTCCCAGAGAAGTTAAGATGTTGTTCGACTGAACAAGTCTGCCAGGGAGTAAAGTGTAAAGTGCACTATATAAGAACTTACCTTTTACTGTTTTAATGCATTGTTTATTAGTAGAGAGACGAATGGTACAAGGAAGTGAATGAACCTAGAAAGTGTGGGGCATGGTGGTCGAGTAGTCAGAGCGCTGGACTGTCGATCGAAGGAACCGGGGTTCGAATCCTGGTGCCATCCAGTTGGTGGTTCAGTACTGTGTCGAAACGTGGACAATTTTGTTCACTATACATTGTCTGGCTTTCGGAAGGGACACCGTAAGCCATTGTTCCCTTCTGTCCGGTGTCTATGGCAGGGGACATAAAAAACACTCGGTGAAATGGAAACAAACCTGTCGTGGACTCACTGACCTGGAATCTCATTCTCTACACACCCAATAGCAACAGTGATATTGTAGCTGGTTGGTCAATTGGAAGACAAAGAGGCGAGGGAACCACGTGGCGTTTGTTGGATGTATCATATCATGTGTCATCTACACACCAACCACATTGCAGACTTCCTGTATTCAACGCAGTTTGTTGACAGGAATACAGCCGTTTTAATACAGATTTGTTTCAAACGGAATCATCCTTCATACATTTTTTACATTTGCTTAAAACCTAATGACAAACTTATAACTGTCACAGGGAAAATACTTTTTACACATGCTTAAAACCGAATGATAAACTTAATAACTGTCACAGGGAAAATACTTTTTACACATGCTTAAAAACGAATGACAAACTTAATAACTGTCACAGGGAAAATACTTTTTACACATGCCTAAAACCGAATGACAAAATTAATAACTTTCACAGGGAAAATACTTTTTACACATGCTTAAAACCGAATGACAAACTTATAACTGTCACAACTAGGGAAAATACTTTTTACACATGCTTAAAACCGAATGACAAACTTATAACTGTCACAAGGAAAATACATTTTACACAAGCTTAAAACCGAATGACAAACTTATAACTGTCACAGCGGAAATACTTTTTACACATGCTTAAAACCGAATAACAAACTTAATAACTGTCACAGGGAAAATACTTTTTACACATGCTTAAAACCGAATGACAAACTTATAACTGTCACAATTAGGGGAAATACTTTTTACACATGCTTAAAACCGAATGACAAACTTATAACTGTCACAGTGGAAATACTTTTTACACTTGCTTAAAACCGAATGACAAACTTATAACTGTCACAAGTAGGGGAAATGCTTTTTACACATGCTTAAAACCGAATGACAAACTTGTAACTGTCACAGGGGAAGTACTTTTTACACAAGCTTAAACCCGAACGACAAACTTATACCTGTCACAGGGAAAATACTTTTGATGTTAGGCTGATAGATAACTGGCAGAACTTTACTTTGTTTGTTTAGTGTAGGTATATTTCATATCCTGATAGATGGCGATACTCGATCAATTGCAGCGTCCTCAGATAGTTTGATGTCGGTATATATACTGCAGTATGTAGCCTGGTAGATGGCGACACTCAGTGGGAATGACAGGCCGATTAACATAACACATTTTTTTGTGGGCTTACAAGGCTTTATGCAGAATTTAATGTCAAAAACATGGATTTCAACAACAAAAAGTTGCATGTCTACATGTGTAGTTAGCTAAATTCATACCTTAAGAAATTAACAATATGCAAACCACAGAATCATTAAACTTGGACTAGGCAAAACTGGCAATTTAAAGCTGCCTTTGCAATAAAATGTTTCACTCATCTCTGTTTCAGACATGTTTTAACAAAAATCAAACCTATCTGGATTATGACATGTTGTCTCGTTATTTACTTCTGATAAATTCTTTAGACAAACTGCAAAATAAATTCTTGGCAAGAGTCGCTATGTGGAGCCTGTCTCAACTTACAGGGCTATTCACACTTTCTCAATTTACTCAATGTAACAAAGTTTATTCTTCTGACAAAAAACTATGCACTCGTATAATCCAGCCGCAAACTATTCAGATCGCAAATCCATGAAGCGGGCTAAATGTGTGTAGAGTCGGCGATAACCAAACAATTTCAACAGTTTGAGGTATTCCACATATTATATTTAATGTCTGAAACGCAGAATGACAACAACACAGGGAACAGTGCCGGATTACCCCAGCGGACTGCAGCAATCGACTGAGAACACATCAGGGATATCGTCAGTGTAAGCACGTCTAGTCGGTCGTGGCAGGCCTTGCCTGTAGAGTCCGCTGAGCCATCTCGAGCACGCCGTCGTACGTGTGACACCCGCCAATGAAGCCCCCCGCATGCACGAAGATGCAGCCGGGAATGCCGGACATCTTACTGAGTTCCTCGTCCCTGACGCCCCGCCACATCTCCAGTAGAGACAGTCTACAACACAGTGAAGGTAAGTAAATGTATGTTTTTATACTGCAGCCTGGAATACTCACCTCAAACTTCCAGGCCCTTAGCCAGAAGTATTTTTTGCCAGTTATGAATTATTCAAAAGTGTGTCTTTTAGCACGCAAATAGCTTGCGTGGAAGTCATTCACGTTAATCACAGCCATTATAATTGTTTTCAATGACAAAACAGTGTCATTTGAGCCATGTCTTTAATTATACTGATCCATTCGATTTGTTTTACTACCACTTATACCAGCTGGCCCACTCTAAATCCACCTGTCTTATCAGTTGTAATTACCAATCTTCACCAGTAATCTGCCTGTCTTGAAGACGGGCAGATGGGTCTCTGGCTAAGCCCTTGCCTCAAAGCGATTTACACTTCACCTGTTGAGGTCTGTTCATTCAAACACCATCTGTACAGCTAAATGAACTGAATCAATGTGAAGTGAACAACAATGTTCAAGCCGTTCATGGCAGCAAGAGCATTCAAACCTAGATTATCTCGATTAAGAGTTGGGCATATTAAACACTTTGCTACTGCGCCCTACTGGCATGCAATGCTATGTGCGACATAAATCAATGTTTTAGAGGATTTGGAAGCACACTCGTGGAAGAAAAATCATGAAGACAGGAACAGCAGTTATCTATTTAACCATGCATGCTCTCCTTAACTCCAAAGTGCAGTCAACCATCTAGTAAAATTTTAATATTGCACACCAATTTTGAAATTGCCAAACCCTTTTGTTTTGTGCACCTTTCAGCTCAGGTTTCCAAGGATATCTAAAACTGCCGAGGAACTTGCGGTTAGTCCCACCTGCCTCCACTATAGCTGTGGTTAACTATTTGAATGTTTCTTATAGAATGTTGTTTCTTGAACAAAAAGCACTCAAACTTTAAAATTTGAATGAACAGGAAGTCAAATCATATGCATCATAACAAGGGCTCCACAGGCAGCTGTTGGTTGTGCAATGTAAGCAGAAGGGCAGCAGAAGTGCTCCCCAGCCAGAGGAGGGAGGGGGGTGGGGGTACTGGTGAACAAAGACTACTAGGGTCAGTAGGCAACTGTAGCCAACAGCAGTGCCACAAATTATGCAAAATAAGCAGTCAAGGCAACCTGGGTTTCAGGCTGCGATCAGCAGGGAATGCACCAGCTATCAGTGAACAGAGACCAGAGGCAGAGCCTAATCAAGGCTTTTAAAGGCTGCAAGCCAAAATTCAAGTATATCAATGCCTTGAATTGGGAGTAATTCAAGATTTTTAAGGATTTCAATGCCCCATACGAACCCTGACATTATATAAAATTAATACATGAAAAATTAGGAACATACCACCCCTCCTTTTAAGAAGATATTAATAAATAAAAGAATGACGAAGACACCAGGTCGTTTTAATGTTCTCAATAGGTGTAACCGATTGTATGAGACCACCAAATAACCACATGTGACCTGCCACGGCAGTGAAACAACTATTAAGCTGCACAGGCCTATTCTGCAGACGGGCCAGAAATAGTCTCTGTGACGTCCCATCACTTCTGTTATTTTGCAATAAGTCAAAAACTCCTAAAGATATTTCAACAGATGAGGTATCATTTTAAAACTTATAATCTGTGGAATTTAAAAATGTAAAAAATTCAAAATTTTGCAACTTAGTACCCCACCTTTACTGCGGCAGGTCACATATGAAGGATTTCAGGGGGAAATACATATCCATTTTCTTGGTTTTGAGAAAGTCACTTTAGTATTTCATCCTCAAAGTTTAAATAACAACTTGTAGATGAAGTTGGTATATATTAAGAATCCAGAATCATAGAGAATGGTACCAAAGTCTGAAATATTTGTTGCAGATTTGTTACGCAATATGTACTATTAAATTATTTTGTTATCAAAATGCGGCATATCCATACTGCACACCCCATCACTCCACGTAGCGGCACATGCAGCAAGGCGGTGCTCTTTGAATGAAAATGGATATATCGCTGTTTGATAAAAAAAGGTGAATGGCACTTATCGCATTCTGAAAACAAAAGCTCTTTTGTGCACGCCATTTAATGGTGATTGATCATGTTTTTGATAAAAAAAAAGTTGAATGGCACTTATCGCGTTCTGAAAACAAAAGCTCTTTTGTGCACGCCATTTAATGGTGATTGATCATGTTTTTGATAAAAAAAAGGTGAATGGCACTTATCGCGTTCTGAAAACAAAAGCTCTTTTGTGCACGCCATTTAATGGTGATTGATCATGTTTTTGATAAAAAAAAGGTGAATGGCACTTATCGCGTTCTGAAAACAAAAGCTCTTTTGTGCACGCCATTTAATGGTGATTGATCATGTTTTTGTATAAATTAAATAGTATCCTAGTTCAACAAGTGTTTAAACACACATTGAAATTGCAGAATTGGCCTTTATCGCGTTTTGTCCTGAAACCTTCTATATGTAGACTATTCAGGTTAAACACTGTCGAGTGTCGGAGACAACTAGGAGAATGGTGAACGGACCGGACGTACCTGTTGTCAAACGAGAAAAGTTCTACGGGCACACACTGGATGCGCCACTTGCCGCTCTGGTCAGTGAAGAGGACAAACTTGATGGTGGGCTGGATCTCCTGCTCATCCTCCACACTGAACAGATGATCCTTCCACGGACAGCACTGAGGCAGCAACATCACCTCGCCACTCGGGTCAACCTGCACACACAATACGCACATGCGGATACAAGGGGGACCTGGGTGGCATGTGTCCTTTGGAATTTGGCGTGTCCGTAGACCTTTTTGTATGAGCCCACATGACTGTTCCCCCTAAACTCTTGGGAATGCGTCCCTGCTTAGGTTACAATAAGCTGAAGTTATGGTGATACGGCAGCAATAAATGATCAACAGCACCCACTGTCTTCCATGTCACTAGTTACGGCAGTGAAACATTTTCTACACCATTTGGTTTAGCTGCCAGTGGGTTTTTGTGCCCCCTCCTAGAGTACCCTCTCTGGATCCGCCCCTGACATGGCCAACACATGTGTAGTTTATGTATCTATCATGTGTAGTTTATGTATATATCTCTAACAGATTGAGATGCACCGCGATGTCAACAATAAATGAAAACTCGCATATGCACCTGAGAGTCAGTGATATTCGGTAGACCTTACCCCCTGGAATCATCTGCTGCACAACCAAGCTAATTCCATGTCTTAACTCGTGCACATGACCCTGCATGGTAGCTTGACTTCGCCACAGCATATACATTGTAGTAGAGGACTTCTTGATATAACGCATTAATCTCTGCCAGGCAGAAGGCACTTGTACTGCGTGGGGTTTAGGCCACGAGCCCAAATGTATTTCACAGTCTTCACGACGGTGCTCAGTACCTTTTGCATTTACATTGATTTCATTTGCTACACAGGCTTTCTAATGGGATAGATGATGCAGATGGCCTGAAAGTATTCGCAGTGGCACCTGCATTGCGTCGAACCTTTCCAATCAGTGAAACAACTCGTTTTGTTCTTCCTTCCACAAAAAGTGCACCATGGAAATGTATTATTGTCATCCTTTAGGCCACATTGTATGCAATCTCGTTTTCTGTTTGCAGGCCGCATGAAATAACTCTGCAGGCCATAGTTGGCCTGCAGGTCGCAGGCCAACTATGTTGTCGACCACTGTTCAATATACTCTGGTGCATTGTCAGTCAGAGCTCAGTGTAAGAGGAGAACGATCTTAAACTCTACTCAAACTGCTATCGGCAGAGATTATATTTAATGAATTTTAATAGTATAATAATATTAATATTTTAGTTACTAATTATACTCTTTATTTATTTATTAATCTTAATATACATAATAGTATGTATATATATATTACATATTATATATATTCCTAGATGCTGCATATGCAGATCAGTTATGTATATATGGTGCTTCATACAGCACACTGCTCCATTATGTATATATGGTGCTGCATACAGCACACTGCTCCATTATGTATATATGGTGCTGCATACAGCACACTGCTCCATTATGTATATATGGTGCTTCATACAGCACACTGCTCCATTATGTATATATGGTGCTTCATACAGCACACTGCTCCATTATGTATATATGGTGCTTCATACAGCACACTGCTCCATTATGTATATATGGTGCTTCATACACCACACTGCTCCATTATGTATATATGGTGCTGCATACAGCACACTGCTCCATTATGTATATATGGTGCTTCATACACCACACTGCTCCATTATGTATATATGGTGCTTCATACAGCACACTGCTCCATTATGTATATATGGTGCTTCATACAGCACACTGCTCCATTATGTATATATGGTGCTTCATACACCACACTGCTCCATTATGTATATATGGTGCTTCATACACCACACTGCTCCATTATGTATATATGGTGCTTCATACACCACACTGCTCCATTATGTATATATGGTGCTTCATACACCACACTGCTCCATTATGTATATATGGTGCTTCATACAGCACACTGCTCCATTATGTATATATGGTGCTTCATACACCACACTGCTCCATTATGTATATATGGTGCTTCATACAGCACACTGCTCCATTATGCGAGAGAAGATATACAACCTTTGAAAACAATGTTCTCAAAATCACAAAAATATCTTGTCTTTGGTACAATTAATTACATGTATGTATTATTACATTTATTATAGGCCTAATATTGGATATATACAATATGCTAGCAGTTAGAATATAAAACTAAAACGCATTATCATGCAACCAGGGATCAAAACTTTAAACATATCGGTTGTGGTCTGCTTAATAGCCACATATTGTCATAAGTCTAGTAAACAACCATATGCATGTCACATTTTGTAAAAGGATTGTTACCTCAAAGCGTTTTGTTACTGCATCTTCTACTATTTTCCTTGCTGGCCACCAGGCTTCACTGTAGTACTTGACCTTGTCAATGAACTCTGACCCAGTCATGGACATTGCTTTGTGGAATCGATCCTAAGTGTACAAAGTTACAAACATCAATAAAAGAATAAATTCTCAGCCATTATTAGACATGTATGCAATAATATTACGCCTAGTCCAATACCTTGGTGAAATTATGTTTTGTAATCAGACATGTGCTATTAATATTATGATAGAACTAATTTTGTTGAAGTGACCTGGTGAGAATTGAAAAAGTGAACTTGCACAAATCCTACTTAATGAAAGAAAACTCCACTCAATCAAATGATGGCTGACTGCACTGATACAAAACATAGTCCCTGACTTTAAAACTGTTAAAATCGTTAGGTGTGTGAACTAAATACAAAATGTTATGTTTGTGACACGTAGCACTCATCCTTGGTGGTTGGCGGAGTAGCACAACTAATTGGACATGGCTTGCAGTGTCGTTCGATTATTTGTGCTACTCTGCCACAATCATGGATGATGCACTTCACAATGGCTGTTTAGTACAATGAGATCGACAACATGTAGAATAACCGATAATCAGTCATTACGATATTATTTTTCAGCTCATTCTACTGAATTTTCTAATTGTGGCCAAAGTTATTGATTTTGTTATGGGGACACATGCTGCGGAAAACCTTTTTTAATCCTAATGGTAGAGAACTAAAACTTAGTGGGAATTATCTACATGGATCACGATTGATATAACAAGTGGAATTTTTTATTTGGACATGTTTGTGCCATCAAAATGGCAGCCATTTATTTTGTGGGACCCTTTTTCATGCATAAATTCCAAAAACAATGCATGGTGCTACAACATGCAAAATGGCTCCATGTATTGTAAATGTACCTACAAACTGTCAAGAAGAATGTTTATTCTCCAAACAGTTTGTCAGAATTAGTTTTTGGAAAACAATAGATAAATTTTCAGATTTTTAGATAGGGTGACAGAATGTGTAGGGAGGAGGTAAAATGGAAACTTTGGTGGATATACAAAATCCCTCTTGAAAAGTTTGTAGTGCATGTCTTGAAGTATTCGTACTCAAAACTTGGAATTGATATGTCTTATGGTTTTCTCTCAGGATCCAATTGAAATTTAGGCATTGACTAAAAACAGAATTATGAGAAAACGGCAAAACAAACTTGTGTTTATTTTTACAATGAAATGAAAATATGGTCATTATATAACGATGTTTCTAAATTTTATTTATCCAAACAAATATAATGTAATGGATATATAATTTATTAATTGTAAATATATTGTACGGTAATATATTGTAATTATATATGTGAAAACAGATTGAGATCTGTCTGGATAAATACAATTTAGAAACATCGTTATATATAATGACCATTTAAATTTTTGTGGTGAATAAATAATTACTACAAAAATATTTACAAACAGTGCATTATAGTATAAAATGATTTTGTTTATATTACTTCGTGAAAACATAAACCAAAAAAGTGTAAAGAAAATCAAAGGTTTGCATGCAGTCAGGATTGAACCGGCGTCGCCCGGTTGTAAAATAAATGACAAGTAACCAACGCGTCTACCCACTGAGCTAGCGGGACCAGCGGAAACTCTGACTGATTTAAGTTGTTATGATAAATTGTACAACTCCTTCATATATCGATATTCTAGTGATATTATACATGTTACTTTATGTAGCTGGATACAATATATGTTTGCTATGTATGTTTATTGGTGTAGATTATCTCCCGTTGGTTGCATTCGATATAATTATTCTGAAAACGAGCCCAAGCGAAACCTAGTCGACTTGTAGGCCCATTCGCATTCGTTGTTTTGAATAAAATTTGATTCATGTGGAACCATAAGATAAATGTTTGTTCCTCTATGATGACTAGTGTTTGTATTACGTCGGAATATTGCACAATAACTCATTCTGACGCTCGTTTCGACCCAAAAGCTATCCTTGTAAACATGCTCTGAATGCATGGAAAGGGTCGGCCTGATGCGAGTGTGTGTCATAAGTGACGTCACGATACCAAGTGATCCCCTAGCTCATTAAATTTTTATTTTCCGCGGGAATCGGTTCACAGACGGGCTTAAAATCGAATTTATGCTACAAATGTATTTTTCTGTATTTGTTTAATGTTGTCAAATGTTACATACAATGTTAAACTTTGTGTACACATGGAAAAAGGATTTTAGCTAATGCCTTATTTTTATTTCCTTTAACACCTTATTAGTTTCTCTGTAATTTTTGTTACAAAACAGGATATGAGTATGAAAATGCTTAAACTTGCATTGAATACAATGTTGTATCTTGCAGTGCAGTTGCGATTTCATAACGAGGCAGGTCCGATTACATCAGAAATACTGGTAGTTATTTACACCATGATGCAGTAATCGCAAACAATGTGGCAGGTGCAGTGATGTGCTTACATCATCATCATGATGGCATGTATCAAGGACAGCCAACTATCAATGAGTGCTGCATGGTTCCTCACATGCAGCAAGAATGACCCACCTGAACATCATCCTTAGTGACAGTCTGATTCCAACGAGGGTTAAGATTGCCAACTCTAGCACTGAGGGACGTAGTCACAGCGTATCTACACAGAATGCACAACCAACATGACAACATCATGCAACACAAAAATATATATATATATATACAGTATTCATTCTATTAATTGTACAATTGGGGGGGGGGAGCGATGGACCAAAACCATTACATTACACTGTCATCGACATCGCCTAGACTGTAGTAAAGGCTGTAAATGATACACTAAACTCCTCAATAAATACACTAACTTAGTCTTAGTACAGTCAGTTGGCCTAACACTACAAGTACAACAATCACTACATTTTTGCATTACACATTTCTTTTGGGTTGGCGGTGGCGTCGTTTCGCTGTCAGCCATCGTTTCGTGCCGCGTGACTTCGTTTTGTTTGATCGCGGAAATGCGATTTTGTCATAACGCTGTTTCCTATTGGTTACATTACGACCAGACTCGGCGAATGAAAAACCATGTCACAACATGCTGCATACATATGCTGCCACCTGTTGAATATAGTGCAACCTAAATTTCAGTGATTACCCGACATGGTCACAGTCCGTAATATTTTCATCCCTCACCGTAATACCGTAATTTGAGGTGACTTTCCGGAATGATTCCGGACAATCCGGAATGGTAGGCAGGTCTGGTGTATGCTAATTAAGGCATGTATGCTTAACTAGTACGGTATATATATTAATTAAGGCATTAATGCTTAACTAGTACGGTATATATATTAATTAATAGCAGTTTTGGAGTCCCTCATCAATTATAGTTGGTGGTTGTTTGAACCAATGTGAAACAATGTTTTCTGGACAATACAAACATATGGGATCACCCTTAAACAATACGAAATAAGATACCCGTGTCAAATTGCTTAAAACACATGTATCATTATATGTGTCTAATAATGTGTCTCGTAATATATTTTAGCATATGCCACAACTTAGCCCACAAGTCTGTTTTGACAATGGCTTATTGTTCAGACTCACTTTGGTTTCTCTTCCGTCTGGCTGATGCCATTATCAACCGCATCAATGGCCTCCACAAAGAACTCATAAACCTTCATAAAGATGAGCCTCGTGAGTGTGTCTGAGGCAGAGGTCCTCATGATCTCGGCGAGCACCTGGTGGCCATAGTGGAAGTAGACGAGACCCGCACTGCTCAGCTTTGTCGTCCACGGATAGTCGGCATTCAGACTGTTCATTGACTCACTGAACTCTCTGAATCAATGAAATAGAGGCATGGTGTGATGAAATAGAGATGTGATGTGATGAAATAGAGGCATGGTGTGATGAAATAGAGGTGTGATGTGATGAAATGGAGACAGGATGTGATGAGATAGAGATATGATGTGATGATATAGACACGATGTGATGAGATATGATGATATAGAGACACGATGTGATAGAGATATGATGTGATGATATAGAAGTGCAATGTTATAAAAATAGAGGTATGACATGGTTAAAAAGAGGTGTGATGAGGTTAAATAGTGGCACGATGTGATGAAAGAGGCGCAGTCAGGGCTCGGTCCAATTACGTAATTGACTACAGTCAATTGTTGTAATTGATTCTGGTTTTGAAAATATAATGTAATTGATTATGTTGTGTTAATTGACGCAATTACATTAATTACAATCAATTACACAGTTTTCTTACATCACACACTTTAACTGAACAAACTTTTTAAGAAACAGCTGACCCACAAATTGTTTTCAATCTACAAAATAATAAACCTTACAAAATACCCAATGCCTAAGTTGTGATCCCAGCATGCCATTCACCCAACAGGGCTAATTAATGAAGAAATCAGCTGGCAGTGTCCAAGACTACTGTTTGCTCAGAGAGTGGATTTACACCTGTCACTGTCCAATGGTCAATATCCTCTTTGTTCTTTAGCCAGGCTGCAAGGTACTACTGCAAGCTGGCTAAACTGGTCTAGAGGCTGCCTGAGTCACAGTGCTTCCTCTGAAGAAGATTCTATCAGTTCTTATTAGTTAGCACTGTCGCTTATGAAAGCAACAAAGGCATTTTATGATGAATTTCCTGGCTTCAATTCCAATTTAATTAGTTTTTGTGATTTTTATCAAATTCATTCTAATTAAGACTATTTCTTTTCAATTAATTGTACTTCATGATTGATCCATGCATGTCATATCATTGATAAATTGTTTGGTGGGTCTTATTAATGCATCTGTAACTGTAACTGAAAACTTAGTGGTGTAATTGTAATTAATCTGAAAATTGTAGAAGTGTAATGGTAATTGAATTGATAAATGAAAAGTAATTGATCCGATTTTGTGTAATTGGACCCAGCCCTAAGCACAGTGTAATGAAGTAGAAATGTGATGTGATGAGATAGATAAGATAAGATAATGCTTTATTGTCTCAAGTTGAGAAATTTGTCTCCTGTAAGAACAGACATGACTGCAATATGTACATAAAACCATTCGATAAAAATAAATAATAAAATAAATACAACATTATATACATTGCATACACATCACTTATTCTAATTATAAAACGCCAAGTGCCACTGTGGCAGCAGGCATCATGAATTAAGTTGTTTAATGGATAGTGGCACACGCTGTGAACATGGACATTCCAGCAAAGTTTGTTATCAAGATGGACACCTAAGTATTTGTACTGACTATTTGACCTGGGCATTTTCTTCACCATGGATAAAACAAGCAGGTGATTGGCAACAATACATTTAGCATCAAAAACTATCTCTTGAGTCTTGTTGACATTGAGCTTGAAATGGTTGTTGTCACACCAATGTACAAAGCTTTCAATTTCAGCCTGTTCATTTGTGGTGTGTATTAGTTTACTAGTACAGTTCATGTTTATGGCCGACTTAATTGTATCCCATAATTTCTATTGTTCATGCAATTAAAATGTTTCTCCATTTTGTCTTTGTAGTGTTGTTTTTCCTGTCTCAGTTTGGTGTCGAGTTCCTTTTGCACCCGTTTGACCTCTTGTCTGTCTTTTTTGTGAAAGCCTGCTTTTCTCTGTGTATGCAGTATTTTATGTCCTTGGTGATATAGGGTTTGCTGTTGGGAAAACATTTCAGAGTTTTCTTTGGAATCACAGTCCCGATGCAAAACTTGATATAGTTTGTCATTGCATCTGTAGCCATGTTGATGTCGGGATTGTCCCGAGTCTGTGCACATGAAACAGCCCCTAAGGGTCTCCACATTGTCAACAGAACAGTTTTCAGCACAGGTTTGCATCTCTTCAGGATTTGTTGGTATGTGGGTATGAGATGAACAGTATCATGGTCTGAGTTGGCAATAGGTGGTTTGATCTTAGCTGTGTACACACCTGGTATATTCCCATAACATTTGTCCAGCGTCGTGCCTTTGTAAATATCACACTTAACATAGTGCGAGAAGACTGGAAGGCTATATTCCAGCTTACAGTGATTAAAATCACCCAGGATGAAGACTGATGCTTCAGGAGTCCATTCTAGTTGCTTGTGGACACAGTCTGCAATAAGTGTAGCTGCTCGGGTCGCATTTGCACTGGTAGGCACGTAAACAGAACAAATTACAACATACCCAAATTCTCTCGGAAGGTAAAAAGCTCTGAGGCTTAAACAGAGCAGTTCAACATCAGGGTTGCACATCTGGTCTCTGATTGTGTACTGCCTGCACCACTGGTCGTTGACGTACACACCAATGCCTCCCCCTTTGCCTTTCCCTGAATGTTCATCTCTGTCTGCTCGAATGAGTGAAAAGCCATCAATTTCCATAAGAGAATCAGGAATGTCTTTGTTCAACCAAGTCTCAGTAATAGTCATGACACGGGCTTCACGAAATTCGTAGCATATCTTGGCTTGCAATCGCAGTTCATCCATCGTGGGTTTCAGGGATCGTGCATTGCTCAAAATCATAGAAGGAAGAGGGGCCCTAGTTTTTCTCTTCATAGGCACTGCCTCTTTTCCTCTGGCGTTTTTTCTGTATGTTGTTGTCGAGCTGGTTGTCTGTGAGCTCACGGAGTTCAATGGGTGGAGCAGAGCCGCTGTCCAGAAGTGACAGCAACATGTCTCTTGTGTAGGTGAGCACTCACTGCCGCTGGTCGCCATGTTTGGAGCGAGGTGTCATGTAGCTTGATGTAAAAAGTCCGCACAAAACCAAGAGAAGAAACGTCCACTTTGCGTAACTTGCCATCACATTCATTCGCATATTGTCCAACTCCACTGATCATAAAACGTCAGTAAAACTGTACATAGAATAGCTAAACAAGAAAATATTGCAGCTGTCTGTTCCCCGTTTCGCCACAGTGCAGCGCTACCTTGCCACTACGCACGGTGTGATGAAATGGAAGTGCAATGTGATGTTAACACGACAAGTTTGCCATTTTATTCACGTGAATGCTTATGTCACTGAATCCGCTAAAAGCCTACTCTAGCCAGAGACGGTTGTCAATCACGAGGATGTACTGGGGAAAGCTACCACACAATGACAATGGATAAAAGTGTGCACATGGTCCGTTGTTATCTTGTGACCAACTGGCAAGAAGTTCAACGGATTGGCATTAAATGTCTGCTAGGCAATTAGTTTTCACCAGATGTAATGACCAAAATCCTTTTTTCAGACGATTAAAAAGTATGCATTTTTACTAAATAAACAGCACACATTACTTAAACCTTTAACACACTACACATCTGGACAAAAAAGGACCAGATATGCAATGAACAAATGATTGGCATGATGGAGGTCGATCGAATACCTCTGATGGTGATCAAATCTTTTGCGAGCAGGGTCGTATACACCACCAACGTCAACAACCACATCACAGGTTTCAAGCAGGGCAGGGTCCCTTGTCCTAATCAACAATCACAACAAACATACAAAGCCCATTAAGCTCATGTTTCTACAATGTTGCTGTCAAATTATATGGAAGATACTGTTCATGGCGCCAAGATTAAATTTTATTAGCAAGAATTAACTATTAAACAAGAATTGCTGTCAAATCATAGAGCCATAACAAAATCTAATTACAAATTTTAGTTCTGCAAACCATACATGTATAACTGTGATATAATTATACAATCCACATAACAATCAGCAAAGGCAACCACAACAGGCCGAATTAAACTGATGCCACATGGTTGCCAAGATATTACCTGCCATGCCGTCCAGTTCTGATATCCAAAATCTAGCATCAATGTGCATTAATATTTGTTCCACTTGATAGGTGATGCCACTGTACATAGTGATTTACTTTCTGCCAGATAAGTGGTGAAAACCAAACTGCCACACATAACACACTAGTGGTAAAAATTGTTAATATAGATACGGTTGTTGGACTTTTGAGAATTTATGCAACCACACCTTACGCAACCAGTAACAGTACTGCAACAAAACCATGCTCGGTGAACCTGGTTGTAATGTGACTAGTCAGACCTGATGACTTCTGCCTCTTTGTATTCTGGCAGTTGTTTGAGCATGAAGCAGGCGAGAGCCTCGTCACAGTGGAACGTGCCATTGTGGGCACCAATCTTCTTCATCAAATGTGGTCGCTTCGTCACCGACAAGTCTTGCACGCCAGCCATGTTGTGTAGCCTTGTGACTACTGCGAATACCACAAAATACATTTCAATGCCATTATATTGCACAAGATATCCATATAAATATTTTGCGAGTCATTTCATTGACTGATTATGGGCAAACAAATTGTTATAAAAAATATTTTAAGTGAAATAGGGCCAACTTATGATTATCAACTGACATAAACATGTTTCATAAAAAATGTTTTGCTTAAAACCACTATGCATATATCGTTATATGCATTTCAATAAAATTTGAACTTATTTGTCATGCGGCCAATACATATGAGTGTCTGCCTAAGCTGACGATGTACACATTAATTTTAAAACTTCTGGATTATGTTGATGCCCTGTCATCCAACCATTTATGACTATGTCGTTATTTGATAAACAATCAAATTGACAGTGTCACTGAAACAGTGACAGGTCTTCCAGTCTCCAATGAGTACCACCTACATAATGCATTGACTTGTACTAGTTGTAGAATTTTTTGATATTGCACAATGTATGAGTCAGACAAACTATTCGGCATCTTGGATCCATGCAGATATATTCACTGACAAAATAACCACAAACTTCTGTGACTGGACGCCAGACATTTTTCTTGACATATATCAAAGAACTGAATGAAACGCTAAATAAATTATAATGATCAACAGTCGAGAGGCTGAAGCCAACCAGAGGAGGAAATCTTCCAGATCCAATGGTTCAGCAGTGTACAACCTTCCAGAGAAGAAGACTCAGAATTCCTACAGTGATCGAAGTATTGGGAAAAAGAAAGCTGAATTTGAAACAGCCCTGAACTACATCAAGCCTGATGTCGTTTGCAGCACTGAGTCGTGGCTTAGTGAGAATGTGAAATCCAGCAGTTTTCCCAACGAACTACACAATGTACAGAAAGGATCGTGGCACCCTTGGAGGAGGGGTTTTTCTCCTCGTCCGGAATGACCTCATCTCAGTGGTGGAACCAAACTTGGTGGCTGACTGCGAAATGATATGTGCCAGGATAAAGTTACATAAATGTAAAGACTTGACTACTGGCTCCTTCTACATGCCCTATTGCAACAACAAGGATGTACAAGAAGTAAACAAGACCTTGACCAAGCTGTCAGACAGACCGGGATTGAAACACGCAATACTAGCAGGGGACATCAACTGCCCAGATGTTGACAGGGACACAGCTACCGTCCATCCCCCTGCTAATGATAGAGTCATACAGCAAGCTGTCATTGACACCACGACTGCCGCCAGTTTCACCCAAATGCACAGGGACACTATACGAATGGACACTACACCGGACCTCACATTTATCACCAACCCTACCAAAGAACTCTTGTCTCAGTGCCAGGCATTTCGGACCACGACATAATCGTTACAGACATAGGCTTTAAACCAGAATATATCAAGCAGAAGAAGAGAAAATGCTTCATCTTCTCAAGGGCAGACTGGGCAAGCTTGCGCAACGCAGTGGATAAGATTACAACATGTACTGGAGGGAAGTAGGAATCCAGGAACTACGGTCACACTTCAAAACAGTGACAGAGAAGCATATTCAGTCCAGAATGCATGGGGGATGTCAAAAAGCACCATGGATAACAACGAAAATTCAACGTATGTTGAAGAAGAAACAAAGATTTTATGTCCGAGCCAAGAAACACCGGAACTGGGACAACTACAGACATTTTCAGAGAGAATGCAGCATACAGTGAGCTGAGTGGGAGCGTGATTGAGGAAGGCCTACACATGAATAACAGCAAACCCTTTTGGCAATATATCAAGAGTATGCGGCAAGACAACATCGGTGTATCCCCACTCAAAGAAAAGGCAACCTTGTTTAGTGAGAGCAAGTCCAGAGCCAGGACACAACCTTGGATGACCACCCATGTCAGCCAATAAAAAACATTACCATCATTGTGGCCAGTGTAGCCAAACTTCTTCAAAGTGTAAAGCCTGCAAAAGCATGTGGCCCCTATGCCATACCCAATGCAGTCCTAAAAACAGTGCAGATGCCATAGCTCCAGCCTTGACAGATATCTTCCAGAAGTCCCTGGACCCAGGCATTCTACCAATGGATTGGCTATCAGGTAACATTTCCAGTGTCTTCAAAAAAGGTGATAAACACCAAGCATCCAACTAGACCTGTTTCGCTGACCTCCGTGTGCTATAAGCTCCTACAAGGACAGCACATTGTATGCCGACATCAAATCAAATCAATTTATTTTGCAACAACAACATAGCAGTATACATACACAAAACAACCGTTTAAAAATAAAGTTGTGTTGCATGGTGGTCACATGGCATGTAATATGCCGTCTTCCTGTGACCCCATAAACATATATTTCGAATTATATTTACGCATACGTATACGATGATTATCACGAGTGTATGATATCTTTTGTATGACAACGGACAGGGGATGCGATGGAGAGAGAAACAAATTATTGTAGGAAATTACTGTTAGAAAACAATTATAAGAAATTTTTGCGGATCCGAACATTAATATATAAAGTAAACAAATATTTAATTGCACTCTGCACATCTGGGATTTAGGCAGTGCACATGGCTAAGATAGCTGTCTAGATATTGATTGGATAATACAATTTTCATTTGTTGTCTGGATTTGACGTTTTGTATCTTATAATCGAGATTATTCCATAGTTTTATAAAATGGTGTTTAGGTAATTTAGATGAAAAAATGTGTTCTGGGCTTCTCTCTATATAAGAGGTTACGTTTAACAAGATTTAACAAGATTGCCATCCAGAAAATTACTCTGGATGGCAGTTGGACAAGGAAGCCTTTTGGCTTATCGAGAGTCCAATACTTTTTATCTACATGTATCCCGCCTTTTTAAGGTGTGTGTCGATTTTATTTTTAAACATATTCACGCTACTAGCACCAACACAATCAGGAGATAATCTGTTCCATTCATTTACAGTCCTTTGTGAGAATGAGAACTTTCTTATATATAATCTACACTGCTCCTTTACTAATGTAGCTTCATGTCCTCTGGTCCTTCTATCTTTCTTAACTGAGAAAAAAATGTTTCTATCAATATTTTCATAACCATTCAATATTTTAAACACTTCTATGTGATCTCCTCTCAATCTCCTGGTCTCTAGTGTTGTTAAACCACATTCTTTTAGGCGTATTTCGTAACTAAGATCCCTCAGATTTGGTATCATTTTAGTCGCTCTCCTCTGTACTCTTTCTAGCATATCTATGTCCTTCTTGCGATATGGCCTCCATGCTTGTATACAATATTCTAAATGAGGCCTCACTATTGTTTTGTACAGCGGTACTATTAATTCTTTTTTCTTATAAGCTATATTTCGCCTAATTAATCCAAGGATTTGATTTCCCTTTGACGCTGCAATTCCGCACTGCTCTGAAACCTTCATATCAGCACTAATGGTTAACCCTAAGTCCTTTTCTTTTACAGTAGTACTTAGAACAGTACCCCCCATTTTATATTTTACCTCTTCTTTTCCATGACCTGTGTGGAGGCATTTACATTTCCCAAAATTGAACAGCATTTGCCACTTTTCAGACCATTTGATCAACCTATCAAGATCATCTTGTAAATGCTGTCTGTCTCCATCACTTTTAATCCTTCTAAACACTTTTGTATCATCCGCAAATTTTAACACCTTGCTTGTTATATCATCGTCCAAATCGTTGATATATATTAAGAATAATATAGGTCCTAGTACTGATCCCTGTGGTACCCCACTCAATACCGATTTCCAGTTTGAAGCCTCCCCATCAACTACTACACGTTGTCTTCTATCATTCAGCCATTTTTCTATCCAGTTTATTATACCATTTCCTATGCCATGGGCCTTTAGCTTAAGGAGTAATCTTTGATGTGGTACTTTGTCGAAAGCTTTTTGAAAATCTAAATAGATGATATCTACTGGTGATCCCTCATCTACCCACCTAGTGATGTCTTCCAAAAAACATAACATATTTGTTAAGCATGACCTCGCTTTTAAAAACCCATGTTGAGATGGGTTTATCAAGTTATGTTTAACAAGAAAATCCACCATGTGATCTTTAATTAGTCTTTCTAATAATTTGCAAATCACTGATGTTAAACTCACTGGTCTATAGTTCTCCGACTTGTTTCTCGAACCTTTTTTAAATAACGGTATAATTTTTGCCTCTTTCCATTCTAAAGGAACCACTCCCTCTTCTAATGACAAATTGAAAACTGTTGCAAGCGGTGCGCTAATTTGTTCTACAATTTCCAATAGTAGTTTGGGCGGAATCCCGTCCACTCCAGGTGATTTATTATCCTTCATAGCCCTTATTTTCTTAGCTACCATTTCCGAGGTTACAACTAACTGTCCTAAATAGTCTGAATATGCCCCCTTGAACTTAGCATCTGGTACTGGCAGTGAACTAATATCTTCCCTGGTAAACACTGAACTAAAATACTCATTCAGGTCTTCTGCCATTAAGAATCCCTCTGATATTGTATTTCCAGCACTATCTTCTAGAGGACCGACCTTATCCTGAACTTTCTGTTTGCTTCGAATATACGCATAAAAACTCTTACTGTCATGTTTTATATTACTAGCTAATTTTTTTTCATAGCTTCTCTTTGAATTTCTAATTTCAGCTGTAGCTTGATTAAGTGCTTCTTTATAAATGTTGTAGTCTTCATCATTTCCAGTACATCTATATGACTTCCACATCATTTGTTTATACTTAATTTTTCTAATGGCTTCTTTCGATAAGTGTTTCTTTTTAGACCGTTTCCCTTGTTTTTTTAAAGGTACAAATTTATCGACTATGCACTTAATTTCACTATTTAAGATATTCCAGCATTCGGTTGCTGTCTTATTCTTCAGTGTGTTATTCCAGTCTATCTTTGCTAAATATTTCCTCATGTCCTTATACCTTCCTTTGTGGAAATTTCTCCTATACTGCTTTTTACTATTCCTTTCTGATTTTACTTTGATGGTAAAATGTATCTGGTTGTGATCACTACTCCCCAGTGGCTCACATATCTTGACATTGTCAACTAATTCTTTCTGTGAGGACAAAACTAAGTCTAACACATTCTCTCCCCTGGTTGGTTCTAGCACATGTTGAGAAAGGAAACTATCTTGTACTAAAACTAAAAACTTGTGGTCCTCACTCCCCATACTCTGTAGAGATTTCCATTGTATATGCCCATGGTTAAAGTCCCCCATAATAATACAGTTCCATTTGCTTACTTCCCTTATAGCGTTTTGTATTTTTTCATTCTCTTCTATGCTTATGTTTGGACTTCGATAAACTAACCCAACTGTTAACGTTGAGTTTCCTGTAACTATGTTACACCAAACAGCTTCTTCGTAATCTGCTTCTCTTTCAAATTTTATTTCATAAGCCTGGATAGATTCTTTAATATATAAAATAACTCCACCTCCCTTTCTTCCTATTCTATCTTTCCTAAACATTACATATCCTGTTAGTCCCAATTCGGCATCTGATATATCAGTGGTGGCCCACGATTCGGTTATACCTATTATGTGAGGGTCAATATCTTCTACCATAATGTTTAGTTCACTTCTTTTGTTTACTATGCTCCTTGCATTTAAACAAATGCATTTATATCCTGATTCAGAACAGTTTTCCAGGCTGTTCTTTGCCGATTTATTTCTGCTGTCTTTATCTATGCCTCCAGTTTCAGGCTTCTCTGTGAATCCCCCCTGCGAATCTAGTTTAAATAGATGCAGCCTGTCCCACTGTCAACAGATTGCAGCAAGTTCTCTGAGAAAACTGCTGCCCCCTTTCCACTTAGATGTAGGCCATCTCTCATGTACATATCTTCCCTCCCAACAAAGTATCCCCATAAATCTACGAATCCCACCCCATCTTCTTTACACATCTGCTCAACTAGTGCGTTGATCGCCATCCTCTTGCAGTTTCTATATGTCGGCCCCCTTCCTCCCATTACTGGCAAAATTCCTGAGAGGATAGCAATTTTTTTGGTATATAGTGTTTGAAGGATTTAGGCAGTGTATTATGGTGATAATCATACATAAATAGTGATACATGTAACCTGTGAATATCAGTGATTTTAAGTATATTTTCAGATTTAGAGATAGGATCGGTGCGACTCCTATATCTTTTTTTGTTAATTATTCGTATAGCGCGTTTTTTTATAGTTCTATCTTTCTTATGGTATTTCCATTGCCCCATGCTTGTACACCGTAAGTTAAGTGACTTTGAATCAAGGTGTAATATAGAGTTTTTAAAGCACTGCGTGGCAAAAAATGTTTCATTCTATTAATTGCAAAAATTGCTCTAGATAATTTAGAACTAATTATGTTGATATGTTTTTTCCATGTTAAATGTTTATCAATATGTATTCCTAAGAACTTTACCAATTCTTCTTTGTCATCCTTTCCAACATGATTAATAATTTCACTGTTTATCTTAATACAGTTATTTACCTGGTATTTGCTATTTGGTGGACTAAATATGCAAAAGTTTGTCTTTTTTATATTTAATGACAATTTATTGGCACAAAGCCAATCGTAAAAATGTATTAATTCTTGGTTTACTCTGTCAATTAAAGTATCAATATGAGGACCTAATTGGTATACAGTTGTGTCATCTGCAAAAGATATTAGATTCAGAGACGTAGAGTTAGTTATATCATTGATATAAATTAAAAATAAGATTGGTCCAAGTATGGATCCTTGTGGCACTCCACTTATTATGTTTTTAGGAGATGATTGACATTTGTGTATCTCAGTATATTGTTTTCGATTTGATAAATAACTTGCAAACCATTTATTGCTTATTCCCCGAATTCCATAAAAGTTTAGTTTGTACAGTAAAATATCATGGTTTATTGTGTCGAATGCCTTTGAAAGGTCCAAAAACACAGCCAATGTGAGGTCTTTTGTTATTTTATCGTTTGCCTCTGCAATATCTTTCAGCAGCTGTAGTATTGGTTGAATAGTAGAATGCTTTGCACGAAACCCATATTGATGTTTATACAAAATGTTATATTTTTCTAAGAACATTATTAATCTATTGCATAAAACTTTTTCCATTATTTTAGATATCGTGGGTAAAATACTTATAGGTCTGTAATTGTTGAACAGTTTATAGTTACCTGATTTGAATCTTCTGAATCACCTAGAAAAGAACCAGATCCTCTCATCACTGAACCATGGATTCCGATCAGGGTTTTCGTGCGAAACCTAGCTAATCACTACCTTAAACGATTTTCTCATTTCATACGACAAGGGCAAGCTAATGGACGTTTCTAAACTTGACTTCAGTAAGGCCTTTGATACTGTCCTTCACAGGAAACTTAAAAAAACTAAGCTTAAAAATGACCACTCCAGAGACTCTGGATGTGTCACCACCATGTTACACAGACTTAATCTCCTTCACCTACAAGAACGCACAAGACAGCTCCGCCTGATCTTCATGTACAAGGTGGTTGAGGAACCCGTTGGTACCGGCTATGCCTTCTGATCGCTTCCTTGAGCCATAAAAACCCAACAAGAGACATATAAGTGCTAAGAAATACAAGGACTGTGTGGCTGACAACATAGTAGATAGGTCTGCTACCAACAACAGTAAACCGACTGAACAATATAGACACTCCTATTTCGTAGTACTACAGACTGTGTCTGTGATTGAAATTCACTTGTATTGACTGGAACCACCTGGAAGAGAGTACTGTGACGGCGGACTCTGTTACAACCTTCCGGCACCGGATCGGCCACAATTAAGCATTGAGCACATTCCTGATTCCGTTGCAGTCAAGCCAGTATTGGTATAGATATGCAATGTATCAATCAAGATAAAGATACCCGCCGTGGCCTGGGAAAAGGGTGGGCGATAATACAGAGTCCCACAGTAAACACACATTACGTTACGGATAAACGTTATTTGTGTTGCATGCAACCGTTTTATCTGGTGGGGATGTTAATCGGGAATATTTGGCACAAAACCTCGCCGTTGAATGAGCGTGTGTCCAACTGAATAGAGCACACGACGCCGCTATAAAACAAATACTCACGATTCCGAACTTGGCGCTTTATCATCTAGTTGACCAATGAAACGAACGAAGACCGACTAGCGTCTATCGTGTGGCATGAGCATTACTCGGATAATTAGGTTGTACGTTGGTCCCGTTTGATGAAAACCGTATTTTGGCCTCACAACATACAGTACAACTCGTGTGGTTGTAATTAGGAGGGTGATTTGCGAAGCATACGTGGGATATATAGACTATTCAATTATATTGTTGATTGGTGTGGCTGTTGGCTATTGTAATCATGCCATGCCCATCACATTAACCCACCAAGCACAGGAGCCTGGCTCTGCCTCTGGGCACATGCTGTGACCCTGTTTCGCTGTTATTATCTTGCCTACTGCTATCAGCGGAACCAATACACTGTAGTCTGTACAATACAGCAAAATGAATTTTCGTGATTTAGGAGATTGCTTGAAATCACTCGGCACTGAAGCAAGAGGTTGGTTGTGGGTCAGTTTAATTATACGTCAAATAACAAAATAAAACCACATTTTAATTAATTAGTATATATAATACTGTTTTGGGAGTGTAAATAAAGTTGATAGGCATATACATAAATACAGAAACACGTGCATAATTGTATAAGAAAATCAGAGATGTTAAAATATTCCTAGTTTTAAAATCACATGTTTGAATTGATTATTGGGCAATAATTAATACAGTTTGTCTCATGAATTTATTAACTTACAAAAGTACGTTGCACAAATGAGATAGCATATCGTACTGGATATTATGTAGGTTGATTTGTTTTTGGCAATGTTAATATATGAAATGAGACCCGGAAAAAATCAAATTAAGGACAGTTTTAAAGATCCCACACGGAATAAATGGACAATCTATGAATTCACAGAGCTACTGCGATTTCTAGCTGTAAAAATTAATTATTAACTATGGGATACACATCAACTGCTCTATGGTAATATGAATGAGATAACACCCAGAGCTCTCATAATTGTGAAATGAATATTTGATTGAGACATTTTTTTAGGAATAAACTCAACCAGTGGCATGTTTGGGGGGCAAATTGCCCATGCCCCCTTCCTTTGGTCATGTTTTCTTTCTGCTCTTATATATTATACCACTACATTTTACCATGGGGATCTAACGGATCACTAAGCTTTTTCGCTTGTGACCTTCCCCTTTACCAAATCCTGCTTACGCCACTGTTGCAACTGTAATTTGTGTTGAGTTATTCTGAGATCTAGTTACTGTCAGTAGTGTTCCTACTTCTGTTTCAGATCTGTACCTGGATAAGGAAGTGAAGGTGTTGAGCCACCCCCCTTCACCCCTGGAGTTCCACAGGGACTGGGTGGCAGCCAATCGCCCTGTTGTCATCAAGGGTGTCATAGACCACTGGCCAGCCTTGACAAAATGGAACACCCAATACCTTAGGTAGAACTCAAAATAATGCTTTCTTAGTCCTCGGATTCTCTTTTCTCATATGTGTGTGTAATGTATTATATATATATATACTTATATAGATATATACATATATTTATAAAAGTATGAAACTTGTAAGTAACTAAAATATGAAATATAGTTTTTAAATAAACATAAATATACAAACAAATTAATAAAATAGAATATATTAAAATAATTAAAATTTGAATATGTATAAGTAAACAAAATTCATGTTCATAAAAATACATATGTACCGGAGTAGAAATTCCATTGTTGCATTTTCAGAGAAAAGATTGGCACGAAGACTGTCACAATTACAGTGACACCTAGTGGCTACGCTGACGCAGTGGAAGGGGACAGGTTTATCATGCCCGAGGAACGTCACATGCCATTATCTGACTGCCTAGACATTCTTGAAGGGAAAACTAATAGCAATGGCATATTTTACATACAGAAACAGAATTCAAATTTCATGGATGAGTTTTCAGAGTT
Source organism: Escarpia spicata (assembly GCA_963995525.1). Classification (NCBI taxonomy): domain Eukaryota; kingdom Metazoa; phylum Annelida; class Polychaeta; order Sabellida; family Siboglinidae; genus Escarpia; species Escarpia spicata. The sequence goes on from OZ023212.1 coordinate 11,409,285, forward strand.
AATACCTGATGCAGAGGAACACATTACATGGGCGACAGAGGCTTTAGGTAAGAAACCTTGTTTTCTAATAAATATGTACCGCATATTTCAGGTAGGATGTTCATTGTGTATCGATAAAGAGCTCTACATTAATTTATACTTAGTATTATGCATACATTTGCACAATTATGCTATTCTATTCTGAAGTAATGCAATGCGATGCTGACTATGCAAGCATTTAAAAGGCTGTCTACAACCCGATTTCCCAACATGTGAACTTGATTGGCCAAAATCCGATGTTCAGATTTTTGCATGTAGACAGAATGAGTAGCATGTTAAACATGCGCACGTTACTGGTTTCGCTTGCATTGCACATTGGCAGTTTATTTTCTTTATTGCTTTTTGCATCATGTCTAAAATGTCAGCCTTCGGGTTGCCTTTTCGCTTCATTTTGGTGGCACTAATATTGTCATCGTTCAAGAAAATAAATGTGTTAAACATTGAATTGCTCATGTAGCATCCGCAAAGACACTCGCTATCATTTCTACAAAAATCCGCGCATTTGACGCCAACACATACTTTCGATATCAGAGCGGCATCGCTACAAACACGGGAAATGACATTGTTGATCGTGTCTGATAATTTAAATTGTATTACTTCCTTTTGGGAAGCATCGCCAAACATCAATTTCTTTATACCAAGCCACACTGCAGCGTCCAATCATTGGTTTGGCATTTCGATCAGAAATAAAAGTTCAAAATTGCAATTTTATTTTTATTTATGTTTTGTTAAAAACAATGTCGGCGGATCCGTAAGCTGAACAATAAAATTGGTGCCACCTTACACCTGTAAGAAAACCTATCCAGCTTCAATCATCTAGTTCTGATCTACATTTTGTTCCTAGAGGCAACACTAACATTGGAACTAGGGCTTTTTCTGTTGCTGCACCAACTCTTTGGAATATGTTCCCTCTTAGTGTTAGATCAGTTGAAAATATTACAAAATTCCGCCATAATTTAAAAACTTATCTTTACAACCTTGCTTATCCATCATAGCTCCCTAGCACCTTGACCCATCTGTTGACAACTGGAATACTGTTTATGGATTTTGAGATTGACCAATCATTTTGTCTTGATGCACCTCTGAGCTTGGTTTCCAATGATTTAGGCGCAATAGAAGTTATCTTATTATTATTAACATAGGTTTATGACTTTGTATGTCTGCTTCAATTTTAAATCTGGTAGTTTCAGTCATTCTTACAAAGACATATGTAGGATGTCGATTCTAAGTCAGACATGTAGCTGGTTTGCTTTGTTTATTCCCACTACAATACCGATTGAATCTGATGCTGATAATGATATGGGTTGTAGATTAATAGTGTATTACACATTTCTTGAGGTCAGAACTTTAAGGCCATGTTATTTGTTAATGAAGCCACTTGTCTTTATTGTAGGTCGAAAGCCTGATGCAGTTAACTTCTGGATTGGTGATGAAAGAGCTGTGACATCAAGTGAGTGTTGTTTGTCATTCTGTACGTCCATTATTGCAGGGATACTCTCTCTACCTCCCTCTCTTTCCCGTCCCCTCTCCCTCTCTGTCTCCTTCTTCCTCTCCGTTTCCCTCCACTTTCTGCTCCTTCTCCCCTCCCCATGTCCACTCCCCCTGCCCCTTTGTGTCCATCTCTCCCTCCCTTTCTCTTCCTTTTTTTATCCCTCCCTCCCTCTCATCCTTTCTCCCCTCCCTCCCTCCATTTTTCCTCCCTCCCTTCTTTCCTCTCACCTTTTCTCCCGTTACAACACTTTCTCAAAATATATCAATTGACAGTTGTATAGTTTTGTTAATCAGTGCCCCTTTAAAGCATTCAGCCACACCACAGTTCTTTTCCTTCTTCCTCCTCTTGCTCCCTTCCGGGTGAGGGTCGATGTTACTCAGTAGCTTTCCTAGTTACTTCCCTCCATCACTGTCTGTTGTCTGCAATGACCTTCCATTCTTGGCTGTTCACACCTGCCCTCCTAAGGTCTCTCTTCATGCTGTTGTTCCACCTCAGCTTTGGGGCTACTCCAAGAAAATCTGACAGTTCTAACTTTTCACGTATTAATTCCTATTATTTCCTCATTTTTTATCTTACATATACACATTAAAGGATGGCACGTGTTGCTAAAACTATTGTCCCATACACAATGTTGGGGTGATTTTATGTAAACAGTCAGTTTTATAGATTCCATATTGGCTGATTTTTTCCATGAAATATATATTTCTTATATTTAAATTACGTAACAACAAATCACTGTCTTAACAACCACAACAATCAGAATAGAGAGAAATGTTTCATTCTTCATGGCACAAGTTCCATAGAATTGTCCTGCAGCAGATTATTATTTGAATCTATTTTACATAGCACTATATACATACAATGTTGCAATGTTGTACCAGTACTGCTACATAAACAGTACAAATAAAACAATTAAATATTATAATAAATAAATACCAATAGATTAAAGCAAGTTAGTTTAAATGCCAAGTAAATAAATTAGTTAATATATATATATATCAACATTGATCAATCAGCTATTTAAAACAGGTTAACTAATGTACAATAATTAGAATACATATAACCATCACAATGTTTAAGTTAGAATACATATAAATATAACAAAATTAAAACAAGTTAGTCTGAATAATTAAACATATATTTAATTTATAAAAAAAAACATGTTTAATGTAATATTATTATACTGGTGTCATCAACAGTGCACAAGGACCACTATGAGAACCTGTACTGCGTTGTATCTGGTCACAAGACCTTCACCCTGCTGCCACCTACCGACCAACCATTCATCCCTTACGGTGAGTCATTTCCGGCAGAACGAGATTCTGCTTCACGGTATGCTCGATGTAGCCCCCCTTGGACTAGACTTAGAGGGGTTTATAGTGCACATGCAGGGGGTGTATGAACACGAACACACGAAAGTGAAAACAACGCAGTTAATTAAGTATTCTGTGTACAGTCGAACCTCGCTTTACGGTCACCTCGGTAATACAGCCACCTTGCAATTAAGGTGACCATAGGACAGTGCCAAATTAGTTCTGTAACAGTAAAGTAGAGGAAATTAGTCTCGCTAATATGGTCACCTCACTATTCAGGTCACTTTTGCTCAATCCCGAGAGTGACCTTAATAGGGAGGTTCCACTGTAGTTGAAATCATCCAATGAAGGGAGTCTTACTAGTTTTGTAGAGAATATGTTCCAGACTCTTGATATCCGGGGATAAAACGAGCTTACGCATCTATGTGATCTTGTGTTTGTATAATTATATTTATTGGAATTATTGTTTCAAGCACAGGGTGCATGGGACTGAACTAGTTTGGTCAATATTGCTAGATGTTATTTAACAAGATTGCCACCCAGAGAATTAAATCTAGATGGCAGGTGGACAAGGAAGCCCTTTGGCTTATCGAGAGTCCAACCCTTTTATCTATGTGTACCCCGCCCTTCTGAGGTATGTGTCAATTTTATTTTTAAACATATTCACGCTACTAGCACCTACACAATCAGCAGATAATCTGTTCCATTCATTTACAGTCCTTTGTAAAAATGAGAACTTTCTTGTAAATGCTGCCTATCTCCATCACTTTTAATTCTTCTAAAGACTTTTGTATCATCCGCAAATTTCAACACCTTGCTTGTTATATCATCATCCAAATTGTTGATATATATTAAGAATAATATAGGTCCCAGTACTGATCCCTGTGGTACCCCAGTCAAACCTAACATATTTGTTAAGCATGACTTTGCTTTTAGAAACCCTTGTTGAGATGCGTTTATCAAGTTGTGTTTAACAAGGATGTGATCTTTAATTAGTCTTTCTAATAATTTGCAAATCACCAATGTTAAACTCACTGGTCTATTACAGTAATTGATCTGAATGAATTTCTGTTATGTTTCGTTGTCTTACAGAGGAGTACCAGGCAGCTGTCTATAAAGAAAACACATCAGGCCAGTTTGAGGTCATCGACGACAAAGAGATAGGAAAGGTATTACTCACCGTCACTAACATAAACAATGAGCGATTAAAGCAAACTTGAATCTTAATCATGCATGCATCAATGCAGTAAGCTCGAAAGTTCGACTGGACTGGAATAGAGTGTGCAGTAGAGACATCTATACCAACCATTTCCCAGAAATAAACAGAATTATTTGAGATGCAATTTTGCAAAAAGTTACAATATTTTATTAAACAAAAAAAATTTCGTGTTGGTCTGTATGTAGTGCTCAGTACCATTCATGTCAGGCAAGCATATGTGGTATAAGCATGTTTAAACCAACTCAAGGCGCTGTTTAGCTTGGAGGTGTGCACAGTTTGATGACGCATATTTTAATTGTTGTTGAGACAGTGTAAATTTCCCTTTGTGGTTAATCTAGTTATATGTATAGCTTGATATAAATCTAACTTCCGTGAAGATTTGCAAGATTCTGGAGATGAATTTGGGGTAAGATCACATTAAGGATTCATCCGCCATTACCGACCGAAAGAGTGCCCTTGAAAATACCATTTTGTTGTGATGTGTGAATTTTTTTCAAGCACTTTGACATGGCACATGTTAGTGTAGTGAATACTGCATTAGACCTTTCACGAGGTAGCAATAAATATATGCTAGTCACTCGCGTATTCGCACAGTGGCTATTTTGCAGAACGCACCAATATTTCAAAATTCGTCACCAGATTGAGGCGAAATTGAGGGGTATCAGGTTTGGGTGGATTTTTCTGAAAAATGAGGAATGAGAATTTCACGAGTTTTCCACAGGACTTGTGTCAATGCAGGTTAAATATAATAAATCAAGAAAATCGTATGACAAATTTTGCAGGAAATGAAGGAAACCTTATAATGGCTGCCTATGTAAAATCTAAATGTGGTCTTACCCCAGGTGCCGTGGATTCCAATTGACCCACTCAAGCCTGACCTGGAGCGCTACCCGATGTACCGGGACGCTCGACCAGTGTCGGTGACCGTTCACGCTGGGGAGACGTTGTATTTGCCGTCCTTGTGGTACCACCAAGTGCAACAGTCGCACTGTTGTATAGCAGGTGCGTATTTCTCTTTCCGTCTAACAGCCCCGTTTCAAAATATCACTCATTTCCATCGTGTTCAAGTTACTGATTTGACTTGTAATAAATATAATTACATGATTTGTTTATTAAATTTAATATAATATTTTGATAAATTTTCATATCTTAAACAAGTTTAATCTCCGTATATAATTATATATTATTATATATTATATATAATTATATATTTATGTATTTTTAATGGGTTTTTTCATGGCTGCATGTATCTCTTATAATGTTTCTATATGGCTACATGCCTATGAATGGGCTGGTACCATACATATGGTGTATTACAGTTGTTTCTAATAACAATTATTATTACTAACATTAATTTATATCGTGCCATATGTTCGGGACCAGCCCATTCATAGGTATATTTTTTTTTAATGTAAATATATATATATATATATACCGGCCGAATTCTTCAAATGCACGGCTGGCCTGCTAGCAGACACGATTGCAAGCATCTTCAACGATGCGCTGAAAAAACACGAACAGCTCGACCTAAGCAAAGGTGCGCTCATATTTATATTGAAGCTGGTCTTACTATCAGTGCTCCGAAAAACACTGTCTCTCATCGTTCTATTGAGGATCGCGCCGAAAGTTGACGACCACCTGTCGCCATTGCAATCGGGATTCCGACGCGGACGCATCACGGCCGACGTAGTCTTCGGGTATCGTTGGCTCTGTACTAAAGCGCTGCTTCAACGCGTGTCAGTCAAATTCCTCGGCATCGACCGAGTCACAACTTTGATACCATATATCGCGACGTGCTTGATACGCTACAAACATTCCTCGGCGAGTCGGAACTGCGGATGATTCGCTTCCTAGTCGCCGCCACAACGTTCGAGCCGCGTCTCTCAACAGGCGATTGTCATTCATTCGCGACATCCATTGGGACGCCGTAAGACGACAGCCTCAGCCCGGCGTTATTCACTGTGTACCTCGAAGCGTCACTCCGTAACCTTCGTTCGCGCCTTCTGACCCGTCCACCAGCCGGTGCCACCCTACCGCTGGACGTCGAGTACGCTGACAACACAGACTTCGTCAGCGCGTCGAAAACAGAACGAACAAGTATCAGCCGACACGATGACCGCATTCAGGAAGAGTGGCGTATGACACGCAAGCTTGGGTCGCTTCTCGGTGAAGCCGAATACGTCGCTCGCTGAAAGCAGCTTGCTAACGTCGCCTTCCGCAAGCTGTGGACACAATGGTTTAGGCGATCACAGATATCTACAGCTGCTGCTACGGCTATACGCATCTTTCGTTGTGCTTGTGCTGACGTACAACATGGGTACATGGGGACTTGCGAAATCAGGAATAGATCGTCTGGATGCGTACCAGAGTCGTCATCTACGTCAGATCATCGGCATATGTTGGCTACATCGCATTTCTAACGAGGCACTTGTCGTGTAGCTTAACTGGTGTGTACGGATGATCGAGTACTCTGCTCTGTACGGTAACGGAACCGGGAAATTCTGGGAATGGAATAAAATGGATGACATTGAAATATTAAATTTGGAAGTTGAATCTTTGTCCATCTGAGTAAATCTGATCGAACCGAAGGACATAACATTGGCGACGAGGTAAATTAAATATTGTACGAACTGTTGGCGAAATCGCGATGGATGAAAAACAAAATATAATACCGACATTAAACCCTTTTCGGGAGCCGGCAGCGATCGGTCCACGATGACAGCGCTGGTTAACCAGTTTCGAACTCTTCGCCAACGGCAAAGGGGTAATCTGCGATGATCTATGTGAGGGCGCAAGTGCGGATGAACGTCGGCGTGATCGACAGACAGAGGAGCGTAGGAGAGCGTTGTTACTACACCGAGCGGGAGCTGGTGTTCAAGAGATATTCGCTACACTGCCTAACACTGGTCAGCGCTATGATTACGCGGCAGCTGTCACGGCGCTGAATGCGTATTTCGTTCGACAAGTGAATTCGGCATTTGCGCGGCAGACGTTTCACCAGGTTGAACAACGACCGGGAGAAACTGTGCAGCAATTTTCAACACGTTCAGCGGCGAAGGACTGAGTACGGTGCTGATCTGGAAAATCAAATGAGAGACGCTGTCCTAAATAAATGTGAGTCGGTGTACGTCAAACGAAAATTGCTCGAAGAAGGCAGGGCTTAACACTTGCCAGAACATTGCAAATTGCCCAACAATGTGAGAGTAGAGTCACAGCTATCAGCCATGTCACTCAAGAACAACGAGGGTGAACATGTCAACAGAGTGTCACGTGACAACACATCGTGGGACAAAGGTGAAAGGCGACAAACGAGCAGAAAAAAGACACCACCTGCTATAGATGCGGCAACACAGGACATCTTGCTCGTGATCCTAAATGTCCAACCAAAAGCCAGTCGTGTCATAACTGTGGGGGAAAAGACCATTTCGCAACCGTGTGTCGCACACAAAAGAAGCGTCAACCTCATAGATGACGATACCCGTAACGACCCCGACTACGCGTTTTGTCTGGAGAACGGAAGTGAAGACGACTCCAACATGCTACATGTGAAAGTGGGAGATGTGCTGTTGAGAATGCTTGTCATGCGGTGCCACGAGCAATATCGTCGACGAGGGGACATGGGAAATGTTAAAACGGCAAAATGTGGAGTGTGAATCTCACGTAGTGGATGGAAGGAAGCTATACGCCTATGCATCAGACACACCCCTATAAGTGAAACCCAGTTTCACCTGCAAGGTCAAGGCCGGCAAGCAGACTGAGGAGGCAGATTCCCTAGTTGTGAAAGGTAGAGGCATCCCACTACTCGAAAGGAAGACGGCTACACAACTGGGAGTGTTGAAGGTTGGATTTGGCGTTGCAGCTGTGCATCGATATGAGGAGGGCTAATGAGGCGATCATTCGCGGGAGGTATCCCATACTAACAGTTGACGAGTTGCTGCAGAACATGAATGGGTCTAAAGTGTTCAGCAAGGTGGAGCTCAAGTGGAGTTACCACTAGTTGGAACTGTCACAGGAAAGCAGAGACATCACCACATTTGCCACACACTCTGGGCTCTACATATACAAGCGATTGTTGTTCGGTGTGTCATCTGCTAGCGAACAATATCAGCATGAGATAGCAGCTGCCCTTGCTGGTATTGAGGGTGTCGAAAACATCAATGATGATATCGTCATTCACGGACCGGACGAAGAGACGCACAACCAACGACTACACTGCAGCGGCTGAGAAGGTGTGGACTGACAGTCAATGCAGCCAAGTGTCAGTTTAATCTGGATCGGATCGTGTTTATGGGAATACTCCTGTCGCAGAACGGAATTGGGCCAACTAACCGGGCGTTTCTGGAAATATAACCGCATTACATGCAAAAATGATGTCCACCAGATCACCTTTCCAGTGGTGATAACCAATAGTTCACAAACGGATCCCTCTTACGTCATAGAGTGAAACCTGCAGTCATCGATAAAGTGTAACACTGTTTCTTGTGACGGCCGGTGGCTTAGTCCCACACTTCAGAGCGCTGTTGCTTGTCCTTACCTCTGCAAGGAGACTACTGAAAGGGTAAATAATCATGTTGTTGTTTGCAGTGAACTTCTGGTACGACATGGAGTACGACATTAAGTACAACTACTTCAAGTTTGTCGAAGCGTTGAAGAAGAAGGCAGATATATTCTGACACACTGTCTGTGTTGATGCGATTCACCTGTATGTGCATTACGAACTCCTGTGTTAACCCGCATATTACAAATACGGGTCTGTATGAAGTACACAAGACCCGTTTGGCTCCTTGACTAGTTTGGTGTGACACGTATACGGACGACATCTGGTCGTCTAATGAAATAAACAAATCGTTTGTTAGTTCGTTTTGTAACATTAATACCATATATAAATTCACGCACTTAGATTGTCAGGTAAAATATATTACCCGTATATTTCTGTCTTTGTAGGGTGTCTAAGGGATAGTATCGTTATTTGCCGGATAAAAGCATGACAGTTGGACCATATATGTAACATTTCACGGCGAATCCGATCCGAGGGGGCTCCACGTAAGATTTGAATTTCAAGGTCAAATGTTACTGAACGTGAAATATATCTTTTTTCAATACCATCACTGTATATGGGTACGAAAGTGTTTATAATTATGTATGCATGTATGTGGCCATGCATATATATCTGACCTTGTCACATTTCACGACGAATCAGATTAGACGGGGATCCACGTCAGATTTTGTATTCTTGACATAGAATTTCAAGGTTAAATATTACTGAACGTGAAATATAACTTTTTTCAATACTATATCTGTGTTTGTATGTATGTTAGAATGTATGTGTGTAATTATGTATGTACACCTGTAAGAGTGCATGTATGTGTGTCCATGACCTTGAATGTCAAGGTCAAATTACTGTTCACCAAAAACATCGCTGTTTTTGTTTATATGAATATATGCGTGTACTTACGCATGCATGTGTGTATATACGTATATATATATGTATGTATATCTGTGTATACACGTATGTTATTTACCCTAAATGTCAAGGTCAAATATTACTGAAAGTGATATATATATATATGTGTGTATATATATATATTCAGTAACATTGTTGTTTTTGTGTATGAATGCACGCTACACACACACACACACACACACACACACACACACACACACACACACACACACACACACACACACACACACACACACACACACACACACACACACACACACACACACACACACACACACACACACACACACACACACACATTTCTGCGAGTGTTCGTGGCTATACTATAATAGTAAATATGTATGTAAGTATTGTTTTTAAATTTGCATTTCTTCGCCCAAGCCAACAGTAATCACTTGTCACTTCTCGACACAGGAACACGTGCAAATGTCCGTGCAGGGCAGACCAGCTAATAACTTGTCATTTCTTGATACAGGAACATGTGTAAATGTCCGTGCACGGCAGGCCAGCTTTAGAGCACGTGCAATGCGCTGCACAAGGCTTTCCGCTTTTGCCTCGACACCACAATAGCTCCCGGCACGCCTTGGTAGCTTCAGGAAGCGTTGACCAAAGTCAAAGAGGAGACCATCTCCCATCCTCAAACATCCATCCAAAGTCCTTTGGGGACGGCACATCCGGCCGAGCCACACAACTCAAAGATCATATGCTTGCCTGGTAGATACACCTGCCATGTTGCAGCAATGCATCCTCTGTTGAAAGCAGACGATTGAGGGCACAGTTTTTCTTCGTAAAAAAGTTCTCGTCTTGCCTCGTTAACAGACGTTGCTGCACTTGACTTGTTATTATTGTGGTGACGAACTTCTCCATAAACTTAAATTCTGGACTAGCTACGTCTAACTTGACAAATGGTGACCTCGCTATGGTTGCAAATGCCTCTGTCACACCAGGAACTTCAAACCATGCCTTCCAAGCCGACCTTTTCCCCACGCCATGGACGCTGAAACTACACCACACTGTCCACAGGCCCTGTCATTGCATGGAACATCAGGAGTCCCTTAGGCTTAGCCTTCCGCTCTCCAAGTCTGTCAGAAACAGTGTTGACGTGTATGTTTCTGAAGTTTCGCCCTCTTCCAAATGCCACCCACAGTTGTAAGTTACCGACGGTCGTTGTCAAACAGAAGAACAATCCAACGAAACTGACAACGACATCCGTGTCTAGACTACACTCTACACTACACTACAGTGCGCACCACGACTGTCTTCGCCCCTTGCTAAAGAGCGTGTAGTGAGTAGTACCCATTATGCATGTCTGCTTCCTCGTGGGAACACAATTAATCCATGACTGTCCTATATGCAGCTACACTGTCACCAGTTGTCACGTGAAATAGTATGTCACAACGGGATATCATATGCGGACATCAACGGAACACTAGACAACGTTATTAATTAACATGCATCGGCAGGCCTCGCTCCAACGGGTGTCGCACATGAAATAATAAGCTCGCTGAAAAGCTGCACAAAAACCAGCCGGCTTCCAACGTAATGTTACTTGAAATAATAATGTCACATCCTCTATTCTCGAATGAATGCAAATAACGAATCGTTCGCAGTTACAAAGTCTATCAAAGATAGTTACTATTAAAGTCATTTACAAGTCCAGGCGTTGGGGCGGTTTGACACGTCTTCCCGAACTAGTGAACTGGCCGGAGCCCTGGAACCTGACCGTCTGACGTTTAGGTGCGGGCGCCTCGGTTGTCGGCTGTTCATTTGTTGTCTGTTAGCGCTCTCGAGGCTCGTCGTGGTCTCTTACCAGGTCGTCATCTGGCTGACACCAGGCTGCGTGTCGTTCTGTCGTCTCACGGATATGGCGACAGTTTCGCCTGAGGATGTTACCACTTGGAGACAACACGTTGTACGATCGAGGCTCGGAACATGTCGTCATCACCTTCACTGGTTGCCAAGCTCCAGTCCACCTGGTCTTATGACCATTGCATTGTCTGGAGTCCCATTGTTCTTGTTTTGGAGTCCTGCGGAAACTCTGGCCATTTCTTTGGAACATTGGCTTGTCTTGTAACTCGCACTCTTCCACCGTGCCCGCGCTTCTCCCTGGATGTTAATTTCAAGCTGGTATCAACATATTTGTCCCACACAATGTCCAACCTCGATGTCGATTCAAGTTCCCTCTTGGCGAATGGTATCAACACTTGCTCGGCGTATTCCTGGAATGTTGCGCAGCCTGTGGGGGTCAACACTTGCTCGGCGTATTCCTGGAATGTTGCGCAGCCTGAGGGGGTCAACATGTGCGTTAGGACAGGTCCGTCATAAATCTTTACGTCTACAAATGGAGGAGCCTCGGTTTGGTCGGGAACATCAAGACAAGATAGCAGGTTCGACTTTGTTCCAAACCTCACTTCCCCAAATTATGATAGAGAGGGCAGGAAAAGTTGGTTCTCGTGCGCAAACAAATACTGCGGGGTCGCCATCGCGGACTTGGTTTGCAATGTACAACTTGTTAAACAGTGATGCGTCTGATTTGATGTCCAATAGCTGCGTGGCTTTCTTCTTCTCGGGCTTTGGTTTTCTTAGCGTGGGAAAGCCGTGCCTCTTGATTGGAGTGATGAATGGTGTGCTCCTTTCGTGTAGGACATTCAACCGGAATGCCTCGTATTATGCCTGGCCCACAGTCTCCAGCTTCGATCACCACGGACTATGGAGTGCATGCTTCCCTTTGGAGCACAACCAGACTGCTGCACTCAAGCTCGAAGAGATTCCGTGTTGTGTTGCCGAATGGCACCGACGAATGCAGACACATCAGAATGGAATTTTCGATGAGTAGCCAAGGTTTATTCGTGGTGCATCTTGCTAGTTGCTGTTTGTGCTGCGGATGATATCTGTATTTCAAATTCTCGCAGGAGTCGTGCCAACTCTGGTTCCACGAGGCGCCATCTTTGAAGAGTTGCTGCGTGAGACCGATGATGCCTCCTTTCCCCTTCATGCCTTCATTTACCTGTTCGTGCGCCTGATCGACGGGCGCAATGGGGTAATGTCTTCATGTTCTCCAGATACACGCTGACACATCGACTGTAGTTCAAATGATCGAGGCTGAAGAACATTAACACAAGTGGTTCCATGTAGGCGACGTAGAGCTCAAATTTCTCTCGATATGCCCTGACGAAGATGAGCAAAAGTTTCTCAATTCGCAAGGTGAAATCACAGAAGGCGAGCGTTGGGAAACATTGTGTACTCTTCGCCTTCCATACTACTTTCTCTTCCGCTTCACCGACGCTCTTTGCCGCATCAAAGGCCTCTTTTTATAGCACGGCCAAAGTAGCTGCAGTGACTCGATCAACATGTCGCGTTCTAGTAATATACAATTTTCAGGAAGGAATAGGCTGTACTACACCAACTTCTGCCAGGAGATCAGTCCATCTGGAGCATTCTTCGATGTCCCCCATACAAGTCCACATGGCTGTCTCCGTGTGGACCCCTCCGAGCATCATGACAAGCATTTGCTCTCCAAAAGAATTCGGGAAAGCCGCATCAATGTGTTTCGCTAGCGCATACAATGGTTGGTCACACCACAAGATGGAAATCTTTCCAGGATTGAGGTACTGCGCCCTGCTGAGGAATACAAATTTCCCTATTATTGCCATGTGACCTTGACATTTCCAGGTTACTGACATGTAACCTTTGACGGTCAAGAACACAACATAAGATTTGGATCCGGCATGCATGCGTACAAAAACAGTGAAGGTACTGAAAAATATGAGGTCCATTATCGTTATTATCATATAAACAAAAACAGGGATGTTTAAAAAAAATTACCTTAACATTCAAGGTCATAGATATATATGCATGGCCACATACATGCGTACATAATTATAAATACTTTCGTACACATATACAGTGATGGTATTGAAAAAAGATATATTTCACGTTCAGTAACATTTGACCTTGAAATTCAAATCTTACGTGGAGCCCCCTCTGATCGGATTCGCCGTGAAATGTTACATATATGGTCCAATTTTCATGCTGTTATCCGGCAAGTAACGACTCGACAAAAATTTGGCCTTAACAAACCAGACTATCTGTGAAACATTACGAAAATATTCATAAACAATATTTATTTGTTCCAACCTATTGAACTTGATACAAAATGGTGAAACTTTACTTAAAAGATGTTTCTATGCTCACGTAGTATCATTTAGAAATAAATGTCGATATATATTGCGGGTGAATAAAGATATCATAGTTTCAGTAATCCTACTCCAAATCAAGGAAATATTGAGAAATGCCAAACAATCACAACACAAGCCTACTACAACCCAATCCTTTATTACACAACAGTCGTTTAGTAATAAAATAATGTGGAAATGGTATGTTAGGTTATCTTGTATTGTAAACACTTGAAATGACAAAAATCGGTTTAATATGAGCAGGTCCGTTTTCTTTCAGGAGTGGTCGATCGAAGTTTGGTATACATGATAAAGACATGATTGGTGCTACAATATAATGTGAATTTGGGCCAAAGTCCCTAAAAGTGTACAATTAGTAAAAAGTGTGTCTTTTGTGTCTCACACCGTAAATGATAAAGTCAGGCTTACGAAGATGTCACCAAAGATTGGACTCAGTAAGAGCTTTCAGGACATGTATAGTTTGCCCGCCTTATTAATTACTAAAATGGCAAAAAGTGGGCATACGGACCCCAAAACAGCTTACATGGCATGTCCATTTGAACTTTCCAAATTTGGAACTACTACCATTAAAAACAGTGCTATATTTTTTATTTCTTACTTCACAGTGCAAATGGGGTATATTTTGGGAGTGCACATCAACAAAATCATGTTTACAAAATTATAAATAAAAACATTACAATTACCACTTTTTGCGTGTCGGGCGTCATCGCCTTAGATGGTCCATTTCATTAATTTATCATTGATATTGTAGGGCATATCGAAATGTATTATTTTCTTTCAAAGTTAATAAAGGAATCCTTTAAAAAATATTAAACTAAATTTGCCGAAAATATAGCACATTAAAGTAAAAAAATGTAGGGTGGCGTTTTAAGTACGTGTCCAGCCTCATCGACGGAAAAGGCTATCTACAAAAACCTAGAAAACGTACACCGTTTTGTCATGCCTACCAGCTACCCCCTGCTTTAACTCCCTCGATGGCGCTACCAGAAGCGCCACCTAATGACTTTAGTGTCAGTTTGGGTAGTAATTTAGGACATAATCAAGATAAAAGACTTCGTGTGAAATTGCGCGTGGTAATTCAGTCCAACTGGTAGTACTTCGGTTATCAGGCATTTCGAACTTCCGCGCCTGTATATAGTTTTGTTCAATGACGTCATTAAATTGTGGTAATTAGATAAAACTGGTAGTAATTCGGTTAGTGGGCATTCAGAATTCGTGCGCATGTATATACTCTCATTCAGTGATGGTGAAGTAGCGCCTCTGACGCATGGCGTCAGAGGCGCTACTTAAATTCAAGACTTAAATTCAAATCTCTAAGGTCTACGACCTTCCTATCACCCTAATTCCGGTTGCCACACAGCTTTATCGCCAGTCTCTAAAATTATGGAAACTGCTTGAAGAGACAAGTCTACATCTCATGTGTACTTCAAGTGATAACATACGGCGCGGAAACACGGGCACTCACCATCCAGGCAAAGAACAAAGAAACAATGGCTAGGACAAAGGATGAGACATCGAATCAAACAATGTATCAACGAATCACACAACAGACGAGACAGCAGACGAGACGACAGACGAGATAAGGGACGAGACACTGCATGAGACTACGGACGAGACAACGTACGAGAAAAGTTGACGAAGCAACGTACGAGACATCGGATGAGACAACCTTTTAACGCACGTGACAACGGGCGAGACATCGCATGAGATACGGAAGAGATAACAGACGATATAACATAGGAGACAAAGTACGAGACAGCAGACTACCCGAAATCGACCACTTCTACCGTTATCTTTCAGTCGGAATCATCAAAACCGACCACTTATATACCTCTATCTTTCAGTCAGAATCATTCACTTCTACCGCTATCTTTCAGTTGGAATCATACTAGTTGCACAAATCAAACTTAACCAAACATACTGTAGACAGAACCAAACTTAGACCAACAAGTTGCACGAACCAAACTTAGACTAGCTACTTCCATGGACCAAACTTAGACCAAAAAATGCCATGAACTAAACTTAGACCAACGACTTGAACATATCAAATTTAGACCAACGAGTTGCACGAAACAAAGTTACACCAACGAATTGTACGAACCAAACTAACTGTTTCGTTAGTCAGTAAATGCACATAGTTTTAGAGTACAACACTTTATTAGTACATACACCATGCCGGACGACTCCCGAACCCACACGTGGCTCGCCGCTCAACGACAGGTAAGTGGCGCCGCCTGTCAGACAAGATACATAATAACGTAACACTGACCAAACTTAGACAAACGACTTCCATGAACAAACTTAGACCAACGAGTTGAACGAAACAAACTTAGACCAACGATTTGCACAAACCAAACGTAAACCAACGACTTTTATAAACCAAACTTAGACAGAACCAAACTTAGACCAACGAGTTGCACAAAACTTAGACCAACGACTTGCATTAACCAAATTTAGATCAGCGAGTACCATGAACCAAACACTTAGATCAACGAGTGTCACGAACAAAATCTTAGACCAGTAATTTCTAAGAACCAAACTTAGACAACCGATTTGTACGTTTATGTGGGTGTCTTACCAAAGAGAGTAGTGTTGTGTTGTGCAGACAGTGACGCTTACAATGGAGCATTCGTCAAGATTCCGTTCCACATGACACCGATGTAACTAATTAGAGTAACGCCATCTACCGTGTATGTCGTATCTCTATTCGTCGAAACACTGTCGGGAACCGAAGCAGAGGCCAAAGACCACACGTCAATATCTTCGACACACTTCCATATTTACAAATAGCGGGAATGATCACACATGATATTTGCTTATCGAGATTCGCAAAGAGAATGACCATGATCCTCTGAATCAACGTACTTCAGCAAGCTTCTAGCGTCACGTCATTTACATAACCAATTAAACCGAACGCACATCACGTGATTTCGGGTTTAAAGACACTTCCGACGTAGCGCCTACTATTAAGAAGCAGCCATATTTCAAACGATTCACTTTCTGCTCCACGACTTTCGTTAAAATAAACACTGTGTGTGGCCATGGAAGACAGGTGACATCCGGCGAAGTAAATTTTGATGCTTCCATGTCAAATGTGAACGATAATGAAACGCATATCTAGTTCTAGTTGTTTCCAGCACTCGGCAACATATGTTTCAATTGCATCGCTGTTTTTGATCTGTTCATGTGCTTGTCAAATCCAAATATCTTATGTTGTGTTCGTGACCGTGAATGTCAAAGTTAGATGTCAATAACCTGGAAAAGTCAACGTCAAATAATAACGAGTTACTGGTTTTTAGCATGGAGAAAACCGTGTGGTCTTTCTTGTGGGACATTGAAGAATTGTTCGGGTGATTTGATCTCTTGACAGAGGTGGTGTAGCGACCAGGGTCATGGACGATTTCTTTCTGACATTTGCTCGCACGCACACACACACACGCACACACACACACACACACACACACACACACACACATATATATATAGGGAGAGGACAACCGGAATAGTTCAAAAATACAGAGAGTTAGTCAGAAAGTTAAAGCAGACAAAGGTAGAACAGATTGTTGTCTCAGGAATGTTGCCAGTAATGGGAGAAAGGGGGGAAACATATACAAACCGCAAAAGGATGGCAATCAATGCACTAGTTGAGCAGATGTGTGTTGAAGTGGGGGTGGGATTCAAAGATTCATGGGGATACTTTGTTGGGAGGGAAGATATGTACATGAGAGACGGTCTCCATCTAAGTGGAAAGGGGACTGCAGTTTTCTCAGAAAACCTGCTGCGATCTGTCGACAGTGGGACAGGTTGCATTTATTTAAACTAGATGCCCAGAGGGGATTCACAGAGAAGCCTAAAACGAGAGACATAAAGACAGCACAACTAAATTAGCAAAGAACAACATGGAAAACTGTTCTGAAGCTGGATATAAATGCGTTTGTTTAAATGCAAAGGAGCATAATAAACAAAAGAAGTGAACTAAACATTATGATAGAAGACATTGACCCTCACATAATAGATATGACCGAATCATGGGCCACCACTGATATATCAGATGCCTAATTGGGACTGACAGGCTATGTAATGTTTAGGAAAGATAGACAAGGAAGAAGGAGAGGTTGTGTTATTTTATACATTAAAGAATCTATCCAGGCTTATGAAATAAAATTAGAAAGAGAAGGCGATTGTGAAGAAGTTGTTTGGTGTGACGTAGTTGCAGGAAACTCGACGTTAACAGTTGGGATAGTTTATGGAAGTCCAAACATAAGCATAGAAGAAAATGAAAAAGCACACAACGCTATAAGGAAAGTGAGCAAATGTATTATTATGGGGAATTTTAACAATGGACATATACAATGGAAATGTGTAAAGAGTATAAGGAGTAAGGACCACAATTTGTTTATTTTAGTATAAGATAGTTTCCTTTTTCAACATGTGCTAGAACCAACCTGGGGAGAAAATGTGTTAGACACAGTTTTGCCATCACAGAATGAATTAGTTGACAACGTCAAGATATGTGAGTCACTTGGGAGTAGTGATCACAACCAGATACATGTTGCCATTAAAGTAAAATCAGAAAGGAAAGATAAAACGTAGTGCAGGATATACTTCCACAAAGGCAGATATCGGGACATGCAGAACTATTCACCAACGAGAGACTGGAATAACACACTTAAGAACAAGACAGCAACATATTGCTGGAATATCTAAACGAGTGAAATTTAATACATCGTCGTTAAGTTTACTCCATGGAAAAAACGAGGGATACGTTCCAGAAAGAACCACTTATTGAAAGAAACCATTAGAAAAATTAAGTAAAATCATATGATGTGGAAGTCATATAGACGCACTGGAAATGATGAAGACAGCAACATTTAAAAAACTTAAATTATAAATTCAAATAGAAGCTATGAACAAAAATTAACTTGTAATATAAAACATGACAGCAAGAGTACTTTTGGATGTGTTCGGAGGAAACAGAAACTAATGGATAAGGTCGGTGCTCTAGAAGATAGTGCTGGAAATATAATGTGAGAGGAGTTGTTAATGACAGAAAACCTGAAATAGTACATTAGTTCGGTGTTTACCAGGGATGATATCAATTCACTGTCAGTACCAGAGGCTAAGTTCAAGGGGGCGGAATCAGACTATTTAGGACAGTTAGTTGTAACCCCGGAAAAAGTAGCTAAGAAAATAAAGGCAATGAAGGATAATAAATCACTTGGAGCGGATTGGATTTCACCCAAACTATTATTGGAAATTGTAGACCAAATTAGCATATCGCTGGCAACGGTTTCAACTTGTGCTTAAAGAAGGCAGTGGTTCCTTTAGAATGTAAAGAAGCAAACATTATACCGTTATTTAAAAATGGTTCGAGAAACAAGTTAGAGAACTACAGACCAGTGAGTTTAACATCGGTGATTTGCTAATTATTAGAAAGACTAATTAAAGATCATATGGTGGATTTTCTTGTTAAACATAACTTAATAAACCCATCTCAACATGGGTTTCTAAACCCGAGTTCATGCTTAACAAATATGTTGTTTTTGGAAGATATCATTAAGTGGGTAGACGAGGGAGCACCAGTAGATATTATCTACTTAGAGATGGTTGACAGCATCGACTAAAACTGTCCAAGCTGATTTGATATGCCAAGGAAGCGCCATATGTGACCAACGTTGGTAGGCTGTTCGTTGTCAATTATCTTATATTATGTATATTATTATTTGGCTGGGTCATCCTCAATCCACTGGGCAGAAACTATGTGGCCCATGTATGAAACGCTGCATTTCGAGAAGTCACACTTTCCAAAGTTCAACGTTACGCCGTTTTCTTCCAAACGTTTGAGATCAGCTTTTACCTTTGCGTCATGCTCTTCACAAGAGTCTCCAAAGATGATGATGTCGTCCATCATGAAAGTACACCTGGGAGATCGTGGAGCATTCCGTTCATCCTCTTCTGGAAATACTCAGGTGCTGACTTAATCCCAAAAGTAACCTTCGAAAGCAGTATCTGCCGAATGGATTGACTAATGTGATAAGTTCTTCTGAACTAGGCGAGAGCGGTATCTGCCAGAATCCAGAGTTGATATCTAGTTTCGTTGACACTTTTGTTCCTGCCAGTCTACCTATAGTTTGGTCGACTGGTGGCAGGTCGTGTTTTTCTCTTTGCACACTTTCATTCAATTTCGTTAGGTCGACGCAGATGCGTACTTTTTGTTTGTTTGTGTCTGTTCGCCACTTGTTGATTGCTGATCCTTATCGACACGATCCGGAAGCAGAACACCTTTATGTTTCGCTATCACAACCATGCCTGCACACCATTCTGTTGGGTTTTCGACCTTTATTGGCTGTTTCCAGCAGTGGTATCGACACCCGTCTTGGTGTTAAGATGGCAACAGTTGAGCATCAGTTCGTATATTGATCTTGTATTGTCCTGTTATTTTTCCCTAACCGTCAAACAACTTTGGCTAGTTCCTCTTGTAGATCTCTGCAGTCTCCACCCTATCTACGGCCACTCGTCTGACAAGTTCGAGAGTTTCGCAAGCTCGCCGACCAAGCAATGACAGCTTTTGACCCTTAAGGACGTAAATTTCCTCTTCTATCATGATTTCGTTTCGTGACAATTTCCCACAAAATTTTCTAGAGGGTTTTAGGACTGTTTCGTTTGCCATCCAACAGTGTCTTTGTTGATTCACAAAGTTTTGGTTTACCTCGACTCTCGTAGTCTTCCTCCAAAATTACTCTTACGTCCACGCCTGTGTCTAACTTGAACTTGACCTCCGCCCGAGCTTGTGTCTACTGCCTCAAGAGCAACAGTAGCCATCGTTTGTTAACTTGATCCATTTCTCGGAGGAAAGCGATATCCAACTCGGCATTTTTGATAATGTAGTTTGAACTTTCGTCCATGTTTAAGGTTTCCTTTGTGTCACAACATCTGGAAGCGTCACGTCGCCCGCGGCCGTTGTGTGGGCCCGGGAAGGACAAGGGGGAGGTGAAATTGGATGCGCTGATGGAGAGTTAAACTTTATATTGCGTAACTATACACGTTCGCCTAAAATGGTGGCTCCTATCTTCTTCCCACGAAAAAGCTGGCACCCTATGTATTTCCCGTCAAAATTGCGCTTCCCACGCATTTCCCCCCAAAAAGACGTCTCCCTATATACTTCCGTCAAAATGACGTCCCGGTCTATGTTTATTTCCGCTAAGATGGCGTTCTGTTTATGTTTATTTCCCATAAAAAAACGTCTTCCGCTAAAATGTCGTCTCGTCTACGCACGTCCGTCAAAATGGCGTCCTGTTTATCTTTCCTTCCGCTAAAAGGCGTCTCCCCTGCGCACTTCCGTCAAAATAGCGACCCTGTCTATGTTTTCTTCCGCTAAAATAGCGGGTCCCTACGCACTTCCGTCAAAATGCCGCTTCCACATACTTCCTGTCTACACAGCCGCTCCCACCAGCTTCCTATCGAAACATTTTCTCCATATACTAATCGTCTTCCTATCGACTTCTGGTCACCATAGGTCATGTTACATGACTTTTGGTCAGATGTTTTCCTACCACAGAGTCCGTAATTTTTAGTTATTGTTGTAGAAATTTATCAATGGGCCCTTGCCCCCTAAGAGACAGCCATCCCCACCAGCCACCGCGACAGCGCCGGCGGCCCTACCAGCCAGTGCGACATCTTTGCCAGCCCCGACAACCACCGCGACATCTGCGTGTGCAGTAGCACCTTTACAATAAAGAATAATTGGCAGCGTCACATCAAGAAGGGCTAATGCCAGCGGAAGTTAGACAAGCAGCAGCAGCTGAAAGACCGCATTGAAGAAATAATGTTAATTTGTCTAAATATATTAGGTCTTGCTATAAATTCCATCTCTTTATATTTTTATATAACATTATTAAAAGTAAACTTGTATTCATTTCAGGCGCTGCTATAAATCCCGTCTCTAGATGTTTTGTTTACCATGCGTAAAAGTAAATTGATTTTGATCCCAGCGTCACGAAAAAGAGCGCATGTCTCCTGCTGCTGCTGGTGACGCTGTTCCCACTACCTCCGAGGCACCTGTGTCGGTTACGGCGCAGCAGCCATCAGCGCCGTCGTCGATGACCAAACCCACTACGGTGAGTAATGTTTGAACATGTCAGGTACTATCACCGACCACGTCTCTATTCAGTGTACATGCCAACTGAACATATTGACTACGACAACATCGTAAAATATGGTAGAGTTTTTCTACATTCTATCTTTATTTATTTGAATTCTTTGAGAATTCATCTTTCGAGATCCAACTTATGAACTACTTTCCTATTTGTATTACTTGTATTTACTTAATTAAGTTATCTTATTTACTTTAAGTTAACAAACCATTTTCTACTCTCTAAGGAAAATTATCCTGTGCATGTTATTGCACAATAAACCCCTATTGTATTTATTATATCGAATTTTTTTTTAATTGTAGAAATCTCGAAAAAGCCGACGGTCACCGTCATCGGGCGTGACGTCAGCTACGAGTAAATAACTGCCCTCCGCGTCATCGGGCGAGACGTCAGCCCCCCCCCCCCTGTAACTCATCATCGGTGATTGTGAAGATGATGACGCCTTCTGCGTCATCATCTTCACCGGCGCTGTTTTCCTCATTTGCATGGTTCAGACATGCGCACTTCACCATTTCTTGATTTCATGTTATAAGCTCCACCCACTTTTAAACCGCGGCGAAACTGATGTGCCTTGATCGCTTTGAAACCGATATATATATCTACGTCGGCTCGCTTAACCGACTCTCGTCTGGCAGCGTGACTTCGTCAGGAAGGTAGTCTGGCTCAAAATCGCGTTTTAACTGCCCACTTGTTGACCACCATGAGAGCTGCCACCTAGTGTATGCATGTGATTAAAAGGCACTAAACTACAAAAAAGTTTAATGTCGGTTTATTTTGTGTGACATGTTTCAATATAAGTTTAATGTTGAATAGTTGTTATAGTCTAGTATTATTTGATAAAAGTGTATCTTTATTTAATTTGCTATTTCACTGTTGGCCTGAAAGACAATCATCGTTTCTACCCAGCTAGCAATTTTACGTAGTAACTACGTAATTAAAACGTAGTGGTTTGGTTATGACTACGTATTTTTTTTACCTAGTTATTACGTAAAAACGTGAACTACCAAATAGGTTTTTACGACGTAGTGAAGTACGTAGTGAAATTACCACCTTGCTACCTTCTCACAACGTACCTCTTACTACCTCCCCACAACCTTTCTACTACGTAAATTATAATACGTAGTGACAACGTATAGTGACTTGGTTATGATTACGTATTTTTTTCTTACGTAGTTATTACGTAAAAACGTGAACTACCATACACGTTTTTATGACGTTATGAAGTACTTAGTGAAATTATCATCTGACAACCTTCTCACAACTTACCTCCTACTACCTTCCCATGACGTTTCCGTTACGTTCCGAACACCTTCCCACAACATTTCTACTGCAATGACAACGTATACTGGTTTGGTTGTGATCACGTATTTTATTTACGTAACTACAACGTAAACATATGAACTACTATATACGTTTCTACAATGTAGTAAAGTACGTAGTTAAATTACCATTTTACAACCTTTCAGACACCTTCCCAAAACCTTTCTGATACATTTCTGTCACGTTTCCACAACCGTTATTGTACGTTAACGACACCTTCGCAGAACCTTTCTGATACGTTTCTGGCACCTTTTCACAACTTGTATTCTACCTTTCTAATACCTTCCCACTACCTTTCTACTACGTTTCTAGCACCTTCTTACAACCACTACTCTACGTTTCTGGAGCCTTCCCACAACCACTATTCTACGTTTCTGGCACCTTCCCACAACCTCTACTTTACGTTTCTTGTACCTTCCCACAACCTTTCTGCTATGTTTCGGGTACCTTCCCACAAGCTTTGCACTACGTTTCTGGCATCTTCCCACAACCTTTATTCTACATTTATGACACCTCTTAAATGTTCTTCTGCAAACAAGCAAGCTGCAGAACATATTGGTAACCTTTATTTCAACGACAACAGTAGCAAATAAATTATTGCACATAATCGTGGAATTAATACAATAACACAGAAAGGGTTATTTGATCGTCAGCAAAATTTTACTTTTAAAGAACATTCAGACAAATGTATTTGTTAGACCAGATTAAAATGGTTTTAAGACAAATACTTAACATGTAAGACGTTTCTTCCATTTATTCATTTGATGATCAAACTACCATTTGCTAAAAATCGTATTGTTAACACCATTTTATTGCACATATAGAAAATAGTGGGACATTTTTTTTTTATGTTTGTGTTTGATATATTTAAAGACATGCGTTTTACTCCACTTTAATCCATGTCCGATTCAGGGCGAATGAAAATGCCGCTTCTATTGGATGACTCACGAGCCTGCAAGTACACAACATATTATCATTACGTTAAACTGGATTGAAAAATAGCTGCTTCACATTGTAATTATATGTTTTTCATATGTACTTTGATATATTGGTAGGCATAGGAACTTGATACCAACAAATTATGTAAGGAACCCAATTTTTCGCAGAACATAATACGCGCTCCCTCCATGGCCAAGTTATCTGGGCACTTTTAAAAACGGCATCTTATGGGGACATACCATCGTCACACAATGTATCTATGACGCAATCAAAATGGTTTACCTTAAATGTATTTGCTTTAATCTACAACTATGGTAGGAGCACAGGACAAATTGAAAGTGTCAAACAAAGTAATGATTTTTGTCGTACGTAGTCTTAATACGATGGGCATTCTGCGGCTGAAAAAAACATACATCCTTACCAGGTACAGGTAGCCCCCCTTCTTGCTTGGGGCATATTTCAATGATTCGGCCATTTGTCGCTCGATTGTCATCATCTTTTGCATGTTGGTGTACTTGTCGGCATGCTTCTGTTAACAAATATAACAGACCATTATTAAAAGCATACAAGAAAAATAATTGTGTACCATAAATATTGTATTAATTATATACTTAGTTTTTAATTATGGTGTAAAACATATTCATCTGTCTAAGGTTAAGACCTCGGTGCATCAACATCTTCCTCACAATCTCATTATAACGATCAGACATACAGACAGAGAAAGACTGTTTTATAATTATAGACAGATATGCTGCATTAATATAGCAGTGACGATAATTCAGAATGCTGCGCATGGACGTATAGTATTGATAATAATCGTGTTCAATGCGACATCACCATTGCCATTGAACTTATAGCTTGGCAATGGCATCAACATGAATCCGCAAATGTATATATTGACTGAATACACTAGACTAGGCCTGTACTGTCTGTAGGGCCTATATATAGTATATTGGCCAGTACGAAAAACCATAATACATCCACATGATAACTTAATTTTTACAAGGAAGACCAGAAACATAATACATAGCTTTTGTGCGTTATGGTGACCCTATAAATTTAGATAAGATTGACGATTCAATGTTTATCTGAAGCCACAATTAATTACCGCTCAAAGACGAAATCAATTTGACAAAAAATATGTTTATTATAATATAAAATGTAAATGCATGTCATAAAGTACATTTGTTTTCTGACAATGTTGTAGGCCTTATATATTAGTACAAAATCAATACCTCAAACCAGGGCCACCAGGCAAGGTTCTCTTCCCTCAGCTTCTCTGCAGGCAGTCTGGAAGGGATGTTGAAACCGGCGCCGCCAACTTTGCCGCCAATTTTGAATGATTTTATGAAGATTATGTTTCACCAAGCATCTACCAGTGACAAGCACATTATTAATTACCCTCAGTTGGCGCGATGTTGGCTTTGTTGCCCTTCCAGCCAACTTCCTGCAAATGTACACGATTACA
Organism: Escarpia spicata; assembly: GCA_963995525.1. Taxonomy (NCBI): domain Eukaryota; kingdom Metazoa; phylum Annelida; class Polychaeta; order Sabellida; family Siboglinidae; genus Escarpia; species Escarpia spicata. The sequence continues at coordinate 11,434,888 of OZ023212.1, forward strand.
TGATTAATCGCACAGAGGCCTTAGCTAGGTGACCGCGACAGCCATCTGATAAAGCTCCCACAACCCAAGGCAGTAACGGAATTCTTTCCCTTCGGGTTTTCAAAGTCAAAGCCGCGTTATCAACTTATCACGACGTTAGCCAGTATATAGCATAGGCTGCCTATCTGCCCATGCAAATATTGTACTGAAGTGCTATATTATATAATATAGGCGTTGACGAATACCCTTGTGTGATAATAATAAAAGATGCGATGGGGAAACTAGTAGTCCATTTCACCAACACAAATCTTCTAAATTATATCAAATGTGCTATCATTGGAAAGATATTTGAGTACTGTTTTCAACGACGCCATAATGAATATAATGTATGAAGCTATGGTCAAAGACCGTATATTAATACAAGACGCGCTATCTACATTGTTCGAGGAAAGTACGTAAGCAGTTCGTCCGCCATTCTGGAGTTGCGCCAAGCCAGATCATACGCATGCAGAAAATGGAGTTCTTTGCATTATCATTGCTCAACACTTTCAACGATAACCTCGTGTACGTGATTTGTTTGCAAATTTCATTATTTTGAATTGTGATAGGTAAACAATTTCAAGGATTACTTTAACATCTTTCATTTTATATGACGCATCACAGCTTGGTGATTATTCTGATGAATGAGGTGAATGAAAAAATACGCTAACATCGCGCGCTGCCGGTCCCGCAGGCGCATGCGCTTGCCTCCCGAATGGCGGACAAAAACTTTCAATGTAGACTGCCATTTTCTCGCACATTGACGCCTCCTGTCCAAATAGAGGATCCTTGGTTATAGTTAACGATGCCCTTACGATGTCACACATATACTACGTTACACATTACTTTATATTTTAGTCTGTATAGTTCAGATAGTTAAAAACCTCCCACCAAGGGAATTTCCGAGACAATGTTTATCAAGACGTTCATAATAAAATGAAATCCTGTTGTTGTTTTTCATCTGGGAATGGATGCCATCACGTAGTTTTTAATGAGTTATGACAACTGGCGTGATTAGTCAAAAAAGGGGGTGCGAGAGGGTAGATATTACAACAAAATATAAATATCTTGGACATACAATTTGTAATGATCTGTCGGATGAAATGGATATGAAATCCAAAGAAAGAAATCTGTACAGCAGAAGTAATATTCTACTCAGGAGATTCCACTTTTGTTCAGTGAGGATGAAGAACAAACTGTTCACATCCTACTGTAATAATGTGTATTTACATTCCTTATGGGCTAATTATAGAAAAGTCTCTATGTAGCACTTTATTGTTTCCTATAATAATGGAATTAGATTTGTGCACAGCTTATCTATGATGTTATTTATTCTTGCTTCTTTTTTACTATGGCCATAATGCATATTACATGTACGCTTTTTTGTCTGAAAGAAAATTGATTGATTGATTAATTAGTCCACTTCATCATCACACATCAACCAAAATGTAGCAAATGAGGGATCGCTGGAAAGGTACTTGAAAATGCTTTCTAAATATGTATAATTCTTAGGTAATTATTAAAGTCAGAAGTTGCACCTCATCAACTTATGGGTCGACTTAACCAAGAATCTCTTGCACATCGGCGTGAAAGAGTTACTGTCCGATCTCCGTTCTGTCGTTCCCCGCACCTCAGCACGTAAATTACAAATTTATTAAACACTAGCTGATTTACGGGCATTGTCCGGGGAAATAAGCAGTCATAGACATCTTCAAATCATTTGCACTGAAATCTTAAAAAGTACTGTTGACATAATTATGAGCACTGAAAATAGACCAAACCTCAAATGCCAAACATTTGAGTTTCAGACACCCCAAACCCATGCCAAATGTTTCCAGCCTACCCGCATTAATAAATTCTAACTGGTCACTTGCCTACCTGTTAGGACAACCTTTTGCCAGAAATTGCATGCGCTCACCTGTGTAACTGGCGTAACCAGCAACAGGCACCTGGGTTACGCGTCTGGTATATTGTAACCTTAATTACATCAAAACTAATACAATTTTTGCATACACCCAGTGACACATTTGTACATGGAATAATTGCCTGTACCATACTATAGAAAATCATTAAATCCACTGAATTGTTGCAGTGTGTTGTTTGCTAGACGCACCACGCGCTCACGTGGCTGACGCAGCGAAATGCTTACGTAACCAGCAACAGGTAGACCTGCATATTAAGCGCTGATGATTTCAAACGTCAATAACTTAAACACTATTCAAAATTTCTGCATACATCCAGCGACATATTTGTAGATGGCATAATTATCTTTACGAAGATATACAAAAACATAAAATTCCGCGGCTGGAACACCACGTACTACCTTTTGAAATATTGAGCCACCCAAGTTATCCACCACCCCCCGCACGAATTTCGAAAATGTCAACATTTACGATCCATCTCAATGGGCTAGGTAGTTCTGGCACACATGCAAAATGTCAGCCCGATACATGCAAAACTGACGGAGATGTGGGTGCGCATACAAACACAGAACAAACTGTTTGATAATAATTATAGAAGTTATAATGATAGACACAGAAACATTAACTGTACCCAGACACAATAGTGTTCAGTGCATTGGCAGTTTACTGATGATTTGTTGATGATTAACACTATCCACCCAGAAATACAAGTAACTTGAGATATCACTGATCCGTAACAATAGCTGCGTCCACCCTCTGTCTCCATCCCTAGCAACATCGAGCTGTTTACTTATGGTATTTTAATTTCCCCTACACCTAACAAACAACACACATTTCACATTATGCAATAATTACTAACGACCGCTTAATGACCTCTACACTGGGCATCATTTTAACAATCAGAAACGAACAATTCTAACAATTACAAATTAACCAATTCCCTCCATCAAACTAGCAATTACCAATCAAAATAGTTATTGTTATACAAGCTATTTGTGACAGGATCTTACAACGTGTCATTCTGGTTCAGAACTGGTATTGCTCCACCGGTATGTGTATGCACGTGAATTCCTTTGTTCAATCACGGAAATCTGGGAAAACTTGTACGTTTATATATATATATATATATATATATATATATATATATATATATATATATATATATATATATATATATATATATATATATACATATATGTTATATACATATTAAGGGGAAACAACAGCTTGACCCAGAGGGTGTGCCAACATTGCCCGACAGAAACCCGACACCGGGATGAATGACACACAAAGAGGACAGGGCCGGCCTGCCGTCTGCCAAACTATTTAAACAAGTCGTTTATCATTCGTGATTCAGGACCGGCGTCTCTTGAAGCCCACTTGAGTTAACTTGAACGTCAAACTCAGATCAACAAACAGTGGTGCTGCCGTGCGTATTTGATCGGCACAAATTTCTTTTTTCTATCAGCATTGATCAGCTCGACATTTTATTGTTTTTCCAATGTTTTGGACCACGCTTACGTTAAATTTCCCGTTCAGAAGTATATTGTTATAACAACATGTTTGCCTAATTTTGATAACTAGTGTGTTATTGGCATGAATCAACAACACCCCATGCATATCTACGTTACAAAAATATCGCGTCTTAGTCACAGACGCGGGAATAGGGGGGCAAGGGGGGAAACTGCCCCCTGGAAAGTTTCTTGGAGAGAAATGTGAGCGTGAATGTTTGTTTTTGTGGCGAGCGTCAATGGCGGGTGGAAATTTAAATTTTATGTGACGATTAATATTAATGTGTATTTTTGACGACTGTGAAAAGTGTGTACAATTGGAGGGTGGTCACATTGTTTTCTGCACCCCCAATAGGCGGCGTGGTGACGAGAAAAGCACCCCCCCCCCCATCTTTTGATGTCATTATTTCAGCGGAGACAGCGGAGATAGCGGAGACAGCGGAGAGAAGCTGGAGAAGATAAAAAATCAACAACATACATTTGACGGCCTTCCCTGTCGTATAAACATAATAATTGGTAGCGCGATGTATTACAGTGTGCACATGTGTCGATCGTGATTGATCACATCTCTATAATATATATAAGTATTACGTCAATGCTACTTTCACAAAAAGATAATTTTCTTGCCACGTCGTAGTTTAATTACGTGATAATTTAATAATACAAAACGTACGTAATTCCGGAAACGTTGCTGGGTGGTCTCAGGCGGACATCGACAAAACATTATTGTTACGTTATTATTATATAGTAACATTACGTTAGTAGACTACCTGTATTTCCGACTTGTATGATGGTCACGCGCGGACGTGGACATAACGTTATGTTGTTACGTAGTTGCTACATGCAGGCACTACGTTGATAGAATACGTTTATAAAACGTATACAAAACATTTACCTTGAAATCTTCCTATATTACCTCCGGCGGACGTGTACATAACGGAATATCTTTATGTTGCTATTACGTATTGGCACTACGTTGACAGTATACGTTTCTATAATATAAGTACAACGTAATCCCGGACAGGTTGGTGGATGATCACGGACTGACGTGGACACAACGTTGTTTTTACGTTACAGGCAGTACGTTGGTAGAATACATTTATAAAAAGTATATAAAACGTAATTCTTAAAACATTGCTGGATGGTCTCCGGCGGACGTGGATACAACGTAAGATTTTAACGTAGTTTTTACGCAGTGGCTTTACGTTGGTAGAATACGTTTATACGACGTAAGAACAACGTAATTTCCGACTCGTGGTAGGATGGTAATGCGCAGACGTGGATATAACGTAATGACCTTACGTTTTTGTTACGTACAGGCATTACGTTGGTATAATACGTTTATGCAACGTATCCATAACGTAATTCCTGAAACGTTGCTGGATGGACTCTAGTGGACGTGGACGTAACGTAATATCGTTACGTTGTTGTTACGTATTGAAATGACGTTGGTAGAATACGTTTATATGACGTAAATACAACGTAATTCCCGACACGTTGCTGGGTAGTCGCTGGCTGACGTGGCCACGACGTAATATCGTTACGTTGTTGCTATGTATTTGTACGACATTGACAGAATACGTGTATACAACGTACGTAAAACGTAATTCCTGACACTTTTGCTGGGTGGTGTTCGGCGGACGTGTATGCAACGTCGTATCGTAACGTTGTTGTTGCGTATTGCATGGCACTACGTTGATAAAATACGTTTCTACAACGTACACAATACGTAATTCTTTAAACGTTGCTGGATGATGTCAGACGAACGTCGACAAAACGTAATACTATAACGTTGTTGTTACGTAGTCGCATTACGATGGCAGAATACGTTTATACGACGTAAGAACAACGTAATTTCCGTTTTGTAGTAGGATGGTAACGCGCAGACGTGGATATAACGTAATGACCTTACGTTTTTGTTACGTACAGGCACTACGTTGGTAGAATACGTTTATGCAACGTATCCATAACGTAATTCCTGAAACGTTGCTGGATGGACTCTAGTGGACGTGGACGTAACGTAATATCGTTACGTTGTTGTTACGTATTGAAATGACGTTGGTAGAATACGTTTATATGACGTAAATACAACGTAATTCCCGACACGTCGCTGGATAGTCGCTGGCTGACGTGGCCACAACGTAATATCGTTGCGTTGTTGTTATGTATTGGTACGACGTTGACAGAATACGTGTATACAACGTACGTAAAACGTAATTCTTGACGTTACCAAACCACTACCTCCTAGCAACGTAGTAAATACGTAGTGTGTTTGCTGGGTACCCGAATCTTGGGTAAAGCTCCCTACCGGTAACATTGGCAGGAGCTTAATAATCCAGGCCGTAGTGAGGGGCCTATGCTGCCACCTCCCGGCGCCTGGATAATCGAGGCAATGTAAGAATATGAAAAAATTTCCGCCGCCTACCGAATACATTGGAACTACTTAACTACGACGACGAACCGAAGTGACACCTACTGGGTTTGAGCGATTGAGGTCATTAATCCCACAATACACCAGAGTAAGTCAACAAATATGTCGGCCTACACAAGGAATTACCCGGATAATTTTGAAAGAGGAAGAGTTGTTTTGTTGATATTTAATGATCACTGAACAGTAGTAATCGGTAAGGTAGTCGTTCAATGCGTATTCACAACGTAATGGAAAAGATCTTGAAATTATTGAGGAGTTATACTGTTAGGTGGACATCATCAGTGTAGACGTTGTCGTTGTTGACAACTTTGAATCTGAATTTTGACTGGATTAAATTCAGTAACTTTATTCCGGAATATTACATCCATATAACAAACTAGACTATAATAATACTAAAATACGATATTTATATAGCGCTATAATCACTCAGTGCTCTATGGCGACAATGATAATACCAAACCTGTATAGTTAGATCATTAAAATATTAAGTTAAATAATATAAAATAATGACTGGAAACTATAAGTATATAGCATATTTCTCCAGTGATGACACATTGGTAATCTGTATAATCCATAATACTTTGTAATATTGCATTGCCCGACTTAGCTAAACACACCAATATAAACCTATACACATTTTTCCTGATTAGCATTTTGCAGGAGGGTAAACCCTGTGACACAAACATATAATTAGCACTACAATTCCTTGATTCATTGCACGATAATCTGAACACATTGTTGTATACTACACATAATTTTCAAACTGATTCAGGTTTATTTCATTTTGCACTAATAATGAAGTACAGTATGATTTGAACAAGGTATATTTCACATCTTCAGTACACATAATTATATAGAATTTTCAAATCAAGGCATTACCCTAAGAATAAATTCTCTTATACTATCTAGCCATATCATCGTCATCACTGAGATCTTCAGATATAACATGTCCAAGATATTTACATTTATTAACTCTGGGCAATATTTCATAATTTATCATAAAGTTAGGGGTGTGTATGTCCTTGAACTTTTTACTGCAAAATGTCACAACATTATGTTTGGTACTGTTGTATTTGATATCGTGTTCTAGGCCATAATCTGAACATACAACAGCAGCATAGATAAACCCATAGTTGAGGGAGCCAAGAGCACTAAATCATCAGCATACATCAAATGATTAATTAATGCTGCACCTATTATGCATCCAACATTTACATTGTTAAGGTTTTTACTGAGATCATCCATGTAAACACAAAAAAGATACAGGGAAAAAATTCCTCCTTGACGTACACCATTAGTAACGGAGAAACTGTCTGACATGATATTCTTCCAGCTTGCATACATTTTGTTGTGTAGTATACCAAAATACGCTTAGAAGCTGAGGTATTTGGGTGATGAATTATCAATTTTTTTCTAATTTAATAAGATCTTATAATGACAACATGCTAAATCAAATATTTCTGACAAATCATTCATAATAAACATTGTTTCATTATATATAGTGTTTGGTTATGATAAAATGGTTTGTACATGTACAGTGAAATAAGGTTAAGTTTTCATAAGATTATGATTTTTTGTTGATTGACAGATTTCTGTTGACATAACTGGAAGTTGTTTTGGCGCGATCACAAATAACAATAAATGTACACAATCAGTCATTTGGAGAGTCGGGCACATTTTGACTTTTTAAATTATGTAGTCAGTATGTCACATAATATATATATGTACAATTAACTATCATGAAGATTCTTACAGCATATTATGTAGATTTTCATTAATTTCAGGTATGTCAACTGATGAATAGGCCAAGATGAGTAGTTCACAGTTTATCCTAAGTGGAGAAGATGAAGCGATTGAGAAGGCTAAGGCCCTTAGTCTCATCACAGCCAGAGAGGATGAATTGCGTCGACGGCAACTGTACCACTCCGTAGAAACCATCCCACAGCACGTAGCAAATGAGAGGATATCGGAGGGTCTTCACGCGTCAAGTTCTTACCCCAACTTGACAGAAGACTTGACCACATCGTCCACAGCAAACACAATAGCCCGTCCTCGGCCACAAGGGAAGCTCGTCGGTAATACAACCCTCAATTTACCAGTTGCAAAACCGAGACCATCTCCGAGGTCACCGAGGAAAGATGACAGTACCAGGCCTGTACCTGTGATACCCCCTAGGCCGAGTAAAGTGGCTGTGTCGTCACCAAACCAACAACCATCCAGTCGCCAGGTTGACCTGATGGGAAATCCAGGCAGAACGGGACCCACTGCCAGTGGTGTCCCCCCGCGCCCTAGTGTTAGTCCTAATGAAAGGACCCTGGCAAGACAGGCCCCTCGGCAGCCAAACACACACACCGACCATACAACACCCCCAAAGGCCAACACCGACAAACCACTCATAACTCTGTCGCCATCAATCTTGCCAAATCTGGATGATTTCGACATGAGCAGCTTCGACCCGCTGAACACTTCCAGGCCTTGTTCTGTGAGAGCGGCATCGGCCCATACTAGCTTTGCTGAAGATATACACGTACCGTTGAATGCACCAGGTGGTAGTACTATCCCATTCTCCATGAGTGGAACGGTTCCAACACCACTTTTTTCTGCTAGCAGTTCGTCGTTTGGGATGGCTACTACTCTGTCATGTCCACCATGTGGCAGCACTGGTTCTAGTAAAGCGGTTCCATTCTATCCACCACGTGGCAGCACCAGTTCTGGACCTATAAATCCAACATGCGACACCACGGGTTCTATCGCAGCTGCCCCATCCTATCCACTATGTGGCAGCATTGGTGCCGCAGCGGCACCATCATATCCACAGCGTGGCAGCACTGGTTCTGTTGCCATGGCTCCACCATTACCACCAACGGGTCCATTTTATCCACCACATGGCTGCACTTTTACCGACAACAAAGTGATAGATAAACCTTTCTTTAGCAATGATGCATTCTACAACATTGGTGTGACTGCACCAACAAGCACGCCTCAGGCCAATGGACCAGGCAGCACTGGCATCAATCTGAATAATGCCCAGACAGAAGACGTTGCAAGGTCACATGACGTCTCCTACGACTCTGATGACAATTTAATGCAGTTTGCCGCTGACTATGATCATGAAGAGTTTCTGAGTCTTGAGAGTTTTGATCCACTGTACTCTATGGAGCAGTTGACACCACCTGACGATGCCACCAATGCAACTGACTCCCTTGAACTCTTCCCAAATCCATACGACAAGTTTGAGCGGAAGGAGACGCCAAACCCATTCCCCGTGGTTGACCCGACGTCGACACAGAAGCTCCTGCGACAGTCTGGTGTCTATGCGACGTCACGACTCTCATCATCTTCATCGTCCCAGGATGTGACAGTTGAAGACCCACCAAGTGCCTCCACTGCAGTTAAAGGACATTCACGCAATGAATCAACGGGATCAAACTCGGAGCTGATGGACCCGTTCTCAGTGTCCAATCTGACGAAGGTGTTGGAACGGAAGAGGAGGAAACACGAGGAGGAACAGAGGGAGAGGAAGGCACAAATGAAGAGGAAGGAAGCCCAGTTGAGGGAGGATGAAAGGGAGAAGGCTGGGAAGGAGAGGTTCTCAAGACAGACATCGTATCTCTCAAAGGGGCAGGTGAGCCAACAGAGAGTGTCTGAAAGACCCTCAACACTGACTTTTAGGAGCACTTTAAAACATTCTCTTTTAATCATTATTTTAACTGCTATAATGACTTTTGACTTCGCATTAAGCCTTTGTTAATTATCGTTTGTTTGTATGATACAATAATAATAATTTTAAAGATACGATTTTTATATTTTGTTTTATATTTAATTTAATAAGTTTTTTTATGTATTACTATTTTATATGTAAAGCACCTTGAATAGTTTTTAACTAGAGTTGCGCTATACAAGTCGATAAATCCATTTTGTTTAGAAAAACTCTTCTGTGGTTTGTTCTCTGTGGTTGATTGAAAACTTTATATTGGAATATCATAAGAATCCACAGTCAACACAACTGGTAGTAAGGGCCAAAATCTTCATTGTACATTTATGTTATGAAATTTCACCCATTCAAAAATTTCACCCATATATTGGAATTTATTGCCGTTTGCCTGGACCCTCGAAATATTCAAACACATTTTTTGCAGTTTGTTTCTGGTTATGTTGTGATGTGTTTTCAATTGAAAGTTACAATGGTGTATACATTAATACAGCTCTTTTGTATTCTCTTCTTGACTTCTTCTTGTCGGCCACACTCACAAATGATGCTCTCCTCCTCAGAGCCTAGAGTTTGCTCTTTCTGACAATCCTGCCCTTGATGTGTTGCTTCATGAGTGGGTGTAAGCTAGTTAATGTTCATCTGTCATTCCGTTACGTTGTGGAATTTTGATGTATATCGATTTTGTTCCTGTCTAGAGTCGTCGCTTATCTGTCAGCTCGTCCAATGAATCGGTGAAATATTTGATGCAATCTTGTGTATACATAATATTATATATACAGATGTACATAGTTGCTGAAATGAAGGTGTTTTTCAGGAGGTCACCTATGAGACTCTGTATGACTCTGGAGAAACACCGGATGAAGAAATCCAAGCATTCTGCCAAATGGTTGGAAGGTACATGTGTAGTAGAGCGTAGGTTGTCTTCTATAGTTGAACTGAAAGGTTGGTGGTCAGCAGGACCTTCAACTGTGTAAAGTTGGTGGTCAGCAGGACCTTCAACTGTGTAAAGTTGGTGGTCAGAAGGACCTTCAACTGTGTAAAGTTGGTGGTCAGCAGGACCTTCAACTGTGTAAAGTTGGTGATCAGCAGGACCTTCAACTGTGTAAAGTTGGTGGTCAGCAGGACCTTCAACTGTGTAAAGTTGGTGGTCAGCAGGACCTTCAACTGTGTAAAGTTGGTGGTCAGCAGGACCTTCAACTGTGTAAAGTTGGTAGTCAGAAGGACCTTCAATTTTGTAAAGTTAGTGGTCAGAAGGACCTTCAACTGTGTAAAGTTGGTAGTCAGAAGGACCTTCAACTGTGTAAAGTTGGTGGTCAGCAGGACCTTCAACTGTGTAAAGTTGGTGGTCAGCAGGACCTTCATCTTTGTAAAGTTAGTGGTCAGAAGGACCTTCAACTGTGTAAAGTTGGTAGTCAGAAGGACCTTCAATTTTGTAAAGTTAGTGGTCAGAAGGACCTTCAACTGTGTAAAGTTGGTGGTCAGCAGGACCTTCATCTTTGTAAAGTTAGTGGTCCGAAGGACCTTCAGTTTTGTAAAGTTAGTGGTCAGAAGGACCTTCAACTGTGTAAAGTTGGTGGTCAGAAGGACCTTCAACTGTGTAAAGTTGGTGGTCAGCAGGACCTTCATCTTTGTAAAGTTGGTGGTCAGTAGGACCTTCAAATTTGTAAAGTTGGTGGTCAGTAGGACCTTCAAATTTGTAAAGTCGGTGGTCAGTATGACCTTTAACTTTGTAAAGTTGGTAGTCCACATGTTAACATAAAGTGTAAACAGCGTTTGCATTGTTAGTTTTGGAAGTTCAAATTTTGATATTTGCTGAAAAGATGGCTGCCATGTGGCACTGTTTGAGAATTGCCAACCTGCAAGGAAAGTTGATGGTCTTTGGCCTCCACGCCAGGAGTAACTTCAACACTGAACATGGGTCTACTCAGATGGTGTTTGATCAAAGAGTTCTTCAGTTGTTTTACGGTCTCATAAGTTCACAAAGTCCAAAAACCGATACATTTATTACTGGTTCAAACCACCTCCACCAATAGATGCTGTGGAACTTGCGATTTTTACCATCCGAAATGGCTATTTTTCCCCATTGTTGGTTGACCGGGACCGGAGCACAGATAAGCCGTTTCCATTGTGTTGATTGTTCATTAGAGATGGGAGGTCTGTCAGTTCAAAAGTTTTCGCAGATCACCATACACATGGTGTGTGTATTTTTCCCTCTCCACCAATTGATGTATCGAGTATGTCATGGTTTGCCTACGTCACAATCAGAATGATGTGCATGACCTCCATCAAGCGCTACCTTTGCCACCATTGTTGATAACAATGATATACATGGATTGCTTTACTGTTGCTGCATGCCGTCTCGTAAATCAAACCTTCCCACAACAGCTGTCACGTTTGAGTCGTAAAGAAATGCCTCTGTGGTGTGGAATGTACGAATGCACCACATTTCCGGCATCCATTTTTTGATAGCTTGATGGATCTTTTGCTAGGCAACAGATCACGTGATGGATGCATATATACATAGAGGACATGCCAGTGCTCTGAGTTCTCAAAACCCGGACCGAGCAGGCATGATATATTTGGTGTAAAACCTGGCTCTCAACATTGGGGACCTTGTATCCCTTGTGACTCGGAGATCACGTTAATGTCGGTCTCGTCTCAAATTGGGACATAAAAGAACAACTGAGGACGACAAGCATCCTGGTAGTGACCCCCTCGGTGTCACCATAGAAAGGTCAGCTTGGCGATAATGTTCTGAAAAAGGCTGACTGTTGAATGAGACCTCATAAGACCGTTACATTGTAACCACAATATACATACAGGCTAGTCAGTTATTAGAACGTTGCAGAGTGCTGGAAAGAACTAGAACAATAGCTCGTCAGCATCATATTCACACTGGTTGCAGACTGACGCGGCAGTACAAACACGGGGGTGTTAAGAAGAATATGGGGCTGGTGATGAGTCGGAAGCTGCCTAACATCCCCACCACTCATATGGAGGTCAAGGTCATCGTCACAGCGAAGTTCCTCAAAGACCCCGTCACCTTCACATGTAACCGTAAGTTCACTTCACGACTGTCACTTGATCCCTTGACTCCAATGGTCATAAGGTTGCCATGCAGGGGCTTATCTAGAGACCTGCCTGAACATCTTCAAAACTGCCAGATGACTGGCCAAGATGGGTCATTACAACTGATAAGATGAGTGGCATTTACAGGGGCCAGCTGGCCAATAGATTAACTAATAGTTCCATGTCTAGGTGTCCACATGTATTACTATCTCATTGGCTTAACTGGTAGTGAAACAAATCGAATGGGTCTGTATTAATTAAATAAATGGCCAAATGACACTGGTTTGTCACTGAAAAAACTAAACTGGCCAGTAATGGCTGTGCTTGACATGACTGGCTTCCAGGCATGCTGTTCGAGCGCAAAATTAATTCAACACTGGCACAACATTATTTTGGCAAAAAACTGGTGCACGGTAGAGCGCTGAACTGTTGATGGTGGTTCGATTCCACATGCCGCCATTTTGAAACTTGGACAATTTTAATTCACCTCACATTTCCTGTGTCTTTCCAAAGAGAAATTATACGCTGTTGATCCCTTCTATCTGGTGTTTATGCCAGGGGAAGTAAATGACACCAAACGGGGGATAATCATGTGACCTGTAATGGATTCACGGAGTGGTCACAACATGTATCTCTAACCCACTCGATCTTGCTCGCAGCGACTGGAGTTGCTTCCCGGTTGGGCATGTGAGAGGCACTGATCAGACAGGGTATATGACAGCAATGTTAGCTATTTGTTTGAGCTATGGGTTGCTTCTGTCCCACCTTTGTGGTTATTCTAGCTTTGATACAATGTGTTGCTAAGCATGTAGTGTTGTATTCAAATACTCCTGACAACACAGTATGAGTATTGTATAGAATTTATAATAGCTATTCTGATAATAATGCTAAAGAGTGTTTATAGGTTGTATGAACACTGCTTTGTGTTTTGAAATGTGGGCCCTGGAACATTATTACCGGGAGACTAGCATAGGCTTATTAAGCCTTAGTCAATTACCTGGCATGTGTTGTAGAGCTCACAGTTCTTTTCTGATACTTTCTAGGAGTGTGCTGAACAATTACATTTAATCCACATAATAAACATAATGTATTTGGCCTTCTCATCTCCTAGTCTACAGACAATGTTTTCAGTTTTGTATGTTTTATGTATCTGGTTCCCGAGGTTAATCATGGACAGTTATTGAACTTATTATAATTAATTAAACATCATAGAATAAAACAGGTGTTTTTTTTTACAAATTGCAGATATTTCAGTGAATGGTCAATTACCATCCAACACCTTTATATGAAGACATCATAGATAAGATTATGTAATTGTGCATCTAATTTGGCAGACTGACCTTTATTTATATAAGTGTTTTATGGTTCTGCTCATTTAAAGGGCAATACGGATTACGGAATGTCACAGGGTAAACCTATTTTTTTCTGCAGTTTTGTTACAATCGATATTACATGTAAATCTCATGGCAAATTACGCATATGAGCATCACTGGAAATTTATATTTAAAAGAAAGACAATGCAACTTCAATTATTTGTCATGCAAACATTGGTCACACAAAAAGGTAGTAGATAATCATAAAATTTTGTTTTACAAGAAATAATAGCTATGTTTGTAATGAATAATAATGAAAACAATATTTACAGTGGGTGTTTGACTTGCAGTGAATGCATCAGTGGATCAAATCATTAGCACCGTCCTCTTCACCATCACTGATGATCTCGGCAGCATCTCAACTGATGCCTATATCATCAAGGTGTATGGCTTGTCGGAATACCTCAACAAGTGAGTCTGTATATGTTTGATAGACAAAATCAGCCATTATTTGGTATTTGTTGACATTTTGAATTAAAATAACTGATTTGTATATAGTTTTGAATCTTCATAGGTAATGATTCCTTGTTAATACATTCAAATTTAGACGATAATGTACTTGTAATTGTAAATACATTTTTATTCCTGTTTTCATATTTATTGACAAATATATATGTTCACGTTCTTGGACAGTACCATAATCAAAGTCTGTAATTGTAATCTAGATTTTACAGTCCAACCTGGCCTTGCACAGACCTTGTTTTCTTGACCATTTATCCGTTGTATTGTAGTGATTCGACTCTTGGAGAGTATGAATACGTCCAGCAGTGTTTGAAACTTGACCTCGACATACGACTCATCTTATGTGATGTCGCCAAAGTGCCCATGAGCTTTAGCCGAACAGTAAGTCAGCTGATGTTCAGTCAGGGGCATAGATCTATAAAATCTGTATATTAATACACTGGTTTGGGGGCATTGCAAGTGAATCTCCTCCCAGGTGCCGAGGTCCATTTAGCTCTTACACTGGTTTGGGGGCATTGCAATTGAATCTCCTCCCAGGTGCCGAGGTCCAGTTATCTCTTACACTGGTTTGGGGACATTGCAAGTGAATCTCCTCCCAGGTGCCGAGGTCCAGTTATCTCTTACACTGGTTGGGGGGCATTGCAAGTGAATCTCCTCCCAGGTGCCAAGGTCCAGTTATCTTTTACACTGGTTTGGGGGCATTGCAATTGAATCTCCTCCCAGATGCCGAGGTCCAGTTATCTCTTGACTCTTATACTGGTTTGGGGGCACTGTTGCAAGCAAATCTCCTCCCAGGTGCCGAGGTCCAGTTATCTCTCACACTGGTTTGGGGGCATTGCAAGTGATTCTCCTCCCAGGTGCCGAAGTCCAGTTATCTCTTACACTGGTATGGGGGCATTATTGCAAGTGAATATCCCCCCGGGTGCCAAGGTCCAGTTATCTCTTACACTGGTTTGGCGGCATTGCAAATGAATCTCCTCCCAGGTGCCGAGGTCCAGTTATCTCTTACACTGGTTTGGGGGCATTGCAAGTGAATCTCCTTCCAGGTACCTAGGTCCAGTTATCTCTTACACTGTTTTTATGCACCTCTGAGCTTGGTTTCCAAGGATTTAGGCTCAGCAGAAGTTATCTTATTATTAGTGTAGCAAATAACACAATAGAGCCACTGTCAATGAATCAGGAGCAGAATCCATGTGTAACAAAACAAAAATATTTATTTTCAGTCTAGTTGTCAGATGAATATACCCCATTTTGCCACACTCTATGTTACATTATACTGGAGTATTTTTAGCATTGTATTTGTATAATTTAATTCTAGCTTTACCATGCTTTCTACAAACAATCATCATGAAGTTTAGTGTATTCTGGAAGTAGATGCAGTGACACATTTGCGGGTGCCCCTTGGCGTTCATATAATATTGTTCCTGTATAACCTTTTTTCAACTACATTTTTACCTGGCTGACTAAGTTTATGCGCCCCTTTCCGAGATCATAGATCGGGTTAATATTTTGTACGTTTTCCCAACAGGCAGAAGACGACAAACATGTGGTGTTTGTTCCGAAAGCCCGTGAAGTTGATGAGGCTATGAAAGTGACAAGGTATGGTGCCCACAACAGCGTACTCTGGTTTCTAGCTGTTGTCATCGTCGTGAATCTTGTGGTATCTTGTAATACAAGTTTCCCATATTCAGAGGAAATGCTCGTCTCTCAAAACAGAAAGAAATTACAATGGCATGAAGATGAAGCTACACCTAGGATTTACTGATGTCTTTTTTCAAGAATCACTATTGATTTATACATAATTATCCAGGTAATTGTGAGCTAAATTGAAAAATTGTATAATTGTGAAATAATCTAGCCTAACACCAACATTTTCCTGAGAGGTGTTGATAAGGACGTGTAGATATAGTATAAAATTTACAATACTTCGACTGCATGTTTTGGTGGAACGCTGTCATCTTTCCATTAGAGCCAAATCTTGTGACTGTATTTCTGACAGCAATTAGACACTGGTCTTTCATCGGATGATGTTTATATTTGTATTGATAGGGAAAAGTCTGCCATCAGATGATGTTTATATTTGTCTTAATAGGGGGAAGCTGAACATCCTAATGGAGACTTTTTACAAAGAGGTTGAGAAGCTGAGGGACCACGCCATACAGGTAGGAACCATTGGGGTCCAGTGAGGACGATTGTGTATGGGGACCGTGTTTTCATTTTATATTTTCATTATGGTAGTGTCTAGAGTTTCGGACACTTAGTCAAGAGATTCCATATTTGAACCGGAGCCTATTTTCGATCGCTCAAGATCTGAAGCTCCACACCATGTATTGTTAGGGGTGGGTGGGTGGTGTTCTGAACATATACAAAACACTATGTGGTTGTTGCACTTTGCAGATTAATGACACCTGGCGTCCCTTTACATTACATACAAGGCACTTATTTATTTAGTTGCTTGTGAAACAAACTTTAGGGTCCTTGAAAGAAGAAAAGCATAGTTAGGTGAAAGTAGGACTGCAGCAGTGGACCGTTAAGTGCGTGCCAGTCGCTCATATATTATGCACTGGGGCCTTTTGCCGATCTCAAAGTTTGCAAATTTGCGTTTAGAGTAGCTCTATTCATTGTAAAACGTGATGTGATCTCGACTGTCTCTACAAACACGGGCAATACATGTCAATAAAGGACGCCCCGTAGCTGCATCAGGGTATAGGTTTTTGCAAGATATCAGGTGCGTAACTGTGTTAAATTTATTGTGAAATTATTCAATCGTAAATTTCTCCAGTTTTGCCGCATGAAATCTATTAAAAAGACAAATATTTAAAAAGATAAAGCTAGTTTCTTTCTGTTGGACTGTATATGAAAGCTGTAATACTAACAGATCAAAACGCATCCATGATTTTTTTTTAACCATTTCGATGCTCAAATAAATGCTATCACAGTTTGCCTAATATGGGCATAGGTCATTGACCGATATAGCGTTTTGTGTAAACAACTCGGTCAACCTCCGTGAAACTGATTGGAATGTCATGGTGCAAATGTCTCCAATGCTCCTTTGAAACATATTTGTTAGTAAGCATCAGGTACGTGTATATATCAGTATTGAAATATTTCAACATGGTTTTGATAGCCACAGTGCAATGATACAATTTGCAACATGAACAATGTGTGATGAATTCATGAATGGCGCCACTTTTCGCACAGTGTCTGTGATTGTGTTGCTGTGTCTTTGAGAAGCGAACTTGCTTTGATCGGCATTAAACACCATTCACTGTAAACGAGTAAAAAATAAAATCATGACTTTGTTTTGTTCTGTCTGCATTGCATGACACTGCATTTGTAAAACTTCGTGAACACAAGGTGATTGGAATGCAGCATTACGTAGGGGTGGTCATTCGTGCCCCTTAATATAAACATACCGTTTTCATAAACATCTGAAGACATTTTTGCAAAATACATCCATATTGTAACTTCCTACTACTTTATGATTTTCTTCTAAATAAATTGTCATTTTAAAGATTATTAACCTTTTTACCATCGAAAGTGCATTTTATGGACAATTATACCCATTGTGAAAATGTATATATTAAAAAAATACCCTCATAAAATCCATATGCACCGTATATTACCATTAATGGGCTGATAACTTGTAAATGGAAAGGTATGTACAGGTTTCGGGTGGGGGCAAGTTGGTCTGAATGAAGGGGCAAGTGAAAGGGCTCGGGGATAATGCCCTTCACGTTGTATGTAAAATGCCCTGAGCTTGTCATTATGTCATGTAAAGTACCGGTAGTTAATAAAGTTGAAGTGAAGATGGTAAAACAGTTAATAATATTTTATGTAAATGGCCTAAATTATTAGCAGTGTCTATTCCCTAGCAGTGGTAGTGCTACAGTAGAGATGTGGTTATTCTGGCCATAGGGCAGTTCCTTGCTGTTGAAATTGATGAGCGTTTTGACATTGAAACCAACATTTGTCCCATTGCAACCCATTTCATTGCCAACAACCTGTGAAATCAGAAACATTAATGCTATGTCATATCTTGATTTGGTATGACGGTCTCCACGAGACAAAGAGGTTCATCACTGAAATTTACATTAAGACTTTTACGGTTAGCAGGGTGAATGATACAAGGAAGCAACAGTTTGTCCAGGGATTTGGTACCACATGGAATACCCCACCAACAAAACATGCATTGCACCAACATGTGAAAAAAGCTTGTTGGTTTAGACACCAAGATCGTGTTTTGATGTTGTTTAGAAGCTGACATACTTACCTAACGAATTTCCGTGGCCATTTCAAAAATCAAGATGGCGGCTAGATACCATGTCAATAGTGATTTGTACATATGAATATATGAATCTACATAGCTTACACTACATTTGCCAATGTTTAAGCATTTGTCAAAAAAGTGCACAATTTGCGGCTCTTGGCCGCCATACTAGTTTGAGTGGAAATGAAAATATGACCGCCTTGCAAGGTATTTATTGAATGATGCTAGATGTAGTGTTATGAAGAGTTACACTTTCCAAGAATTTGCATTATTCAATATGGATATATTTGACCTACTTTTCATGATCGTCGATAATACAGGAAGTGCTACAGTACAAGAAATACTACATTATTACTGGAAACACTAAAATTATGCATACAATGATAGTATAACTGTTTTTTGTGAGAAGACACTACAATTCAATATGGCTGCCACATTGACCTATTTTTGAAGATGTAGTTCAAATTAGTAATGTAATTTGAAAAGAGCATCCCAAAAATACCTGGAATGGTGTGCTTGGTTAGTACGGTACGGTGCCTAAGGTCTACTGTGATTACAGTAGTAATGATGTTGTATATATCTATAACAATACTGCTAATGTGGTATATGCCGAAATGTGGGCTCTGTCAACCTGAGGGACAGGAGACTAGTATGGGCTCAGTCACAGGCCTGGCCTTGGGATGTAGAGCCCACATTTCTCTCTCTAACTTAATCTCTTAATAAACGTCATTCATTTGGCCTTCTTTCATCACTATTCATGACTTGTGTTGGTGCTTGCATAAATACCTATATGACACGATAACTATGCATTTCCGACTGACATATTTATGGTTTTAGTTTTGTGTTAACTTAGCTATCAGACGATTGAGAATTTGCAAATTTTCTGATCTGAAACAATGTTTACCAATGGTATAAAAATGACAAAATATTTGGTATATTAACATATTAACAATGTTCAAGATGCCATAACTCCACATCTACTTGGCCGATTTAAATAATGTTTGTTTTATTTTCTTCAACATTAATTTATATATACATTACATGTAAAATGAAATTGCATGTACATGATTTTTGTGTGACCCCCCTATTAAAAGTGAAACAGTGATAAATCTCTACAGTAACAGTTTCTTTTTACCTACATTATTTTGAGACACCCTATGTAGTTGATATCTTTAATTTAGTTTGAGCTGTTGTATGTGAAATGTTTCAGTCGATAATGTCAATGTCTTACTTCAGGGCGAGCGTATCCAGTCGTCAGGCGTTGTCCAGGCTGTAAAGGCCATCTGTATGACACTTTGTAACGTCGAGACAAATGACATCATTAAGGCGATACGGAAGCTGCTGGCAGCGTCAGGTGACAAACCAGATGGCACTGGAAGCAGGTACAAATACATTTATTTCAGCTAAAAAGCTTTAATAGATACAAATCGGTGAAATACAAATAGGTTTAAAATACATGTTTAAAAAATATATGTAAATATATGTAATATTACAAGTTATAAAAAGTATCAAAGTATAAGTAAAAAAGGAGATAATTCACGTGACAAACATGGACAAGAGTCGTAGACATAAAATGTACCATTTACAGGACTGTTACAATTATCAAAGAATATGTCCCAACTCAACCGACATGGATAGATTTTTTGTAAATGTTACTGTTTTATTGCAGTAATTATATGATTTTATTTGTAGAAACGGGGTAAGTAGGCATAAGAGTCAACTGCCTATGCAAGCTGGCTGTTGCGAGTGTGATTGACACATTAAACAATAATTCTTGCTAGATTTATACAGTGTTTTTATCTGCTCTTCTGTTTCACACTGTTTATATTTTAAATAGTATATTCGAACCTCACTTTACAGTCACCGTGGTAACATGGTCACCTTGTAATTAAGGTCACCACCTTCAAATAACAGTAAAGTCTAGGAAATTTGTCCCACTAATAGGGTCACCTTGCTATTTAGGTCACTTTTATTCCATTCACAAAGCACAGAGAGCATTTAATACTGGCGGATTCAGGCACAATACAAATTTATATTATTTGTATTATTATTGATAGATTAATAAATACAATTGAAATTACTCTAAAATGTAGACATTAAGTTGAGTTAATTAAACTGAGAGCAATCTATGTAACAAATAATTATTATGTTGTAAGTGTACTTTGGCCACTGAATTCTGGTAATTTCTGGTAGGTTGTATTACTTGTGAAGTCATCACAATAATGACGAACAAGCTGGCCAAAACGGAACAATTCTAAAACTATAAAGATACATGGCAATGTCTGTACATCTACACATTTCGGCAGAGACCACAAGCCTGCCACATTTCAGAATTTTGCAACTTAATTCTCACTTCACTGTGGCAGGTCACATGTGCCTTGGCCACCTGGTTGCTATGGTGACTGTGTACTAACTTTGATCGCTGCTGCTGTAGTGCGGACAAGAGGCGGTCAAGTCAACTGGACAGTCTTCACCTGATCCTGGAGGAAGTGACACGGTCGGTCAAGTGTATGATAGAGCTGTACTGTCGCACCTTCCGCACGGACTTCCGCTTCGACTCCGCCGCGAACATCATCCGAGGTACGTATGACACATAATTTAGAAGTGACCTCTCGATGACCCCTTGTTGACCCCTCAGTGACCTCTTGTTGATCCCTCGGTGATCTTTTGTTGACCCCTCAGTGACCTCTTGTTGATACATCAGTGACCTCTCGGCAGGGACTTAGACAAAAACTCATGTGCCTGTCTTCAAGACTGGCAGATGACTGGCCAAACTGGGTAATTACAACTGAAAAGATTGGTGGAATTTAGACTGGCCACTTGATAAACTAATAGTTCCAAGTCTAGGGGCCCACATTAATTACTGTCTTTTTAGATTGTTTTTTAATTCTATTTCACAAATCAAAATTGACTATGTTCTATATTCATATGAAACCTAGCGGAAAGGCAAAGTTCAACATGTTTATGTTTGAACAGATGTATTCATTATTTATTCTTATATATATATATGTGACCCATCTTAACAAAATGAGTCGCGTGTCTGAAATTTTTTATATTGAGTTATTAGTATCGTTGTGTACTAATTCTGACTGAAGTTATGGCTTAACAAACACATGTCGGGTAGAAATCTTAAAACCCAGAAAACGGCCAAAGTTGATGCAAAATATTTGTTACGTTTCATGAAATGTACCTTAGTTACCATGTACAGATCTTGCTAGAATTTGGAATACTCGAAGATAATGTAATTCTCAAGACATTCTGTTATTATGTATACAACATCTTTGTTAGAAAAAAATGGCAGATCAATTAATTTATTATGTAACTACCACCATTGTTAAGAAAAGCGAAAACCTGCACTACTATTATACCTTGTATCTAATTTGTATATTTTTACTATTAATGTATTAGTTTTATGTACAGTGCTGTGAGTGTTTATGGATATGGTTCTACATAAAAACAACTACTATTTTCATATTGTTGTTGTTTGCAGAGAGGAAGGATGTGAAGTCGTATGGCGAGAGTCTGCTGATTCACATCTCGACCATGCACAGAGTGCCAAAACACTGGCTCACACAGTAAGTGACAACTCCACAGTTGTCATACTGCCCTGTCTTGTTTGTTGTATCCCAGTAGAGTTGTATAGCAGTTGGTTCTATACAATATACAGTATGTACAGTGTAATTTATATGGTATACGGTAGGGTATATTTCGTTGATACAAAATTCTATGATCGCCCACGGAATCGAAGTTTTGAAACATAATTTACTTCACAAATAATAATAATAATAAGATAACTTCTATTGCACCTAAATCCTTGGAAACCAAGCTCAGAGACACATCAAAACAAAAGGATTGGTCAATCTCAAAATCCATAAGTAGTTTTCCAGTTGTCAACAGATGAGTCAAGACGCTAGGGAGCTACGGTGGATAAGCAAGGTTGTAAAGATAAATTTTTAAATGACGACGGAATTTTGTAATATTTTCAACTGATCTATCACTAAGAGGGAGAATATTCCAAAGAATTGGTCCAGCAACAGAAAAAGCCCTAGTTCCAATGTTATTGTTGACTCTAGGAACAAAAAGTAGGTCAGAACTAGATGATCGAAGCTGGATAGGTTTTCTTACAGGAGTAAGCAATGAATGCAAATAAGATGGTTGCTTACTGGACAGTGCCTGGTATGTAATGGTACAGATCTTAAATATTATACGATATCGTACAGGAAGCCAATGCAAAGACTTCAAAAGTGGTACAGAGCGAGAAAAACGAGGAGATCTTGTAACTACTCTTGCTAGACAATTTATTTATTTTATGTCATCTATACGAAATGAAAATTCCATTTTGCATAGATGACATTCAAACAAACTTAAGTATGAATTATAGGCGTATAGCATCATTCCATACAGTCTGAAGCTCATTCATTGTTTGGTTGCCTGCTAGATTCAACAACGGTAGGTGGCAGTTCTTGGATTTCAGTTTATATTAGTTGACTTTTACGATGTTTTGGAATATGTGAGCATTATTCGTTGACGTTGTATACATACCGTAAGGAATACCAGATTGGCTGAATAAAAACAAACGGTTTCAAAACCATACAGAAAAACTGGTTCAGCTGTATACCGGTAAACGGTACATAGCACTAATGCCAGCAATTCTTATTAACCAATTAAACCTCAGCCGTTTTTTAAAGTCCCGTTTTCCCACTTATTTCAACGAAACACGAAAATGTGAGGTCTGTACGTTCAAACATTGTTTCAAATGTTTCACTACTCTCTGTTAGATCGTGCCACAGCACAGCATTAGTTGTTTGGGGCTGGGTTTGGCTGACTTGGAGTGTCAGTCTACGGGTGGGTTTGGCTGACTTGGAGTGTCAGTCTACGGGTGGGTTTGGCTGACTTGGAGTGTCAGTCTATGGGTGGGTTTGACTGACTTGGAGTGTCATTCTACGGGTGGGTTTGGCTGACTTGGAGTGTCAGTCCACGGGTGGGTTTGGCTGACTTGGAGTGTCGGTCTACGGGTGAGTTTGGCTGACTTGGAGTGTCAGTCTGCGGGTGGGTTTGGCTGACTTGGAGTGTCGGTCTACGGGTGGGTTTGGCTGACTTGGAGTGTCAGTCTACGGGTGGGTTTGGCTGACTTGGAGTGTCAGTCTATGGGTGGGTTTGACTGACTTGGAGTGTCATTCTACGGGTGGGTTTGGCTGACTTGGAGTGTCAGTCTACGGGTGGGTTTGGCTGACTTGGAGTGTCTGTCTACGGGTGGGTTTGGCTGACTTGGAGTGTCAGTCTACGGGTGGGTTTGGCTGACTTGGAGTGTCAGTCTACGGGTGGGTTTGGCTGACTTGGAGTGTCGGTCTACGGGTGGGTTTGGCTGACTTGGAGTGTCAGTCTATGGGTGGGTTTGGCTGACTTGGAGTGTCGGTCTATGGGTGGGTTTGGCTGACTTGGAGTGTCGGTCTACGGGTGGGTTTGGCTGACTTGGAGTGTCGGTCTATGGGTGGGTTTGGCTGACTTGGAGTGTCAGTCTATGGGTGGGTTTGGCTGACTTGGAGTGTCGGTCTACGGGTGGGTTTGGCTGACTTGGAGTGTCAGTCTACGGGTGGGTTTGGCTGACTTGGAATGTCGGTCTACGGGTGGGTTTGGCTGACTTGGAGTGTCAGTCTATGGGTGGGTTTGGCTGACTTGGAGTGTCGGTCTACGGGTGGGTTTGGCTGACTTGGAGTGTCAGTCTATGGGTGGGTTTGGCTGACTTGGAGTGTCGGTCTACGGGTGGGTTTGGCTGACTTGGAGTGTCAGTCTACGGGTGGGTTTGGCTGACTTGGAGTGTCAGTCTATGGGTGGGTTTGGCTGACTTGGAGTGTCGGTCTATGGGTGGGTTTGGCTGACTTGGAGTGTCAGTCTATGGGTGGGTTTGACTGACTTGGAGTGTCAGTCTACGGTTGGGTTTGGCTGACTTGGAGTGTCGGTCTACGGGTGGGTTTGACTGACTTGGAATCTCAGTCTATGGGTGGGTTTGACTGACTTGGAGTGTCGGTCTACAGGTGGGTTTGGCTGACTTGGAATCTCAGTCTATGGGTGAGTTTGACTGACTTGGAGTGTCGGTCTACGGGTGGGTTTGGCTGACTTGGAGTGTCAGTCTACGGGTGGGTTTGACTGACTTGGAGTGTCGGTCTACGGGTGGGTTTGACTGACTTGGAGTGTCAGTCTACGGTTGGGTTTGGCTGACTTGGAGTGTCGGTCTACGGGTGGGTTTGACTGACTTGGAATCTCAGTCTACGGGTGGGTTTGGCTGACTTGGAGTGTCGGTCTACAGGTGGGTTTGGCTGACTTGGAATCTCAGTCTATGGGTGAGTTTGACTGACTTGGAGTGTCGGTCTACGGGTGGGTTTGGCTGACTTGGAGTGTCAGTCTATGGGTGGGTT
Source organism: Escarpia spicata (assembly GCA_963995525.1). Taxonomy (NCBI): domain Eukaryota; kingdom Metazoa; phylum Annelida; class Polychaeta; order Sabellida; family Siboglinidae; genus Escarpia; species Escarpia spicata. The sequence continues at coordinate 11,460,072 of OZ023212.1, forward strand.
TGGCTGACTAGGAGTGTCAGTCTATGGGTGAGTGTGGCTGACTTGGAGTGTCAGTCTATGGGTGGGTGTGGCTAACTTGGAGTGTCAGTCTATGGGTGGGTGTGGCTAACTTGGAGTGTCAGTCTATGGGTGGGTTTGGCTGACTTGGAGTGTTGGTCTATGGGTTGGTTTGGCTGACTTGGAGTGTCAGTTGACAGGTGGGTTTGGCTGACTTAGAGTGTCAGTCTACGGGTGGTTTTGACTGACTTGGAGTGTCAGTCTACGGGTGGGTTTGACTGACTTGGAGTATCAGTCTACGGGTGGGTTTGACTGACTTGGAGTGTCAGTCTACGGGTGGGTTTGGCTGACTTGGAGTGTCATTCTACGGGTGGGTTTGTCTGACTTGGAGTGTCAGTGTACGGGTGGGTGTGGCTGACTTGGAGTGTCAGTGTACGAGTGGGTTTGGTCGACTTGGAGTGTCAGTCTATGAGTGGGTTTGGCTGACTTGGAGTGTCACTCTATGGGTGGGTTTGACTGACTTGGAGTGTCAGTCTACGGGTGGGTTTGGTCGACTTGGAGTGTCAGTGTACGGGTGGGTTTGGCTGACTTGGAGTGTCAGTGTACGGGTGGGTTTGGCCGACTTGGAATGTCAGTCTACAGGTGGGTTTGGCTGACTTGGAGTGTCAGTCTACCGGTCGGTTTGACTGACTTGGAGTGTCAGTCTACGAGTGGGTTTGACTGACTTGAAGTGTCAGTCTACGGGTGGGTTTGGCCGACTTGGAGTGTCAGTCTACGGGTGGGTTTGGTCGACTGGAGGTCTTGGAAGGGTTAACATATCCAAAAGTGAACGTTACCCTGTGCGAACAAATAGTCTAAACAGACCTCCATATATAACACCAGTATGATGTATTATGATGTATTTTTTGTGATGTGTTCATCTTGGGCTGCATTTCCACCAATCATGCTGTTCTGCTGTTTGTTCTCATAGTGGGTAGAATTTTCACGATTACGCAAACATTATGGTACACTAATTAATTATTTTAATTGACATTCAGATGATGTGGAATCTAATTATAATTGAGGTAGTGTATACATGTTAGCTTTTTTCTCCAAGACGTTTTTTTATTGGATGCCATCATAGATTTTGAACTTGTTTGTGCTTTATATGACAGCTATGAAGACTTCAAGGTGATGTGTGACATTTACTATGGAGGGAGAAGTCTCGCTCTAGAGATAGAAACAACAAACAAACCATCCGTGTGCGGGAGACTTTTGGACACAGTCATCTGGGATGAGTGGTAGGTCCTTGCAGGCTTCAAGCATCATTTTTACTACATCCATTGCTTTATATAGAGACACATCCATCCGTCATTTGGACGGGTTCAGTTTGCTTTTTGACGGGCGGAAATTTGAGGAGCAAAAAAGCTTATTCAAATTCATTATTTACTGTCATTATGTATGTGATGTAATGTCCATTATTTTTTTTTAATGTGTGTGTCACGTGGAAACATATATCTATTTATTTATATGTGTATGCATGTTTGGACAGGATTGTATGCTTTGCGCAGATCCACGTATCTACCAGGAAAATTTTTGGACTGGCAAAAATTTGATTCTGCATAAAGGCCTGATTACACAGTTATGGTTATATCATATACCTATTATTTATATTTAAAAAATTGAAATCATTCTGAATGCACAAGAAGCTGTCCATATACACAAACAATGATATTCCATTTTTAACTGAGATGAAGCTAACCAAATAAACATAATGTTTAACTTTTTATGTTGAAATTGTTTATTCTGACTTTTCATGTCTGTCATGGACAATGGCTTGTTCATGGCGTGTATAGTTGATCTCACAAGTAGCGTACACCAAAATATTTTGGTTAAATGGTAGATGCACGATTTTTACTTGTTAACATATTATTTCATATTTATGACATTCTTAATGCGTATATGCCAAACTGCAATTCATAGTAGAAACAATATTGTTGGTTGTGAAATGGGTTATGTCAAATCTTGATAACTACTCATCGTATCTTGAGGTAATTTACAGTATATTGCGTCTGTATGAAAAGAAGGTCAAATCTACCGTAATTAGCAATTTGCATGACCGTAACCATGATAACCAAATAGTCTAAGAAACTATATAAAAATGTTTGCAGTTACAGTCGGAATTACGGTTACGCAAGCAGGGATTCTCTTCGAGCTGGAATGCTGCATACATTTTACTGCATGTGCCAAAAGACGCATACAAAAATGTGTCTGAGAAATCTTAGAAAACTGGGGGCACTTGTGTAGAATCAGGACCCACCTCTATTTTGCTGTTATTAACTATAGGTTTGCGTAAATTTGACATGTTGATGCGATAATTAAATAATTCCACATAATCCTTGGCGTATTTACGCTATTAAAATGTTGCGTCTTAGGTCTAGTGCATTTTGAGGCCCAAATAGCGCTCGTTGACATATGCTTTAGTTGAGCACTGTGAACAGCCTTTGTTGCCACTGACACCATATTATCGCCCTTTGTCAACTTTCAACTCTTGCCGAACAAAGTGCAATCCTTTCAGATCCATCCTTACATGTACACCATGTATATGGACGTTTTTAAATTCATATACGTTTGCTAAATATTACAATTGGAGTACAATATAAACAGAAAATATATATCTTTAAAAGCATGTTTATAAATCATGCCTCTGTCACCATGTCTCACAAATGGTACATTCATTACAAATGCCCTATCACCTAGAGTCATAAACTTTGGAAAAAGACAATGCTATGGTCTAGTCTTACATGTTATAGTTTTAGTGTATAGTATAATTTAATTGGGTGATTTTTCCACACCTTATCATCAAATTTTCTCTCAAAAGACTGCACCGATGCAGTCTCAACCACAGACTGAGTGAGGTTATTCCATACATCTGTTCATCGGTGTATCAATGAATTTTTTTTATGTTTAATCAACATGGTTCTCTGAATATGTTTAGTTAGTGCTCTCACACATGTGAATTGTTGTCACTCAATGTCACAAACTGCTGCATCGTATTTCGCAGTTAGAATCTTCGTATCCGTGAAGCTGTAGAATGTAATAGCATAACCAGTTCACAAAAAATGGGACATACCTACCCAGAATGTATTTAGTTTTGAAACGTTACAGATTTTGAAAAAAAACCTGAACATTTCTGAGCACTTTTATATTGATGGTTATATATTTTGTACCCACAAATATATGTTGCGTAGGCAGTCCTAAATAGAATCCAAAACAAGTTAAAGAATAACATGATTACATGTCTAATATTATAATAATGTAATGTTCACATTTACCAGGTTATTTAAGCGATCATACTATTATGCTAATTAATTAGTATAATTTTAATCAACTGATTTGGGACACATCACATTTCGAAAAGGCACAGAGTTTTATATCTGGTGTGCCCGAAGGGCACATGCATGTCGTTTTCAAGATCGATCCCTGCCCAGGAGAATGGACCAAAGTGACCTTAATAGCGAGGTGACCATAATACTGAATTGTTGACTGAAGCATTAAGGGAATTGGGAATATCGTTAAAGGCCTATATATGCATGCCATTTTAACAGGAATGAACATTAAGCAGTTTAGTATGTATTGCCATGTGTGGTGAAGCGTGTGTTTTATTAATAGATACAGTTGTTTGTCTGATGAACTGGTTAACAGGAACTTTAATTACACTTAGCCTTTACATACACGCACACACGCTCATACGCATGCACCAGACACCGCACGATGTTTGTGTATTGATGCTACTGATAGCGTTGTGGATTTTGTTATAAATTATGGGGGCCATAAATTAATTATTAATATTCTTGGTAGAATATATTATTTGCTGACATTATATTTCTTTTGATATTTTGTGATTAAGATCAAGCAGACATTTGTCGTGAATGCCAACAGTTTGAAACTCTTAATTTTAGCTTAACTTTTATAATATCCGCAAAAGTGCAACATGATATTTCAGGCAACGTGTTATCACTCGGTCACGGCAGTACGATAACATGATGATTTAGTTTAACAATTTATAAAACACTGTTTTGTCATTCAAGTCAAGACACCTAGGCTACTCCAAACAGACTTCTTCGATCGTTAAACAAACACCCAGACAAAAGAGACAAACCCATATTGTCAGTGTCGAAGACCATGTCCATTGGCATTGCGTCCGCGCCATTGTATTTGTCTGTAAAATCTGCTCAGCCACTAAGAAGTTGACTTCCAGTTGCAACATAAAGGCAACAGATAACTGGGGAGTTGCATCTTTTATATTGTCTTCAATATGCCAGCTGTCGAGAAATCATGGATACGCCAAGTTCTTGGCTTTGCATTGTTGGAGTCGCCTTCGGTAGGCGGGCGCCCGGCTGCTGATTGCTCTCGGGTAATCTGCTGGCAGTCTCATCGTTTTGCACTGGGTTACTGACCGTATTCCTGAATAGCAAAGTGACCGGTTTAGTGGGACTAGGGTCCTATCTTTTACTATAAATAATTTGGGACTGTCCCAAGGTGACCTTAATGGCGAAGTGATGGGATTACTGAGGTGACTGTAAATAGTTTGGCCGAACAAATGGTAAAATTGTTTCATAAAATGTGGTAAAAGAAAAGTTATTAAATTTATATACTTATCCAGAAACATCCACAAGGGTTTCATGGTGCTGTGAACTCTATTCCGAGTGTCCGGTTGTTTGTAGTACATGTTGTTTGTTGCAGGCTTCAGTTTGACGCTGTTTTCCTCGACTGCCTGCCGCGGGAAGCGAGACTCGGTTTCACCGTGATCGGGGTGAAGACAATGCATTCTGGATCGGCCAATGAGATTCCTCATAAAGTGCGGACACCACTTGGGTGGGTTGCCCTGCAAGTGTTCAACCACAAATTGTAAGTCTCAGGGTCTCTTCTCTCCCTCTTTTTGCTGTCCATCGTGTTCCATGATAAAATAATGTAGGGGGGTGTCTTTGTTTTGCTCTTCTGTGAGATGACAGTCCTCTCTGTGCGACAAAGCCTCTGCCGCAGTCATCACAGAAGACGGTAGGTATCGATACACACAGAAGGCCAAGCCAACGATCGTAATCATGTTGATATTTTTGTCTTAACTTTTCTTCTATGTGTATGTGTCCCTGTTGTATGGCCCGCCCCCATTGTTGTCGGTGTCATATGAAATATGAACCCGGTGATATTGGGACCCACAGGTTCATATATCATTAAATTTGGAACCGCAAGTCCAAATATCATCATGATATATGGACCCGCCCTATGATAAAAGTACCTGCCCTACCAAATGTCAAATAACATGTACAAAGTCAGGGATTTCATAGCCAAATTTTATCATAGTAAACTATATCCCGAAAGATTTCATTGTACATTGCTTTTTGGGCTTAGCTATAGTTTGGGATTAATTTTTTTTAATTTTCTAATGTAAATTCTGGGTCCAAAGATTATATGATATGATACTTGGACCCTTCATATAAATTAAGGATTTCTTATTTGGGCACTCACTAATCTCATAGGTGGGGGGTCCATATGTCGCAGTGATATTTGGACATATGGGTTCCAATCCACATACAAGATGTATATTAAATTGTTTTTAAAAGGGGTACAAATGTTGGGCTCTCACAAATCTCATAGGTGGGAGGTCCATATTTTGCTATGCTATTTGGACCCGTGGGTCCAAATCCAAATATGTACACATTTGGGCACTCACTAATCTCATTGGTAGGGGGTCCATATTTCAACAACATTTCTACCCCCTTTTAAAAGTGTGTATTTGGATTTTGATCCACGTGTCCAAATATCATAGCAAAATATGGACCCCCACCTATGAGATTAGTGAGAGCCCAACATTTGTACCTCCTTTTAAAAAGTATAACATATTTGGACCCATGGGTCCAAATTTCGTAACAGAATATGGACCCCCCATGTACCTATGAAATTAATGAGTGCCCAACATTTACTTCCTCTTAAAAAGTGTTTATGTATTTGGACCCACATTATATCATAACGAAATATGGACCCCCCACCTATGAGAATAGTGAGTGCCCAAATATGTACCTACTTTAAAAAAGTTTAATACATAGTTCATTACACACGCACGCATGCACGCACGCACGCATGCATGCACACACATACACACATATAAGCACACAGTGCCACACACACACACACACACACACACACACACACACACACACACACACACACACACACACACACACACACACACACACACACACACACACACACACACACATACCGGTACACACACTATATATGGAATAATTCTAATGATTACTGTTTTTAAAGGACTCCATATTTTACTATGATATTTGCACTCATGCCATTTTTTATGCAATGATATTTGGACCTAGCATCCTAATTCCTAATATTGAATGTAGCTTAGCAGCTTAGTAACTTCAAATATGTAATTTTTTCAAAAGTTGTAGACACGGGTCCACATTTTATGCTATGATATTTTGACCCCCCAATCTTAATGTTAAATACTGCCGACATCACAAGTTAGTTCTGCAAGTGTGTATATTCCATTGACATTGTAAGGATGAAGCCACTGACTATTAAGAACAAAACACGAAATGTGTAATTGTATACTTCTTGAGTGGAGAATTTTATACCAATTTTGTTTGTGACCTTCTGACATAGGAATGTGCCATAGACACCTCGATATACAAACACAAACACAAACCTGCTATGAACTAGTAATAAGACATCACACACATGTATAAGGAACAAATATAATGATCAGTACATTTTAAAGGGGGTCGAAATATCATAGGGTGTGTCCATATTTCGCTATAATATTTGGACACGCGGATCCAAATATCACCCGGGTCCAAATCTCATCTGACAAGTGCCGGTCCTGGCAATTGATTCCTATGTGTCTACAGGGATATGTGTGGCTTTTAGGTGTCTTTTAACGATATCTTTGTACCTCAAGCGTTGTCCACCACTAAGGCGTTTCCCGCTGGATAACTTGCCATAGAACACAGTCTCAAGGTGACACTCACCTGTGTGTTTGTGTCAACTGAAGTAGCCATTTTGTTTGACCGTATGGTAGATGTGCATCATATATTAATTAAATGCATGTGTAAATCATTGTTACATGTTTTATGGTACCATTCAATATGGTGCAATATGTTACATGTTTTATAGTACCATTTAATATGATACAATATGTTATGAGCATATTTTTTGAGGTCTCGTTTATTAACATGTTACTAGGATATATTCTAGGAGGTAGATTGTCTAGAATATTAGTGTGTTTTATTCAGTTAACTATACCTGCTACATTTAAACCTAATTCATTCATTCTTTGGCCCACTATTTGAAAACTGTAGAGAAAGTTTTTGGTACTAGTGGCAGGTTTCGTGAAGCATTCATATGGAATGCTACGAATCTACACATGCAGGGTAATTCATAGTTATATAGAATCATTTGCAATGCTCCACCTGCTTTCTATGATAGTTTCTGGTTACACAGTCTTCATCAAACATCTCCACAACTTCAGTATTGTTTTCTTAAACTTGTCCGTCCATACCAGTTCAATGCAATTTATCATTATGGCCTATGGACACCAAGCCAATCATGGCACCATATTATATTACCATAGACAGCACATTATCACTACCTGTAGAATAGTAAAGTATATTACAAGCAGGGCTATCTAGTATCTACCATTACAGATTTTCTGTAATCATTACGGAAATTGTTTTATGAAGCAGGCAGTCCTGTTAGAAAATAAACAAGATTGCCATCCAAAGCTGCAAGCTCGACAAAGCATGTGGACATTGAAGCCTTGTTTTTGCATATTGTCAGTATAACTTTGGAAGCAGAAACATTGTGGTTTAAAACGGTATCACTTCTTTGTTTGTATGATAGGAAAATATAACTTAATTATTTTCGAATAATACACTTATTTTTTACCTACTGCAACTCCAGTAGTACACGTTTGGAGACACTGGCCCGTAAACTGTATATGTTCTGCACCTTGACCAAACAAACTGCATCAATATGGCTGCAGAGTAATGCGTGACTTTGATGTGTTGCAGTCAGCTGGTTCAAGGAAGTCAACTACTTGGGCTATGGAATGGAGACAGAGCCAAACCCACTGGAACAGCCGTGTCTAACACTGACCACCCGAGTAGCATCTTACTACAGGTAAGTCGTGACTGGACATTGTTCATCCAGTTTCAAGACCCCCTTCGTCTTGCATTGTCTGTGTTAATTCAGTAGACTTGTTATGCTAAGAATTCTGTCATAATGGGGATGGGGTTGTTTTCAATTGACAGGTTTGTTTTTATATTTACTCATTTGCTCCTCCATTAATTTCTTCAGGTGTTCTGTCATTTTTCTTCATCACTCAGTTCTTCATTTGTTAGTTTCTTCCTTCCATTCTTTTACGTATTTATTCATAACATGGTCATTAATTTGTATTGTTTAGTATACATTTTTTCATCCATACATTCATTTACTCATCCATTGATCTAGTCAACTATTTATTTATGACCTCATCAGTTCATCCATTAATGTAGTCATTAATTCAGTCATTCTGTTCACTACTGATTAATGTATTAATTATTATTAAGCATGCCGATTTCACATTATCAAGTTCATTGTGCAACCTTTGATGGCAGTTTTCTCAAAAGCATGTTTTTTAATTGTATGTAGCCATGATTGAACTATAACACTGTATGACTTTATCCTTTCTAAATAATATTTAATTAATTAATTTAATGTTTCTTATATTAATCTGTTCATTCATTCTGCCTCACATGTTCAAAGACCCTGGAGCCGGTTTCATGAAGCTTTCATTTACTTAGCGGCTATGAACGATTACTTAGTGCTATGAAGGTCATTGTAGAAGATTTCGCATTTCCTGTCGTCTACTTAGACTACGCAGTGGGCGCAATGCCCTACTTAGCCTAAGACACCTACTACCGTGGCGTAACTCCACTAAGTTGTTCTTAATGACGGCTGTATGATCACAGTTCATCAGATAAACGGTGCAGTTAGAAGAGCTATCCGGGGAGAGAGAGTGTTTACAGACATGACACCCATTTGATGTATACAACAATGTTGAGTTGTTTGACCAGTATCATTTTCGTCGGGAGAATATCAGGCATTTAATAGATTTAGTCGGTGACAACATCTCGTTATTGTCATGGAAGGGTTCCTTAACTGCACATACTTATCGCATTACGGTCAGTGTTGGGATGTAACGAAGTACATTTACTTCGTTACATTACTTAATTAAGTACATTTTTTTGAAATGTACTTGTAACGAAGTACATTTTTAGAGATTACTTTTTACTTGTAACGAAGTACATTTATCTTTACTTTTTTACTTTCTACTTCCATATTTTTAGTTACTTTTTATGTTATAACTCCAGGGATGAAGCAGCTTCACTGAGCTTTTGTTTGCATTAGTAATCCTTGACTGACTACACTTTGTAGGAACCATGGCTTCTTTTGTGCTAGCCCTGATGTTTACAAGCAGGTGATATTGGAACAGTGTGATTACTGCCTGTCCAAAGGGATTCAATGATCCTTTGAAGCTTAGACCTCAGCCAAAACCCCCTTTCACACTAGGCTAATGGGACAGGCCTCATTGGCTTCTCATTCATTCACTGATTAATTGCTGGGGAATGTTTGACCAGCACTTCATCTTATAATACCAACTTTAGTTAGTGGCTACCTGCACACTGCTGACCTTATGACTCCTGGAAAACATCCTGATGTATTTGTTTTGAGTCAATCAGACAGAATGAGGTGACAGTGGCAAATACTTGCTGTTTGTTGAAAACTACTCTGGCTCATTGAAAATGTAATGCACAACGTACGATATGCCATACGGGTCTGTTAACGGTTGTAATGCAGTTTAATTCAGTTTGCATTCTTCTCTCCTGTTGTATAGTATTGCATGTATTTTTTGATCTGTTGATTATCGTGAATAAATAATTTTATTATTACGTATTAGTGGTATGAGTATTTACAAAAAAAACTTTGCTTGGCGTATGTGTCCATTTTGGATAATGGACACATACTGGAATAATCTGACAGCCGGATTTTTTTGTACTTTTTTACTTAAGTATTTTTTTATACAAGTACTTTTTACTTAAGTACTTTCTTGGGGGATACTTTTACTTTTACTTAAGTAGTTTTTTGGGAGTTACTTTTACTTTTACTTAGTTACTTTATTGGAGTACTTGTACCAGCACTGATTACGGTACTCTGCATGTGGATGTTTCCAGCTGGTTGTAGGCGATTTGTTTTGTGTTAGCAAGGCAACCGTGAGTAGAACTGTTCAGAGAGTTCATTTGTCAGGCTGCTGCCACGTTACGTAGATGCTTCCCCCAAGTAGACGAGACGGAAGCCATGAAAGTGAAATTTCACCACATCACAAACTTCCCTAACGTTATCGGCTGCGTCGACTGTATGCATATTAAAATTGCAACACCATCGGTCAACGAACATGAATATATCAAACATAAAAATGATCTGTGATGCCAACGCCATGATCATGAACAGTGTTATGAGGTGGCCGGGATCGGTGCACGACGCACGCATTCTGCGGGAGAGTTCCATGTTCAATATGTTCAAGACGGTATCCTGGCCACAGGAAGGATACATCCTCGGTGACAGCGGCTACATGCTCCAAGACTGGCTGCTCACACCTTTTATCCACATCACAAATGCAGCACAACAGCGCAAACTGCTCAACTCCTCATCACTGAAATTCAATTTTCTTTCTCTTTTTTCCGGAACCGGCAGCGTTGCGTGCTGTTGCCATGTTGCTAGCGGGAAAGTGGGAAGGGGAATCCCGGGGGTTACCCGTATCATGACGCTAATCTAACCACGTGACAGCTCTACGCGTGTACTTTGTTAAAAAAATAGGTCATGCGCGCTACATGAAACCCGCTTTGCTTAGTTTTACGCAACTACTTAGCTATGCAAGAATTGGAGTTTACGCACTTGCGTAGCACTAAGTAACCGCGTAGTTTAAGTACGCTTCATGAAACCGTCCCCTGGTGTTCATTTCTTCACTTTCCCTTCATCCTGTCTTCTCTCCAACCCACTGGGTGGCGCCACAAGTTCATACAATGTTGATGCTGCTGCCTCTGGACTGTCTCTTTCCTGGAAAATTCCTATAAACTGATGCTGCCACATCGTTGTGTAGTGTGGCAGTGTTTCCTGCGATATTAGAAGCTCGCATGATTAGTAGTTGGAAGTAATAAAATTACACAAAGCTCTGGATATCTTGTTTTGTGTCTCAATTACTTAAAGTTGATTTGTTTGTTGCCTTAAATACTAAAACATCTAAACGATTATTTCAGGAATGTCTATATTACGTGGCCTTTTAAAAACACATGTCTGTAAAAAAAAAGGATTGCATTGTAGTTGTTGAAACCATGATAAAATTGCAATTAATACAGGTTTGCGTTGAAGAATTCTTTGATTGTCATTTAGTTTTGCATTCAATTTAAGCTTCTTAGTATTAGATAAATATTAACTTATCTTATCTGATTGAATTTTGACACTTCAGTGAATAATTCTGAACACTAGAATGAAAGCCTCTAAATATAGAATATAAATAACGACTTTATTACAGTTATTATTATTCAGCACTGTTATTCAGAATAAGTATTTATGATGTTGCTGTTTCACCAGCCGTCATTTGGCCCTCTTTGTCGCCAGTGTTAAAAGGTCAGGCAGTTTCCACCATGCCTCACTGCCTGTGTTTGCTCAACCGTGTAAACGACAATAAACAGTGATATAATAATGCAATTTGTCACCCAGAAATGTATGCAGCACGTCTTATTAAGTATGGTGTTATATTCAGTTGCTCCAATTTATGGGTTCCACTATTTTGTTAACACATAGTTTCCATCATAATTGTGTAATTATTTTCGCCAATTTGTCATTGCTTGAGAATCGGTCGTTTTTTGTAGGTGAATTTGCCAGAGTTTGACAATATCATCACATTCCCTGACATCACGAACCGCTTGCCAAGGTATGATTCTGCCACACATTCTGCATTAAGGGCTGGTCTCATCAGTTTGCAAAACTGAAAATATGTAAACTGCTTAGTATTGATTCAAACAACTGCTCACCCCCTTTAATGCATGGTGCGGGACTTGCGGCTTTGGGCAATCCAGAATGGCCATTTTTACTTCAGTGTTTATGGTATACGTTTCACGCCATACATTGTACCACTGTAGCGATTGATTATCTTCCATCAATATGTGGAGACGACCAAGCCACCACTAACTGACACATTCATACTGCTATACTTTTTGGGGCTTTGTAAACTTGCGATAACCCTTAGATATACCTGGAATATAAACATGGAGATTTATGTTAAATCTAACAATTTGTATGATGTATGACACAATTAATTTCACGACTGTCTACGTGAGATATTCTGGTATATGTTATGATGCGTGTGATGGAAAGCCGAAAGCAGTAAGATTTACCTATGAATGATATATGGTACAGTATGGTTTAGCAAGAGAACTGTTTGAATTATTTATCCCTTAGATAAATAGTTTTCAAATTAATTTCATGCTGTATAGCCTAGATAATGCAAATGTTGACAGGATAGCTAATGGTAAGGACATCTAAGGATAAGAATGTGTCATAGATGTGTAAATACATATGAGCTGCTGCTTGATTCGAAATATGTCATCAAATCAATCAATCAATTATTTTCTCTGAGACGCATATTGGATTCCATTATTAGAAGAAGAACAGGCTTTTATTACATAAACATGAGGGTATCGTTATTATAAAAAACCTAGTTTTTTTTATTCTATTGGATTTTCACAGCCAGCAGCTGTGTACATTGATGCTATATTTTTATTTTGTATGTCATGTTTTATCTTTGTTATTATCAGTATTGTATAGTACCATCAGCCAAACTGTAGAAGTCTTGTTATTATCAGTATTGTATAGTACCATCAGCCAAACTGTAGAAGTCTTCTTATTATCAGTATTGTATAGTACCATCAGCCAAACTGTAGAAGTCTTCTTATTATCAGTATTGTATAGTACCATCAGCCAAACTGTAGAAGTCTTGTTATTATCAGTATTGTATAGTACCATCAGCCAAACTGTAGAAGTCTTGTTATTATCAGTATTGTATAGTACCATCAGCCAAACTGTAGAAGTCTTGTTATTATCAGTATTGTATAGTACCATCAGCCAAACTGTAGAAGTCTTGTTATTATCAGTATTGTATAGTACCATCAGCCAAACTGTAGAAGTCTTGTTATTATCAGTATTGTATAGTTCCATCAGCCAAACTGTAGAAGTCTTGTTATTATCAGTATTGTATAGTTCCATCAGCCAAACTGTAGAAGTCTTGTTATTATCAGTATTGTATAGTTCCATCAGCCAAACTGTAGAAGTCTTGTTATTATCAGTATTGTATAGTTCCATCAGCCAAACTGTAGAAGTCTTGTTATTATCAGTATTGTATAGTTCCATCAGCCAAACTGTAGAAGTCTTGTTATTATCAGTATTGTATAGTTCCATCAGCCAAACTGTAGAAGTCTTGTTATTATCAGTATTGTATAGTTCCATCAGCCAAACTGTAGAAGTCTTGTTATTGTCAGTATTGTATAGTTCCATCAGCCAAACTGTAGAAGTCTTGTTATTGTCAGTATCGTATAGTTCCATCAGCCAAACTGTAGAAGTCTTGTTATTGTCAGTATCGTATAGTTCCATCAGCCAAACTGTAGAAGTCTTGTTATTGTCAGTATCGTATAGTTCCATCAGCCAAACTGTAGAAGTCTTGTTATTGTCAGTATCGTATAGTTCCATCAGCCAAACTGTAGAAGTCTTGTTATTGTCAGTATCGTATAGTTCCATCAGCCAAACTGTAGAAGTCTTGTTATTGTCAGTATCGTATAGTTCCATCAGCCAAACTGTAGAAGTCTTGTTATTATCAGTATCGTATAGTTCCAACAGCCAAACTGTAGAAGTCTTGTTATTATCAGTATCGTATAGTTCCATCAGCCAAACTGTAGAAGTCTTGTTATTATCAGTATCGTATAGTTCCATCAGCCAAACTGTAGAAGTCTTGTTATTATCAGTATCGTATAGTTCCATCAGCCAAACTGTAGAAGTCTTGTTATTATCAGTATCGTATAGTACCATCAGCCAAACTGTAGAAGTCTTGTTATTATCAGTATCGTATAGTTCCATCAGCCAAACTGTAGAAGTCTTGTTATTATCAGTATCGTATAGTTCCATCAGCCAAACTGTAGAAGTCTTGTTATTATCAGTATCGTATAGTTCTATCAGCCAAACTGTAGAAGTCTTGTTATTATCAGTATCGTATAGTTCCATCAGCCAAACTGTAGAAGTCTTGTTATTATCAGTATCGTATAGTTCCATCAGCCAAACTGTAGAAGTCTTGTTATTATCAGTATTGTATAGTTCCATCAGCCAAACTGTAGAAGTCTTGTTATTATCAGTATTGTATAGTTCCATCAGCCAAACTGTAGAAGTCTTGTTATTATCAGTATTGTATAGTTCCATCAGCCAAACTGTAGAAGTCTTGTTATTATCAGTATTGTATATTACCATCAGCCAAACTGTAGAAGTCTTGTTATTATCAGTATTGTATAGTTCCATCAGCCAAACTGTAGAAGTGTTGTTTCATTTCAGGCAGTGTTATTATTTATATGTTTAATGTTAGTTTTTTTGGAGTTCTATTTGTAATAAAAATAATAATGAAGTTTTTATTTTTATAGTGCAATAGTGTTAATCGCCATAATATTATGCTATAGAGCTAGAAAATGTTGCCCTTCTCCAATGAATATTGATCTAATCCAATAAACATATAATAATAATAATGGTTTATTACAAAAACTATGATACATTCCAATCAATGGTTTCTGTAACGAGGGTATATAGCCGCGAGTGGCTGATTAGCCCTCACAGTACATGTGTTACATATGTAAATTTCTTGGTGCAAGATAACAATTTGTGTGATTGAAGAAAGAAGAAAAACAACAACATATATAAGTAATTAATATTATTTACTAGCAAAAATTTCTTGAGTTGACGTTTAAACGTTGCTAATGCATAATTATAGTTACAATCCACTGTTTGTCGCCATATAGTTCCATAATTTAACACCTCGATATCTAATGGTTTTATATAATACATTACTTTTTGAAATATGTAATAGTTTGTCCGATGACTTCACATAAATAAAATTAAGATCTCTACAAATGATTTAGCATACCATAATTAAGTTTGACTTTTCACAAAAAGGGTCTGCAACAAGAAGAATAACAAAATGTTTTTATTTACAGAAACGTTTACAGTAACCATTACACGCCATCACTAACGTAGTTGATCTTTTGTCACATGTAATTAATTGTTTGTTATTACATGATTGATTTTAAAACAGTAACTTGTTACTAAAATTTCATTAAGTCAGTATTTAGCTTATGTTTATTTTACATAAGTTACTTCTTTGCTTATGTATGTTTACATTCCTTATATCTTTTTTAAGATTTAATTTTGAATTTATTGAAGGTATTACATTTGACAAATGTTGTATTTTAAGCGTTCCTGAACATGTTTTATATCCAGGTACATAGCACTATATAAATATATACTGTAGTTAAAGTATGAAAATCTAATTAAGGCCTTCAACAGGTATCCTTATCGTCTGTGATATTTGTGCTTCATTACAAGACATTCACTGGGTGGCGCTGTGTTTTAGCATGGCGCAGGACTTCCTCTCTCTCCACCCCGATGACCAGGAGCAGTTGCAGAGCATCCTTGAGAAAGACGCTGCCACCAGGTGGAGTTCTACTCTTCCTGTAGTCAAATTAAAACAACAGTGCCAATATACCCACAGATAACTACAGGCAACCGTTATGACTTATCTGCCAGTCTGTTGACATAAATTGGATATTGTTGACAAATTGAAGATGGAAATGTCATATTTGGTCACATTATTGTGTGTGGATGGTTAAGTTGAGATATTTTGAACTTGTGTGGGTGGCACAGATATGAGTATGGGTGATAACTGGGATTTGCGATACTACCCCTTTATAATTTTACCGGAACAACATAAAGAAAGCATGGTTGTATATGATTATAATGTTTCACTGTCTTACTCAACAAAGGACAGGATTACTTCTCAGACATGGTCAAAGTTAGTATTATTATTACTTTTTATTATTACAAACATTTCTAAAGTGCCATGTATCTGGGACCAGCCCATTCATAGGTGCAGACACATGTTATAAAACATACATGGAATTGTAAGAAATGTTTAAGAATTATATAATCCTCGTAAAAATAATATATTAAAAACGACTGTATATATTAAGTAATTAACTTGCAAGACATGGTTTCGAAAATATGATGACTTTGTCACTTGTTATTTCCTGCCTCCTCATGGCTTCAGATACACACAGTGCATATTCTTATCAAATATTGCATCATAGAACACTTTAAGCGATCTAAATTACAACAAAACAGGCTGAGTTACCCTGGTATTGCACTGGTTAATTAAGCCGCCTCTAAATCAAAGATATACTATACCATGTATGTATGCAGGCCAGTTAACGTTATCCTCTTAGACAGCTCAAGCACCCAACTTTCTGGGATTCATGTATGACCCCATAAATAAGACGTATCACGTACATCTTTGTAAAATATAAATGTAAACATTCTCACGTTTTATGGGATAAATCAGTTGTTCGGAACTTAAAAAGTAGTGTGTGTGTCACCTACCTAGGCATTCCTTCAGGTGGCGTGCATTTGTGCTAGTATTACCAATGGTGGGACATTGCTATTTGTTTATGGTTTGTATTTTACATCATAACTATTTGTTTGTATTGTGGAGCAGAGGGTGGGCAATAGTTCAACTATGTGGTTGACCCAACATTTTTGGGAATTGGGGGGGCAATATTGTGCATAAGGGTGGTATTGCAATCAAATACAGTATATTAAACCTCAGACAGACACTTATGAATTAAGACCACATCAGAATTAATTGCCTCTGACAAGTAGTCATATTTTCTGGGTGTACTTTTTGATGTAAAAAAAGAAAGTAAAGGTAAGTTCTTATGTAGTGCCGTATCCAGTCCACAGGACTGCTCAGAGCGCTTAACACACAACCCCTTTCAGTCTAATACCATCTCGACTCTGGAAAGCATTCAGTCATGCTGCAGTGTCCCACACGCACGCACGCACGCACGCATTCACGCACATGCACGCAAACACACAAACAACACACATACATGCACGCACACACGCAAACACACACGCACACACGCACACACACTCAAACAATACACACATACACACCCACTGACACACACACAAACACACACACACAAACAACAGACACGCACACACACATACACACATACACACATACACACATACACACATACACACACACACAAACACACACACAAACAACAGACACGCACAAACACACACACGCACACGCACACGCACACGCACACGCACACGCACACGCACACACACACAAACAACATGCACACACACACTATATGTAACTAATATTAACGAGATGTTGCCCCATCAGATTGAGTGCGGCGGAGAGTGAGTTGGTTTGGGAGAAGCGTCACTACCTGTACAAGAAGCCTGAGGCTCTACCCAGAGTGCTTCAGGCCGCTCACAGCTGGGATTGGTCAAACCTTGCCGAACTCTACTCCATGATGAAAGACTGGACCCCCCTCACCCCTCTCCAGGCTCTTGAGCTGCTCCTCCCCAGGTGATGCAAGCAAATCAACATTTCTCTATCCTCATTAAAATTATTTAACAACTGGCACTACCAGGGGTAGGATTTTTTAAATGGAACGGGACAAACTCTACCCGATAGGGTTGTGGTGCAAACGCGTATGTGTGTATGTTATTTGTATGAATGAATGATGCACTTATGCCTGCACAAGAAAGACAGTATTATACAGGTTCATTCATGTAACCACATGCATGCACGCACGTAGCTGTGCACACACACACATACACATACAAACTTGTGTATTCCTGAGACTTTATTAGTCAACTGGTCATTTTAGATAACCATCCTCTGGTTTGGCCCTTTACTTGGCCCGTAGGTCAAAGTTCACAGGTTAGATCCTCTGTTGTGTATTGTTTTTCCTTCTGGGTGTCTAAAGGTTTAATATTATCCACCAGATATTCCTTGTAAAATAGTCGTATGTAGGTGTTTATAACTTCAAATTGATTCTCGCTCTGATTGGTTAAGTGATATCTTCCGACAATGTATTTTAACCAAAACTTAGCAGTTGTGAAAATATTCACTTTCAAAATACGATACTAATAAAAGTATATATAATTAGTTAATAATTGAAGGGTAGTAGGGCATAACATGATGTCATTTTTGGTGACAAAACCTCACTTTTTATGCATCATCCTCATATCATACATGACATTTTTACATGATTTTGGAATATCTTAGGAATACTAAATCATAGCGACTGATATTGAGGGCAGACATCTTTGTTGTGTGTTTCAATTCTGAAATTTTGCCCTGTCAAAATTTTCACCTGAATTGGCACCTATCGCATTTCACACTGAAAGCCTTCATATGCACTATATAATATATTTAAAACAATTAGTCCTCAACATACTCGCTTTAAAAAACTTTAAATGTCAAAGAAACTAATCTTTCCTTGGTACTTTACAAGTGTACAAGTTGTAGTGGTTACTAGAGGAATGTGTTTGTATGTGCTGTTTAATAACAACAGAACAACGTAGATGATTACTAGAGGAATGTGCTTATATGTGCTGTTGAATAACAACAGAACAACATAGATGATTACTAGAGGAATGTGCTTGTATGTGCTGTTGAATAACAACAGAACAACGTAGATGATTACTAGAGGAATGTGCTTATATGTGCTGTTGAATAACATCAGAACAACGTAGATGATTACTAGAGGAATGTGCTTGTATGTGCTGTTGAATAACAACAGAACAACGTAGATGATTACTAGAGGAATGTGCTTGTATGTGCTGTTGAATAACAATAGAACAACGTAGATGATTACTAGAGGAATGTGCTTGTATGTGCTGTTGAATAACAGTAGAACAATGTAGATGATTACTAGAGGAATGTGCTTGTATGTGCTGCTGAATAACAACAGAACAACGTAGATGATTACTGTAACATGTATTTGTAGTTATGCTGACATTTGTACGATGACTAAAACATTTTATAACATCAGTCAGCTTGTATCTAGCTGTGCTGACATTTGTGTGACAACTGTTTCATGTGTCTAGCTATGTTGACACTTGCATGCACAATGGCTATAACTTGTATTTAAGCTGTGTGGACACATATTATGACTGTTATGTGTATGTGTAGCTATGTTGACACTTGTGTGATGATAGTTACCCATGCATGTAGCTATGCTGACACTTGTTTGATGACAGCTACATGGGCTTGTAGCTATGCTGACATTTATTTGATGACTGTTACACATGTTTGTAACTACATTGACACTTGCATAATAAAGGTTGCATGTGCTTGTACATATGTTAACACTTGTTTGACAACAGTTTTATGTGTGCTTGTAGCTATGCTGACTTTTTTAATGGCAATTACACGTGCATGTAGCTATGCTGACACTTATTTGATGACTGTTACATGTGCCTGTAGCTATGCTGACTTTTATGAGATGCTTGTTGTGTATGCTTGTAGCCATGTTGTCACTTGCTTGACGGCAGTTACACGTGCTTGTAGCTATGCTGACACTTATGTGAGGACAGTTACACATGCTTGTAGCTATACTGATACTAATTTGATGACAGTTACATGTACTTGTAGCTGTACTGACACTTATTTGATGACAGCTACGTGCACCTGTAGCTATGTCGATATTTATGCTTGTTGTGTATGCTTGTAGCTGTGCTGACACTTGTTTGATGACAGTTACATGTACAGTTTCAGTTTCACATGTTTGTAGCTATGCTGACACTTATGTGAGGACAGTGGCTCTCAACTCCATCCGGGAACTGTCAAGTGACGAGCTACTTGACTACCTGCCCCAGTTAGTGCAGGTGAGTACGGGGAGTGAGGGAGGGAGTGAGTGGTTGAGAGGACGAGTAAGATGGAAAGACTGGACGAGCTGGTAGCGCATTGAGTGGGTGGGTGAGTGATTGGGTGGGTGGGTGGGTAGGTGGATGAATGGGTGAGTAAGTTAGTGACTCAGTGAGTGATTCAGTGAATGAGTTGGTGAGTGACTCGGTAAGTGAGTGACTTAGTGAGTGACTCAGTGAGTGGGTGGATGCGTGACTGAGTGAGTGAGTGATTGAGTGAGTGGGTGACTCAGTAAGTGTTTGACTCAGAAAGTGAGTGACTCAGTGAGTGGGTGGGGGAGTGACTGAGTGAGTGAGTGAGTGAGTGAGTGAGTGAGTGAGTGAGTGAGTGACTGAGTGAGTGAGTGAGTGAATGAGTGAGTCAGTAAGTGAGTGACTTAGTGAGTGACTCAGTGTGTGACTCGGTGAGTGACTCAGTGAGTGGGTGGGAGAGTGACTGAGTGAGTGAGTGAGTGGGTGACTCAGTAAGTGAGTGACTCAGTGGGTGGGTGGGAGAGTGACTGAGTGAATGGGTGACTCAGTAAGTGAGTGACTCAGTGAGTGAATCTGTGAGTGTGTATGTGCATGTGCAGGCATACATGTTTCTGTGTATGTGTAAAGATAAATTTGTGCATGTATGAAAGTGCTTAAATGTTACTGAATGACTGAATGACCAGACATGTCACTGACGATGTGTGATGACGCTTGCAGGCGCTCAAATTTGAGAGTTACCACACAGCAGGCCTAGCCCAGTTCTTGCTGGAGCAGAGCATTGTCAGCGTGCGAATAGCACACCAGCTGTACTGGTAGGTCCATTGTCTTCTACAAGCATTAGTCCTTTTCCTGTCTCAAGACATGCTGTGAAATTCAGCATTAACTTGCCACTAGAGGGACTTACAATAAGCTTTTTTATCACTCCAGCTTTCGGATGTGCGTTTGATATAAGACCGTGCAAATACCATAATGCTGCAATCGCATAAATTTACAAAATCTCATTACGTCACTGATGATTAATGTGTTTTTAGTCCTTTGGGCTGAAGGACCAACGGACTTATGCCATCACTCCACGTCCGCTGTATACCATGCGCCATCCTCTGTCCACCATACGCCGTAAGCTGCCATATTTCAGAAACCGTTCAGCACGTTTTCTCTAATTTTGCATAGACGTATCTTAGAGTACTGCCACTATGCACGAGAAATCTGTATTTGATTGAATCATTCTAAAGGCCCCCTAGTGCCCCCGAAACTAATAAATTTTAACATTTTGCTTATTCCTTTTTCGAGAAAACTTTTGAATAACTTTTTCTCTGATTTTGCATAGACATTTCATGTGGTAGTGCCACTATACACAAGACATCTATATTTGATTGAATCATTCTAAGGACACCCCAGGGCCCTCCAAAATGCAAAAGTTTCCTGCTATTTCCCTACTGCTGTAAGCCCGCTGCAGCCACTGATCTCTATTTATAACTGGATACTGGACTTTACCCTGATCACTGGGGTGGCTGAGTGGAAATAATATATAAAATAAAATAACTTAGGTATACTCAAAAAGGTTAAAGCATATTTAGCCAAAATTATAAGGAATATTATTAAGATGTTTTACTATACATGTTGCAGATATTACTTCACTCCAATTTAGTCAGTATTATGTCATTAATTGCTACTGTTTTAAATAAAAAATGCATGCTATGTATATGTACCTTGTGAACAAAAAGTTTTATCATAGTTCATCTCTTTCTTCTTTTCATTCTGGGGAGGGTGCTAGGGGAAAATGAGAACAGAATGAGTGCACATTTTCTTAAACAACCTTTCACAGTGCTACATGCAAGATTGCAGCTCACCAACTCTCCTGCAAGGTTTCTACAACCACTGGAAATTGGCCTAGATAGCAGTTTATCGGGATAAAATTCTACAGTATTTTTAATAACACATTAACTAATATTAATATATACAATCTTCACGAAACAGTCTACTCGAATATTTGATTTCCAGGTTGTATCTTCCCTGGCATGAATATCCACTAAACATGTCAATATTTTACTTCCATCATAACCTTTAATAATCTGTAAGTATGATTCACAAGAAGTCATTTAATTAATAATTACAAACTCACAATATAGTCCAAAGGACTTCAGGGCCTCTTGGCCCATTTTTAGATAAAGTGTCAGCACTTCTGTATGTGTATTCCATGTGAGAAGACATGCTTGTGCACACAGATAACTAAATAAGTAGTATATTATCTGCTTGCATAATTTAAAGCCAAAAGAGCTTAACTATATTTCAGGGTTGTCTGTCCTATTGATGGGAACTAATCTGGATAATTTTTTACATGGACATTTTACGCATAAAAGTCCAATGAGAAAGACTCCAGCTGTACATTCTAGAAATAGCTGTCATTATGCTAACCATCAACACTCCATGTGTTTCACTGGAAAACTCAATACCTGGATAATTTTTTTGGGACTAAAATTCTGTAGAAAACGAATATATCTGTAGAACTGCGAACTCTGGGGCCTAAGCCTTTGGAGTTAATATGCATAGGTTGCCCATTTGTTGTTGTTATCGACGGGCATTTGTAATGATTAAATCCACAAAGGACACGCGATGGTGACCATGGTGCACTCACATGGAGATGGCCTAACCAATCTTCCAGACATCGCATTAAATCTGGATTACTCGGCCTAATGGTATTACCATGACATTAGCATGAGAAAATGTTGCTAATAGTGGGTAGGCATCCAGGAAAGAGTGCCCACAGTTGAGAAGAGGCGATAAGTGCCCTGTCAGACAGAATGCAGACAGTTATGGGAAGTGAGGTGTGACATCACACAAGGTGGGGGGGTGACATCACACAAGGTGGGGGGGGGGTGACATCACACAAGGTGGGGGGGGTGACATCACACAAGGTGGGGGGTGACATCACACAAGGTGGGGGGGGTGACATCACACAAGGTGGGGGGGGTGACATCACACAAGGTGGGGGGGTGACATCACACAAGGTGGGGGGGGGTGACATCACACAAGCGGTTCCATCTTCTTTAGGATACTTATCCACATTTCCCAATCTTCAGCAAGTTTCTGCCGTGCTCGGCTGTTTGTCCCTGCCCTTTCAAGAGTTCTGTTCATACTATCTTTTCATCTTAACTTTGGTCTTCCATTTCTCCTTCTACCACCCTCTTCTCCTTCCACCACCCTCTTCTCTTTCTGTCACCCTCTTCTTCTACCACCCTCTTCTCCTTCTACTGCCCTCTTCTCCTTCTACCGCCCTCTTCTCCTTCTATCTCCCTCTTCTCCTTCTACTGCCCTCTTCTTCTACCGCCCTCTTCTCCTTCTGTCACCCTCTTCTCCTTCTACCACCCTCTTCTCCTTCTGTCACCCTCTTTTCCTTCTACCACCCTCTTCTCCTTCTACTACCCTCTTCTCCTTCTACCACCCTCTTCTTTTACCACCCTCTTCTCCTTCTACCACCCTCTTCTCCTTCTGTCATCCTCTTCTCCTTCTACCGCCCTCTTCTCCTTCTACCGCCCTCTTCTCCTTCTACCGCCCTCTTCTCCTACCGCCCTATTGTCCTTCTACCGCCCTCATCTCCTTCTACTACCCTCTTCTCCTTCTACCGCCCTCTTCTCCT
Source organism: Escarpia spicata (assembly GCA_963995525.1). Classification (NCBI taxonomy): domain Eukaryota; kingdom Metazoa; phylum Annelida; class Polychaeta; order Sabellida; family Siboglinidae; genus Escarpia; species Escarpia spicata. Next base: position 11,483,824 of record OZ023212.1, read on the forward strand.
TCTACCTCCCTCTTCTCCTTCTACTGCCCTCTTCTCCTTCTACCACCCTCTTCTCCTTCTACCGCTCTTCTCCTTCTACCACCCTCTTCTCCTTCTACCGCCCTTTTCTCCTTCTACCGCCCTCTTCTCCTTCTACCCTCCTCTTCTTATTACCTCTATCTAGGTTCTACATGTTGTAAAGCGCCACGAACAATTTATAATTGGATCTGGCACTATATTAAATAAAATATATTATTAAAAATATATTATTATTACCGCCCTCTTCTCCTTCTACCGCCCTCTTCTCCTTCTACCGCCCTTTTCTCTTTCTACCGCCCTCTTCTCCTTCTACTGCCCTCTTCTCCTTCTACCGTCTTCTTCTGCTATCTTTGTCAATCTTTCTTCACTCATTCTCTGCACATGTCCTGTCTGTCTCAATCTGATCCCAGCTACCGTCATTTCTTCATGATAATGTCTTCTATAAATTCCCCCATTTTCTATCGTCCTACAACACTGCATATTCTTCAGACCCAGTTTTGTCTGTTGCCTTCCAAGTTGACCAAAAAAACAGTAGGATCTTGCCCCATGCAGGATCTAATGGTGGAACGTTTTAACAATGGGCAATATGGAGAATATTTGAAAAATGAAAAACCTGAAGATCTCCTGCAATTTTGAGAGATTTAGCTGGTGGAATCACCCCTGAAAATGTTCACCATGTTATGAATATTAATTCAAACTGTTGGTATCTCATGGTGATGCATGAATTATAGTTTGTTTCTCATACACTGTCACCATTGTCCCTATGACCTCTCTTGTAGCAGCTCATGTGCGTAATACTGTATTATATTCAGTCCATTGCCATCAGTGTTAATGCGGTGATGCATGAAAACAAGGCGTGCACTTACATCATTAGTGCTGTAATCTTTCTTATGGTTGCTCAATCATACTCTCAAATCTCACCAGTCACTGGACTTTTCATTGGTCTTGTTTCTGTCTAGTTGGAAGACATGTCCATTTCTTAGTAAGGATAATCCAGGTTATATCGCAGCTTGCGTCACACCATTTCCTAATGGACCTCAACATTTTATAAAAATAAAAGCAAATGGGATTATTTCTGCATGCTCTTACAGTTCATAGTAGATGAAAAACATAGTGTCCTGTGCAGCCTGCAGCATATTTGTTAACTCCTGTGTGAAATGTTGACGACAAATGTGCACGTCTTCAATACCCGGAAAACAATTTTATGGTTACCGCATAACTTACTCAACTGCACCTACATATAATAACTCGAGGGCCAATGGGCATGTCGATAAGGCAGTTATCAACATGAGAACTTGAAGCAGTAGAACATTCCATTTCTGACTATAGCTTCTCTGGAATAATTGACACAGTTTGAAATTGCATAAGTTACGGTTTCCACCAAGACATATCATCCGTTCTACGAAACAATAACTGTGCTCGAAGTCAGCACACACGAACAATTTCATCTGCATAAGTTATTTTAGTACTAAGTAAATGATGCTTAATGAAAACCATGTAACTTAGTGATCCGAAAGCAAAATGAGACCATTTCTTGGTGATATTATCATTAAGTAGACCCATGTCTGACTCTCTCAGATTTACCAGGAACATCTTTTGGGTGTTTTCTTGCACTGTTATTTTGTGATGGTAATGTCCCGAATCTATGGCCCAGTATTGAAGACCTCTACAAATGCAAGGTTCCCCTAATGTGGAATATAATAAAAAAGAAACGAGGTAAGTATTTCTCTGTGTACTGCAGGATGATAAAGCAGGCAGCATATGACATAATAAGCATAAAAACATTGGAATCTCAGTCGGGTTCCTTTCTTCATTTTGCTTTTCAAAGCTTGCACAATTTCAATGAGCACCATTCTATAGACAGTGGTGGCTATATGTGAACGAATAGTCTTTACGCAAAGCCGTAATGACTGTACCTTTTCGGACACCTAAATATAATCAAATTCTCAGCTGTCAAAAAACATATTAAATAGCACAACAACAAGTTATCTTTAATAACCGAAAACAGTTATTATGTGTTGTACATATTTGGACACATAAATAATTAATAGGTGTCCGAAAACATACAGTACATAAAATAATTAATAGGTGTCCTGAAACATACAGTACATAAAATAATTAATAGGTGTCCTAAAACATACAGTACATAAAATAATTAATAGGTGTCCAAAAACAAACAGTACATAAAAGAATTAATAGGTGTCTGAAAACATACAGTACATAAAATAATTATTAGGTGTCCGAAAACATACAGTACTTAAAATAATTGATAGGTGTCCGAAAACATACAGTACATAAAATAATTGCTAGGTGTCCGAAAATATACAGTACATAAAATAATTAATAGGTGTCCGAAAACATACAATAATTAAAATAATTGCTAGGTGTCCGAAAACATACAGTACATAAAATAATTAATAGGTGTCCGAAAACATACAGTACATAAAATAATTATAGGTGTCTGAAAACATACAGTACATAAAATAATTAATAGGTGTCCTGAAACATACAGTACATAAAATAATTAATAGGTGTCCTAAAACATACAGTACATAAAATAATTAATAGGTGTCCAAAAACAAACAGTACATAAAATAATTAATAGGTGTCTGAAAACATACAGTACATAAAATAATTATTAGGTGTCCGAAAACATACAGTACTTAAAATAATTGATAGGTGTCCGAAAACATACAGTACATAAAATAATTAATAGGTGTCCGAAAACATGTAGTACATAAAATAATTAATTGGTGTCCGAAAACATGCAGTACTTAAAATAATTAATAGGTGTCCGAAAACATACAGTACATAAAATAATTAATAGGTGTGCGAAATTAGTAGTTGTCTGAAAACATTTTTGGTACATAAAATAATCAATAGATGTCCGAAAATATACAGTACATAAAATAAATAATAGGAGTCCGAAAAGGTACAGTATATAAAATAATTCTATTGGCTCTCCAGAAACATACCATGTCTGAATACATACAGTCATGACATTTCATTACAGAAACTTTATGGTAATTTCAATGTGACTGAAAACATCCTGTAGAAGCCATGTCGAGATGGTGTTTTAATGAGCGGATCTGCCAGGGAGTACAGTAAAAAGTGGCTTGAATAATCCCAGATACTGCATTGCATAAGCTTACCTTTGATTTTTTATTAGTAAATATTTTAGCACATTAGTTTTTTTAATATACTTGGTTTTATGTTATTAAGTTATTTGCTATAATCATTACACAGTGTCCCGGAACACTTATTTGAATGAGATGCTCTATAAGAAATGTGTTATTAATTAATTATAACAATAATATTAATTTGTTATAAAGCACCATTATAAAATGCTCAAAGCGCTGTACAAACTCTAATTAACATTTACAAACGTTAAATGTAGCATAAATATGAGCTCACCGCAAATAAAATGTAAATCTAGTAAAATCATGATATGAAATTAGAAAAAATTGTCAAATTAATTAGAAAAATAATAAATTTATTATAAATATAAAACTATTATTTAAACATTATTTAAACAGTATACACATATGAGGTAATCTACAGATATAGAATAATAATAACTATAATATTATTACATAAAATTATTATTATTTACCTGTACCATTCCGTACAACAGGGTGATCAAGGAAGCAGCGGATGACATACATTTCAAGAAGCGCTACCACCTCTTGTTTGGGGCGTTGCTCAGTGTGGTTGGCGTGGCTATGAGGCAGGAACTGAGCAGGGAGGAAGACTTTGTGAGGATGCTGAGTGCCGTCGCCGACAAGGTGAAGACCGCGAAGGACCGAGACAAGGACGTGAGTCAGGATTGCTTTATACTAGTGTTGTGTACCATATGGTTCTTTGCTGTACTCGTGTTGTATATGGCATACTGTTAAATTGTATTGCATTGACGTTTACTCTGGTGCATATTTTACACTAAAAACGTACACATGAAAGACAATTTTAAGGCATCCCTTGAATCAATATTTGTTCTCTTTCTTTCATGTATTGAAAGGTTGTCATAGTCTCATTCCAAATCAATTCTTAAAGGCACACCGCACCGGAAACACACTTGTTTGGATATAACAGTGGCTCCACACTGTGGATTTAGATATCACTACCACATTTGGTTTTTCATATTCCGCGTGGAAATACATTTTGGCCATACAAGAATTGTCAGTTGGCTTGTCATTTAATTAAAATTTTCTGACTTTTATATGGTTTGGGATGCTTCAAGTATTTTCAACTGAAGATGTAATGTACCATATTGAATACCGGTTCGACTGAGTAAAAATACTGGATTGAAACCCGCTTAAAAATTCTGTGACTTCACAATAATGCCATATTCTACACAGCACTTTCTTCTGCTTTTATCCACTTGTTGGATCTGTGCCATGTTTTTTTACTTGCTTGACATGGTTTTTGATTTGTTTGACTTGCTTGACATGTTGTTTGACTTGCTTAACATGTTGTTTGACTTGTTTAACATGTTGTTTGACTTCCATTGTAGCGTTCTTGTTTGACTCGAAGTGAATGATCCATGTTTTATTTGTACAGGTTAAAGACATTTCGGTCACAATTACCAGGTTTGGTTCGTTCTCCCCGCAGATTAAGTGGTCAATAATGAATCAATAAGGAGTGATTTGCAGGAAATATCATTGATTTGTTGGTCACAAAAACAAACCAAAGAGGTGTTTCTGTAATGAAATGTCATATGACTAAATTGGTGATGTTTTGTGAGGTCACGCAGAGTAAAACTGACAGAAGTATAGAATATATATATAGAAGTATAGTAAACTGATAGTAGTATGTTGTGTATAAAGTTACAACTTTATTTAGATTAGTGAACACATTAAGAACTGTGTTAGATTTCACCTTTGGAGTTAAGCGAGAATAATATATACTACCATACACTGACCAATGGAGCAACACATCAAGGCCATCAACTTTCACATTGGTGCCATCTGGTGAATTGTCGACCACTCTAAAATGTTTTCAAGGATGCAATGCAGACAGTTTCCGGACCTTAATTACAGTATAAAATTAGCTATTCTTTCAGCTGTTCGAATCTCAATTTACCACTTGATTAATTCCAAGAATAACACGTTGGCTTTGCCACTGACGTAGGTTGGTAATGTGTCGTGTTCCTTAGATAAGTCAAAGTCACATCAGATGTGACCACTCCTTGACATTATTACCTGCGCGTCTTTCTAATTTGTTCTGTTGATAGATATTTTCCGAGTGGCCATCAGCCCCAATGACACCAAGTCATCACACCCACCCTATGCATTACACTGCAGGTGAAAGTTGAGAGCGCAGTGTAGATGCAGTCAAACATTGCAGTCGTTATTAATTAGATGCCTTTGGTGTCTTCCTCTGTCAGATGAGGCTTTCGTTAGAAGAATTTGCCAGGTATATACGGAAATGAAGAGAAGCAATTGCATTTAAATGGGGATCGTTGTGGACTGATGGCTGTTATTTATGTACTTTTAGTCTAATGATAGAAATTAGGAGGTAAAGGTATGCTGATTATCTAGACCTGATGAGTGTTGTTGGGCTCTGTTCATTTACCAGGTTGTTATTGAGTCATGTTAATATGTCCAGATGCTGAACCTTGTTCATTTGTGATGTAGTTGTTATGTTCTTGTTAAAACGTCCAAATGTTTTGCCCTGTTTATTTGTCATGTTGTTGCCACATTGCTGTCAAAATGTCTGGAAACACAGAGACCTTTGTGTATTTAAGAACAACAGCAGTTTCAGTGAATGGTTTCATTGTTTACTGTATTAACCACATTTAGCACACACATTTCTCTTTGGTGTAAGTACCAGATGCTGGATATCTTCGAAATGGCTGCAAATATGTTAATGTGCATGTCTGCTTGAGAGATTCCTGTGTGTGTGTGTGGTGTGTGTGTGTGTGTGTTGTATGTGCGCGCGTGTGTGTGTATCGTGCGTGTGTGTGCGTTGGTGTTTGCAAAGGGCGTATGTGTTGTGTGTATATGTGTACGTGCATACGTACGTGTGTGGGTGTGTATTCGTGCATACGTACATATGTAGGTACGTGTGTGTGTTGTGTGTGTGTGTGTGTGTGTTGTGTGTGTATTGTGCGTTGGTGTGTGCAAAGGGCGTGTGTGTGTGCGTGCGTGCGTGCGTGCGTGCGTGCGTGCGTGCGCGTGTGTGTGTGTTGTGCATGCGTGATTGTTGATGTCTTTTAATGCAAGTGTTTCTGATTGCTTCAACCTACTAAGCATGGAATGGTATAATGATCCACTTCATGAGGCCATGTGATATTTTGAATCAATTTTTTTTATAAAATAACGCACTTTTGAGGTAACAATAATAAAGCTAATATTGCATGTATTTTCTCAGCAAAAGGGGAAGCACTTATCTAGCTTTGTAGGCCCATGTCCAGTAGTGGGCAACAGTTGTAATGAAGTCATACCAGTGCATTTGTACAAGATACGTTACTAAATTGACCAACCCTTTCATTTTGATACGCATGTGAGCTTAGTTTTCGAGGATTTAGGCACAACAAATTTACATTATTATTATGCTAGGAACACTTATCTTACAAAATAGAAATCTATAATGGTGTATGATTGTCCTCAAAAGTGAGTGGGATTAGATTTTCTGTGATTTTTATAGGGATCATCTGAGTGGAATTTACTACTGATTTTTGCAATTTTCTGATAACAGATTGTTTCATTTTATACCAGGCTTTAGTTGCTTTGTGCCCTGTTAATCTGGATTCAGTGATGGAGGAATGTTGCTCTTTGGTGTAATTTTTTTTATATCTACTTCATTGTCATACTAGCATTCTGTGTAGATTTGGTGTAAGGCACACATGCTAAACACATATTTTTGTTCCTGTTTCAACCCTTGGGCTTGTAAAGTTGTAATTTATAGGCTGATGAGTATAGTCACTTGCACGGTTTCTGCTGTGTTTTGATATTTCGCTGGATCTCACATTAGATACATCTTTACTCAGGTATATGGGTTACTGGGAGCAAAGGACGTCTACAAACTTGCAACAAAGTAATTAAAAACAATTAAAAGAGGCAAAGAGGTTTTTGAGACATATTTTGATAACAAACGTAAATCATGTGATGTATCAATGACGGTGATATAAACATCTGTAATATTTAAATTTATCAGACAAAATTGTAAGCAACCATTTACAGTAATCACCACAGGGAAGTTATCTAACAACCTGTGGTGTTTATACAGTTATTGCATTGTGTCTTGTCATTCAGTGTATGAATTAGTTGGCGTACGCTCTTTACAACAGGAACTGTTAGCGTACATATTTTTATTTACATAAATACATTATCAATATTATTATTATTGTATCAGTATGTGCAATCATGATATATTTATATATGTTGTTTGCGGTAATTTCCTTGTTCTCCTGACCACCCTGTGTCCATTCGTTGGTGGACAATGACTGACCATCTGATATCACAGTCTGATGACCGGTGATGTTGTTATTATAACCCGTCGAAGATTGTACAAATCTACAGGCATTCTTGCATATGTATCTTGATTAGTTGGCACTAATAGGACACATCTGTTGTTGATGAGAGTCTCTGGTGGTTGCTTGGTGTGAGGTTGTACCAGACAAAGAAGGCCTACCTATGTTGGTGATCCATCTGAAGAGACTGGAATCTCACTGGAGGTCTGTGTGGTCACGTTGCACCAAAAGTCTCCCATAACAGAAATGCACTTTGATTAACAGACAGGAAGCCGAAGTAACATCTAATCCATCAATAATTAACAGCAAGTATTGTGCAATGGGCGCATTCTAGGAACACTACTATGACCAATCCCTGGCAGCTGTACAAAGAAGTCGGACAAAGGTTACCGCTGGTCCCAGGGTGTTGCTGTTTTCTGGCTACGGCCATTTTGTTCTTTGCAGTCGTTACTAGTCAGAATCAGAATCATGAATGGTTTATTTCTTGGAGACTCTGAAGCTCATTAACATATTTGCATTTTTTAACACAGCTGATTCTCAGGTAGATGCTAGAATGGTCAAAATTAATGCAGTGCTATAGCACGTGATTTTGATGTAAATCTGGAGCCTGATTTTTTATCTGCAGATCTTTGTTCAGTAGGGCAAAAACAGATAAGTGAATAATTTAAAGTGACTCTCGTTGTGTTTTCTGAAATACGTCGGCAATTTGTAGATCATAGTCCAATGGTCGAAGGAAGCCAATGTATATAGACCGAGATGGGTGGACCTTGGCACCCTGCAGGGGTGCAATTACTATGATCCAAAAATATTAATATATATAGATGGATGTGAAACATCTGCAAAAGGAACCATTGGTGGAATTTCTCCAGGCTCTTTTAGGAGCAGTGATTCCAGGGTCATAGGTAATGTAGGTCTCACTGCCATGCAAGAAAAAAATGGCAGTTTGAGGTTGTCAGGAATGCAGTGACTCAGTTTCCTGAACCCACAGACATTCTATAGCACAGGTGTACCTATAGATGTCTGAATGTTTTTGATTAAATTATATTGAAAACAAAATGATATTAGTAGGGTCACACTTTGGACTTTTAAATATTTTATACACCTTATAAAGTTGCGCTTTTTGGCAGCGTAACCTAAACGTTTTGAACAGTACTAGTAAAAAGGAACATGCTTCTCATTTTATGTTTTTAAACAAAGCATAATATTTGTGAAAACTTTTATATATTTTTTAATGACTGCAATTGCAATTGGAGTGGATTCGCTGGATGTCAATATTGTTAAATCAATCCTCACAAAATACATTGGTTACCACTGCTGTTGATGTAACCAGTGTTGGAATTTCTATCTTCAACACACGTCTATGCAAATGAACAGACGCATAAAAACTTGCTCATTGATTTTCTTTCACACTATGATGGTAAGATATTGTTCTTAGATGTGACTTGGCAAACAGGTAGTCGAGCAGTCGTGATAAATAAAGTGCCCTGCCTACACCACTAGTGCTGTTAATGAACTTTCTACGTATGTTGAAGTCAATGAATGATCTGTGATCCGACAACCTAGGTTAATAACAGGCAACTGGTACAATAATATACAACAGTAGATTGTTTGTAAGAGTAATCAGATGTGCAGACAGAGTAGTGTGTGCAGATGATATATCAAACAGTACCTTTGCAAAGAGCATTGCCCGCAAATTGTCTGAGAAAGTGGTGGGGTAACAATCGGATTTGGCTATAAGCTTTGTCCTATTATTTGTGCTACTCCGACTGTTGAGGAGAATTACTGTGGGATGCATATTGGAAAGATATCATTTGATATTTGTTTTGTGCACCTTGTGAGTTGAATAAATACAAATTTGTGGATAATGTCCTCTTGTTTAGGGTCATACTATATGTTATATTGCATAACAACAAACAACCTTTGTGGGATATCTAGCTTGCGGATGTTCCTAATATAGGATATTCTTAATAACTTTGACTTATCATTCATTTGACCCAGAGTGGTCTATTTCTAAGTTTTTGTTCTCTATAGTAAGTGAGTCTATTTTTCTGTTTTCCTGCGTGAGATTGCTTACTTCCCCATGTATAGACAACTGGTAAAAGGAACCATCAGCATTTTGTACCTCTTCTGATGAACACAAGGAAAGTAGGGTGAACAAAAGTTCCCAAGTTTCAAACCAGAGACAGGTGGAATCGACCAACCGTTCTGTTGATCAACAGTCTGGTGCACTAATTGCTCCGCCACTGCCCTGGAGTGCTAGATCAACCACAGTGCTACTGTTAACTTGGCAATTAATTAGCTGTTTTTGTTATGCAGTTGTCACTCTGCAAGGGGTGCTGGTAGCACTTACTTTGGTCTGGGTAGCAGTAACACCTGGGGTATTAGCTACATCAAGACCCTTTGAGGCATCACTGATTGTCTTGTGTAGGTGACTCAGGTAGACAATGGCAGATTGGTTGTGGGGATCTGCACTTAGGCTCAGCGATCATGTTGACTTGGGTCTGAATTTCACAGGATATGCACTAATTATTGTTTGGTGAACATCTGTAGAGGGAATGTACGTATACCACAAGTTATTAATTACTGATTAGTCCTGTTGATCTAAGACCATCACAGATAATATAAGTGAAATAAAATCACAATGAATCATAACTTGTTATGTGGTAGCCCATGATTAGACCCATCAAAACGATTCAGTCAAATGTGACAGTATTTAGTTGAAGGAAGCATCAGATGAACCAATCTGGAAAGATTCTGTGGCATTGTAAACATGCCAAAGAAGCAAAGAAATTGACAGCAAGGTTCATGTATAGTTTTAGGGTATCTAGAGATAATATCTGATATCCCTAAAGAAGATTTAGAAAACAGTTATAATGAATGACAGTGCTAGACATCTGAGAATAAAATAAACAACAAAGACATCTTCCATTCCAGTTAAGTTCATTTTATGAGGCTGTTGTTTAGGAACAAACATTAGTAGCTCATATTGTACTTGTTGACACAAGTAACACTATTGTCTGTTTGAGGTGTTCCCTAGACGCATTTAACTTTACCTACCTCATTATCTTGTGTAATCATGATGTCTTCTTCCCCGGGCTACTTGCTACAGTTAACACGCGAAATAAGAAGTAGAAAATACTCTATTAATTTTGATTGCCAATGTATCTCCGTACCAACAGTTCCCAGTAACAAGCCCACAATGTTTTTTTGCTGATTAGCTTTCTTTACGAAGCATTGCAGTGCTTTCTGCTCAACTTGTCATGCCATGCAAACTAAATAAGGAAACAATTCCTTCAGGAGATTCTTAGTTTCTTCTCTGTTTCTTTCAGTAAAGGTGCCTCTAGTGTTGGATGCTTTTGGGTGTGTTTTCTCACACAATGGGTGGCACCTAGGCTCTGGCTGTCTGTCTCGTTAACACCTGTTTTAGTCTCTCTTACCTTTTGTGGGGGATTGACGAATATAGTCTTCTTTGATACATAAAGGTGGTCGCTCCCGCTGCCAAATGCTTCCATTCTGTGCAGTATCAAAGTAGAATATTCACTGTGGCCACCTATTAGAAATGGCCACTCTACTACAGTGTCTGGTTTTTGTAATGAAATCCATGTTAAACTAAATATATAAAGCAGCCACCCTTCTATTGTATAATGCATCTGTCTGTTTGAGGTGTTCCCTCAATCAGACAGATGCATTATACTGCCTAAAACAGCCAATAAACTCCCATAATATTAGCCAATGTTCACTTAAAAAGAAATCTGATTGATCAGTCATTTACTTATCACATACATTTGCAGCACATTATTTCTTACTAAATGCCTATAACAAAATGTTAGTATATTAAACCAGTTTTTAATAATGATAATAACATTGAACACCAGTGCCAATTACATGTATGCCAGATACACATCTGTATATCTTACAGCCTCTCTAATCAGACCACCCCTTTAATCCAGCCATTTTGTGTATGTCTGTTACTGAATTATGTGGCACAATTAGATGGTTTATACTGTATTATTTTTGGACGACAAGATTGAGAGTCCAAAAACGACTGGCACGCCACCTGGTGGTGGTGGTCATTCTACTTGTTTGAAGTCTTAAAGAGACTTGAACAAGACAAGGCCACTGGAGTTAATAGCTGTCTACAGGAATGTTGTAAATGATCAAGCAACCTGCCCCTGTGTCAGAATGATCTTGATTAATGTACCATGTTTTGATGAAGTGATCCTATTAGTTGTATCTTTAGCCACATCTGCTGCTATTGACCTTTCTGGCTGCTAGATTAGTGGAGATATTTACCATTAGTCACTGATCATGTTTTGCCAGCAAGAGATTTCTATGTCTTCATGAATCATCCATTTCTATGGTTCGTGAAGCATGGTTGGCTTAGCCATGTTTCCTCTGTTGCTGATATTGTGTAGCAAGGATTTATGGAATTTTTTCTAAGTTAGATTAATTTTCCACCAAACATGGGTTTGGAATGCTCTAGTTAAAAAAAACTTAGGTACATTATTAATATCTGCAATAATATTGAAACATCCCAGAAGATTCCTGCGCATTCTGTCTGACTGCCTACAGTGATGCAATCAGTTGTATGTCATTTTGAGCTGTTTGTTAAAATTCTGTAATAACTCAATCACTCACATATCGACCAACATTATTAATTTACTGTTCCATTTATAGTTATTGACATATTGTAGCTGTATTGACATATTATATATCAGAACATGTTTTATATCCACCTGAGAGTTATTGTTCATGTCGCAAGATGTAGAAATGGTATTTATCACCTCCACACCGACAATGTGAAGAAAGGAAGATAAATAAAGTGAAACGTAATTGTGTTTCTGTGATGAATGTACGATCGATTGAAGTGACGAACAAATGAGAGGAGAGAATAAGAAATTACACAATACCGTTGTAGAACGGAGAAGAAAAAGCATAAAATATTGGCGGCTAGAAAAGGATAATGCAGATGAAGTTACAAGTTGCCATTAGTGATGATAGTACGCAGCGTTGGTTCTTGTTGTGTGTTTTTCTTGCTTGTTTTGCTTTCTCAATAATCATTATGCCACTCTTCAAGGTCATTGATGTAGGTCAAGAAATTCATTATAAATTTGGGAGTTTGCCATGACAGGTTCAAAGGGTGGCGTGTGAAAATATATGAATGGATATCAATAGATGAATATGTCTGTCCACTTGTCTGGAGGCATGTTTATAGAGAGCGCATTTGAAGGAGGATGCAGCTAATGGTTAATAATTTGTTAAATGCAAACGATGTTTGAAGTCGGCGATGTGGCAGCACTAAGGGTGTAGCACGTATTCTGAATGATGGCAATTCTAAAGACACAGAAGTATTCTGGAAGAACATGTTGATGTTTATGAGGCTGTTGTTTAGGAACAAACATTAGTAGCTCATATTGTACTTGTTGACACAAGTAACACTATTGTCTGTTTGAGGTGTTCCCTAGACGCATTTAACTTTACCTACCTCATTATCTTGTGTAATCATGATGTCTTCTTCCCCGGGCTACTTGCTACAGTTAACATGCGAAATAAGAAGTAGAAAATACTCTATTAATTTTGATTGCCAATGTATCTCCGTACCAACAGTTCCCAGTAACAAGCCCACAATGTTTTTTTGCTGATTAGCTTTCTTTACGAAGCATTGCAGTGCTTTCTGCTCAACTTGTCATGCCATGCAAACTAAATAAGGAAACAATTCCTTCAGGAGATTCTTAGTTTCTTCTCTGTTTCTTTCAGTAAAGGTGCCTCTAGTGTTGGATGCTTTTGGGTGTGTTTTCTCACACAATGGGTGGCACCTAGGCTCTGGCTGTCTGTCTCGTTAACACCTGTTTTAGTCTCTCTTACCTTTTGTGGGGGATTGACGAATATAGTCTTCTTTGATACATAAAGGTGGTCGCTCCCGCTGCCAAATGCTTCCATTCTGTGCAGTATCTAAGTAGAATATTCACTGTGGCCACCTATTAGAAATGGCCACTCTACTACAGTGTCTCGTTTTTGTAATGAAATCCATGTTAAACTAAATATATAAAGCAGCCACCCTTCTATTGTATAATGCATCTGTCTGTTTGAGGTGTTCCCTCAAACATACAGATGCATTATACTGCCTAAAACAGCCAATAAACTCCCATAATATTAGCCAATGTTCACTTAAAAAGAAATCTGATTGATCAGTCATTTACTTATCACATACATTTGCAGCACATTATTTCTTACTAAATGCCAATAACAAAATGTTAGTATATTAAACCAGTTTTTAATAATGATAATAACATTGAACACCAGTGCCAATTACATGTATGCCAGATACACATCTGTATATCTTACAGCCTCTCTAATCAGACCACCCCTTTAATCCAGCCATTTTGTGTATGTCTGTTACTGAATTATGTGGCACCATTAGATGGTTTATACTGTATTATTTTTGGATGACAAGATTGAGAGTCCAAAAACGACTGGCATGCCACCTGGTGGTGGTGGTCATTCTACTTGTTTGAAGTCTTAAAGAGACTTGAACAAGACAAGGCCACTGGAGTTAATAGCTGTCTACAGGAATGTTGTAAATGATCAAGCAACCTGCCCCTGTGTCAGAATGATCTTGATTAATGTACCATGTTTTGATGAAGTGATCCTATTAGTTGTATCTTTAGCCACATCTGCTGCTATTGACCTTTCTGGCTGCTAGATTAGTGGAGATATTTACCATTAGTCACTGATCATGTTTTGCCAGCAAGAGATTTCTATGTCTTCATGAATCATCCATTTCTATGGTTCGTGAAGCATGGTTGGCTTAGCCATGTTTCCTCTGTTGCTGATATTGTGTAGCAAGGATTTATGGAATTTTTTCTAAGTTAGATTAATTTTCCACCAAACATGGGTTTTGAATGTTCTAGTTAAAAAAAAATTAGGTACATTATTAATATCTGCAAGGAATATTGAAACATCCCAGAAGATTCCTGCGCATTCTGTCTGACTGCCTACAGTGATGCAATCAGTTGTATGTCATTTTGAGCTGTTTGTTAAAATTCTGTAATAACTCAATCACTCACATATCGACCAACATTATTAATTTACTGTTCCATTTATAGTTATTGACATATTGCAGCTGTATTGACATATTATATATCAGAACATGTTTTATATCCACCTGAGAGTTATTGTTCATGTCGCAAGATGTGGAAATGGTATTTATCACCTCCACACCGACAATGTGAAGAAAGGAAGATAAATAAAGTGATACGTAATTGTGTTTCTGTGATGAATGTACGATCAATTGAAGTGACGAACAAATGAGAGGAGAGAATAAGAAATTACACAATACCGTTGTAGAACAGAGAAGAAAAAGCATAAAATATTGGCGGCTAGAAAAGGATAATGCAGATGAAGTTACAAGTTGCCATTAGTGATGATAGTACGCAGCGTTGGTTCTTGTTGTGTGTTTTTCTTGCTTGTTTTGCTTTCTCAATAATCATTATGCCACTCTTCAAGGTCATTGGTGTAGGTCAAGAAATTCATTATAAATTTGGGAGTTTGCCATGACAGGTTCAAAGGGTGGCGTGTGAAAATATATGAATGAATATCAATAGATGAATATGTCTGTCCACTTGTCTGGAGGCATGTTTATAGAGAGCGCATTTGAAGGAGGATGCAGCTAATGGTTAATAATTTGTTAAATGCAAACAATGTTTGAAGTCGGCGATGTGGCAGCACTAAGGGTGTAGCAGGTATTCTGAATGATGGCAATTCTAAAGACACAGAAGTATTCTGGAAGAACATGTTGATACTGCTTCTTGTTGTATTCATGTAGGATTGATTTATCGCCGGTAGTGCCAGCCTTGTTTATTTTTGTTACTTCTGGTAAAGTTGGTGTGGGTATTAATATAAGTGTCTTCTGTGTGTGTCGGTGTGTGTGTGTGTGTGTGTGTGTGTGTGTGTGTGTGTGTGTGTGTGTGTGTGTGTGTGTGTGTGTGTGTGTGTGTGTGTGTGTGTATGTTTCACACTATGTCACTATGTGCTGTACAACCCTGCACCACCGGGACACAGTGACATATTGTATGACCCTGCACCACCGGGACACAGTGACATATTGTATGACCCTGCAACTGTGACTCTTTGTGTGATATACTGTCACATTAGTATGTACATTCTTTTTCATATTTGGACAATTCAGTTACATGCAACATGCAGGTTGCCAGCTATAATGATCAAGAAACAGTGATAATTAGCAACATGATATAACCTTTATTACATAAAGCAGTCACATAAGCACCTCCCCCAATAAAGTTGTTTTCCTTTTAAATAACTGATTGTCTGAAGGGGAAATATAAAATGTAATACTGTCATCATTAACTTCGACAACAGAATATTGTCTACCCTGTTTTTTGTTTGTATGTAACACCAATACCTAGTTACCATTTCTGTTCATACATAAAATATATAAATACACATGTGTATACCTGGTATGTGTACATACTACATGTCTACAATATGTGTAAATAGGTGGATAGGTGATCTGTATCTGTGTATATAAATGTATATAAATGTATATAAATATTCACACACACACACACACACACACACACACACACACACACACACACACACACACACACACACACACACACACACACACACACACACACACACACACACACACACACACACACACACACACACACACACACATATGTGTGTATGTATTCATTTATATACTATATATATTATATATATATGTGGTGTGTGTGTGTGTGTGTGTGTGTGTGTGTGTGTGTGTGTGTGTGTGTGTGTGTGTGTGTGTGTGTGTGTGTGTGTGTGTGTGTGTGTGTGTGAATATTTATATACATTTATATACACAGATACACATCACCTATCCACCTATTTACACATATTGTAGACATTCAAACACGCAGACACACTATGCCAATGTTTTGTATTTTTGTCCAACTACAATTCATTCACACACTTAGTGTTATCCCACACACACACATTCACACACACTCACACACACTCACTCACACACGCTCACACACACACACACACACACACACACACACACACACACACACACACACACACACACACACACACACACACACACACACACACACACACACACACACTCACACACACACACACACACACACACACTCATGCACGCACGCACGCACGCACGCACGCACGCACGCACGCACGCACGCACGCACGCACGCACGCACGCACGCACGCACGCACACTCACTCACACACACACACACACGCACTCACACACACACACACACACACCCAGGTGTGTTCACTGGACATGTCAGGTGAACACATCCTGGATGTGTAGCCCAAGTATCCAGAGTGCAGAGACCGTGACGACACTCGTGGCCGCATGCGCATGTCCATTGTTCGCGCCACCGATTGGCGTCGGTCTCGTTGTGAACTTGTAGTGTTTGGGTAGCGCCGTGCCATTTCTAGGAAGACACAGGTACGGCGGCCGCTTGTATGTCTCATAGTTCTTCCAGAAGCGCTTCAGGAGTGTTGGACACATGAACGCTGGGTACATGCAGTCGACGTATTCCTGGAACTTCCTGCCGAACAAACAACAACATTTTGTTGAATTCTTCTAGGAACTTATTAATTTGCAATACCTTGTCAGTATACCTCAGTCATCAACACATTTAAAACAACCATCTATCCAGACATTTAGTGTTGTGTTCACAATATACATTGTAGTTATGAAATATGCCTATTTCCCTAAGAAAAACTAATTTATAGGTCAGGAAAAAATCACTGGTCCATGGCCTGTATCCTGCAGTCTCGAGGGCCAATCAGTGGTGAGAGCGTACTTCATACGATACTCTGTGTCTAGGCCATCAATCATTGGGCGAGTACCATTTCATCATTCCAAAAAAATCTCTGTCATGTCCTGTACACAACGGAGAGACTCAGGAAGACTCCCAGACAGCTTATTTGACAGTCCGCTTAAAAAGGCTAAGTGATTTCTACTGTTTGGACAGTAGACTTTCATAACGTGACATTTATTGGCGCACCACTCTGGATTCATAGTTTGTTAGTGTGAACAATGTAGAGTCAGTATTCTCTCAAAATTGCAACTGGAATCTTACGTCAAGTTTGGCAGTAGGAAGGACGGAAGACTGGGACTAATTCTACTAAGTGTTGTGATGATAACTGTATTCATGTTTTAATAATGGTGTTTTTTTTTGCAGAATTATGTGTGAATTAATGTATTGTTAAATAAAAATAACAACACGGGTAAGCATGATTGATTGACAACAACAAAAACTTTACAATTAATATTAACAATTTTTGTGTGTGTAAAATATGTTATTTAGTGAAATTGTTTCATTACATTTACTGTGGTATGTCTCTGATGTAATGAAGTTTAACACAATACCGTGCTATTTAAGCTCTACCTCAAGTATACTGGCAACATTCCTATCATACACCTACAGCCTTCATCTCATTTTATCCAGCTCAAAGTTAGAATTATGTTTTGGCCAAGAATGTTTTGTTTCACTAACAATCTGGCGCATACAATCGCATAGCTTCAGATTACACACACTGCGCATGCCATTTTTATACCTAACTAACTAGCTGGCAGAGAAGTGTAGATTCCATGGCTTTCACGTCAACCGAATCGGGTTCACCTAAGTTCCAGTGCCAAATAGAAGAAGAAAGGCTGGTCTATCTGTCTGTGTCTATCAAAGCAGCAGCCCAAATTCCTGGCTGCGAATGCTGACTTTAACATACATCCAGGTCTTCAGTAGTTTTTAATTGTGGCTGTTGAAGCCATACATATTACATGGTGACTGCAAAGCTACAAAGTTGCTGTAGGTTTATGCCGATGAATCAACATAAATACTTGTTATTGCATCAAGGTTATGTAAATTCATGGAAATGGCTCTTCACTGTATTGGAATGTAATCAGCTTCTAGAGAGAAATGTGAATAGGTTGTCCAGCAAGAGTAAAGTCTCCTCGGTCCAATCAATCAGTGTCGATGATTTATTAGACTTTTCGTCATCAAATGGCTATCTTGCCTGAATGTCTGCTTTTCTGTTAATCAAAGGTGTACACTTCTAAAACATAGTTATAAATATGGCAAGTAATCACAGGCTGTGTCTCTCGTGAGGCACGTTTGCATTAATCACTGTAAGGCCACATCAGTATTGTTTCTAGGTTTGGAGCTAATAATAAATATCATTTGGCGTGTGACAAATTTCACTTTGTCTTATCTTCATGAAGTCTTTCGCTTGACAATCGAGAGATTTGATTCTGGGTTTTCTGATGGCTTTTTGTATTGTCAATAGATTAAATATGCACTCTTGATTGTACAATCGAACCGTGAATACCACAAATAGTTTTTCACACTTAGAGTTAGATCAGAGAGGCATAAATCTGGGTATTTTGGGTATTTCATTTGGCTTGTGGTTTTAATTTTGTAAGTGTAGGTTTAAGGCGGGTGCAAAATAAAGGTATGCCTCTAAAGTAGTGAGTAAACAACTACCACAGTTTTAGCTGTTGGACTGTAAAGTGCATAGTAACTAACATTCATTTTGTTATGTGAAATTTATCAATTTTCACTACTATACACACCCAGGTTTTCATGTGTGATTAATGTTATATTTTTAATGTATTTCCTGTTACACCCTCTCACATGCTAGGGTAGGTAAGTAGGGCAGATTTGCTCTATTTGATTATTTCCTGAGATTTATTTGAGATTAGTTGCATATACTAGGTGGGGGATTCCTCATCAGTTGTAGTTGCAAAGATGTCGTCTGCAGTTTCTTCAGACCAGTGTTGTGAAAAACACATTTTTTAGAAATTTTGTCAGGTTGCACAGATTTTCAGATTTTTTATGCTTAGATTTATACAAAGTGTTAAACGAGTGACATATTTTTGTTATCATGTCACAAAAACGTCTATGAGCTACATTTAACATGCCAATAAGACCCTCAATATAATGATTGTCAGCACTTCACAGGCAGCGATTATAGAGTCTAATGAACATTACACTTTGGTAAACATGGTATTAATAAGGTCCTTGTTTTTAGTAGACACTGATTGTCTGTGGATTACACTGAGATGTTAACATTGTCAAGATGTTCACAGACATCAAGAACTTCTAAGCTAATTACTGGTTCTATTGATGCCACGGACATACTGGGTGCTGTCATCTTGTGGTTCACTGAGCTACTTTCTTAGCAGACAGCAAAATGCTTTGAGTAAAGGTTTTGCAAAATTGGCAGAAAATGTCTTAGGTTGATTGACAAGTATTCAAGGCCACAATCGAATAAAAATGCTTCATGATAAAAACTTCATTCCCAATTATTTTGATTACACCCCTCCTTATGGATGACTGTGGGGTATTTGTACGTGCCTTGTTACTCTTGAAATATCATTGAATTCACAACATTTGTGCAAACTAGTTCTATATGTCTACCTGCCTAAAAGCTACAATGTAGCAGATAAGTTAATTAATTATTTAGTATTGTTCAGTACCCACAATGTATTATTTAGTATATATCATCGTTCACATCATTTATTGTATCACCAGTAGAGTGGATGTATTATTTAGCAAGACTAATGTGCCGTTTGATCCAAGAGTTCAAATTAGAAAATCACCTGATTAAATTGTTTTCCCACAGGAGTAACTGTGTTCCCACAAACTGCTTATGTAATCAGTCGTCTTATCGTCAGACAAATATTGCAAATGCTTTATATGCTAAGCATGCAAAAACACTGAACCAAGTTTGTAGACCTATATGATATAATTATTATGTTCCTAGTACGTGGTAGATATTATATTAAAGTAATCGTTTGCTTAAATATCTGACTGTTGCATTGTAATTCATAGTCTATGAGTTTGCACAATGATGATGTCACTGTCATGCCTTTCCTGCGCTTACAATACTTTGCATTGTGTTAGCTTCCAGTTTTTGTTTTTGGTTACATTGGTGCAATGGGGTCTAAGTTCATTGTTAATACACCGTTGTATTCAAGATGCTTCTCCTCATAAGCTCTATTGCTGCTTCTAGTCGATTTCCTGCATTGCTCTTTTATCAAATTAATGACTCATTGTAGATTTGTCTCAATCCATCATGTGACGTTTATTGTAAATGGAAAAAAACATGAGTCCGTTTTTGTAAATTGGTTTAGAATGCACTCAATATATTTAGCGGCAGATTGGTGGAATTATGTTTTTGACACTAATGTTTGCTCAAAGACTTAGACTGATGAAGTAATCATAGATGAAAGACGAGTTCTTCATGAGTTAAAATAATTCTTAAAAATCTGATTTGTTTTGGTGAAATCTGGGAACTTTCCTTATTATTGATTTAATCAAACATTAAATAATGAGATTTCATAACAAAAAACTGTACTGTTTTTTTCACAGTGCATTCAAATAGTGACATGTTTTCATGAAACTTAAGTATTGTTATTATCTACACAGTGCAGAATGACATGAGTACTTTTGACAATAAATTATGAATGCACATCTCTTAGCATTCGCACTAATGGATGGCTTCATGTGACGCAGCTAATGATTCTGAAATTTTACACAAACACTAGAAGTAGATAATTTAGCTTTGATTCATAAGCAGGTCAGTTTTGTCACAAGTGGCCCCAGACAAATATATTAAGAAAAGATTGATGAACTGTTATGTCTGAGCTGATGCTACAGTCTGTGTAGTATTCCTTGAAATTTCATCTGCATTAAAAACGCATCATAAGTTCACATGGGACTTGCCACTAAAACCATTCATAGCTGCATGGATGCAGCAGATAAACCAATTCACAGTGTTTTCTTTATTTAATACAACAACAACAAAATGGCTTGCACCATAGGTAAGTATTACAAATATTCCCGCCTGGATAGTAATTTGATATATTTCTGTGGCTTAAATGATAATTCAGTTTCCATCACCACAAATGTCAGAATTTTCTGTGGTTTACATGAAACATTCACCCAGCATTAAAGGCAGACTGACTAAAAAAGGGTCCTTTTATGTGAATGCTTTTAGCAGCTGTTTACATGACTGGACCGGAGACAGGAAGACTGTATTGCCAGACATCTGACCCACTGAGAGTATTTATTGTTCATGGACAGATAGCTTCTGAAGTCATTGCTCTCTTACAGGGCAATAGTTTAATCGCTGATATTATGCACTTAATTTACACTGAACGTGGCATTGACTTTGCAATCTCTGCAGATGTTGCATAAACACTTCGGGGTTGCAGCTGAAATGTTGCTTTCTTAGTCCTGCTCTTATAGATAACAAGTTGTTCTCTTACAGTGGCACATTAGATTACATTAAACATGACAAATGTTCTAAATTGATGTGGTGACTTACAGATGTTGAGTGGAATACACGTACAGTACATTGTATACGCATCAAACATGATTTTCTTACATTAAAAATATGCCTTTTTTATTGGTCAGAAGTGGCATGCTTACAGATGAAAAGTGATGTCCTTGCAGATAAAAAATGATGTAGCTTTACATTGTGCTTACGGGTCAAACAAAATTGGTCTACTTTCATGTCCGAAACGACATTGTTAAAAGTGGCATGTTTTTGATCCAGTAGTTAGTGGTAGTACCAAAAACAGCCTTCTTTTAGCACTACCGGTGAAAGGGTGCACAGTATAATTTTATGTAAATTACCCTGTTTGGGGATGGCGTAATATGTAACCAGTTAGCTTGCCATACTGACTTCCTGACAGTTGGCAAGTTATGCGTTTGATGCACCAGATATGGTGGAGTTAGTTTGTGTTAGCCTGCGTAACAACCAACTTGTGTTTGGCTTTATTAGCTTCAGTTCAGTGTCATTTATACTAAATGCAGGGATATTTAAATATATTATCCTCTGGCAGTTTATAACTCGTATTGATTGACAATGATTTATGAATGCGAAATTTTATAATAAATTACTAATGTTATTGAGTTCCACACAAAACTGTTTTAAGCATTACTTAAAAAAATGCCATGTCAATTCTTTGTTTTTTAGCAAATGCATGCAGTCTTTTTAAACCAACCACACATTGCTTAAACCACCCACGCCCTACCGATTAGATGACCGATTTGTGATGTCAATTGATGGAAGGGTATTAGCTTTAATTAGCTTCACTTTCCCGGGACTTTATTTGATTTACAGATGGTCACATAGCTATTGATTTCATCACTGCATTGAGAAATAATTTGATTGTCACTGTGAGTTGAAACCCTATTTTTAACGTTAGTCAGGCTCTGTCACAGCTGACATATGTATTAATGGATCTGACTTGTTTTCTGTTTGATTTATTCTCAGTTTGTGTTGTACATGCTTGTTATCTTGTGCAGTGGTATGTAAAGGCAGAAATATAACAATGATGTATGTGGTTAGATGCTAGGATAGGATGCTGACATTTAATCCATACAGAAAGAATGTCCAACAGGAGTCGTGTGGGATAAATGGATTATTTGCAGAACAAATACCACAAGAATATTTCTCACATCTGCTTATTTTGCAAGTGATAGAATCTCAATGGGGACAAGCCACGATTATTTACCCCTGAGAGTCATTTAGCATTTCCTGGACCCTTTATGTGTGATAGCTCAGTAGATAGAGAATGGACTGTCAGTTGTCAGGACCAGTATTCAAGCAGAGGTACATCCGTTTCAAAACTTGGGGCAATTTTGTTCAATCCACTTTCCTGTGTCTTTCAGCGCAGATACTAAATGTTGCTTCTTTCTGGTATCTTGGCCAGGGGAAGTAAAATATCCCACACATGGAAATGGGGACAAAACTAAACTGGTCTAGATCTACAAAAAATATGATGTGTGTTGCATTAGCTGCTACAAAAATGGGTCTAATAAGCGCCATGAATGCCTAGGCAGATACCAACGTCATGTATTACCACACATTAAATATGATTACTTATTCAGTGTAATTAAATCCCATGTCACCTACAAGCAAAACTGTCCAAGGCATTCTTTATGACGGTAATGGATGAATCTTGTAAGTCGTATCTGGTTCCACCAAGGATCAGGTACTGGGTTTCTGTGAATTCTTGGGACAACAGTTTTCTCTCCAATTGCATCCCTTTAATAATAATGTGTGGTCCAATGTAGCACTGGTTTCTGCCTACACAACATGCAAGTGGCGCCATTATCAGATCAAGTTTTTTTGTCAGCACCTATAATGCCTGTTTTTGTAGAAGATATCTTATGGAATGCGATTCCATGACAACTTTTTTCATTTCCCTGTATGAGATCGTTCTCTTTCCTTAGTATACTTTCACCAGGTAGAAGGGACCAGTGGCTTTTAATGTATCTTCTGAAAGACTCGGGTAAAGTAGGGTGAATGAAAATGCGCATGTTTCAAAACTTTGGTAGCTGGATTTGGGCCCATATAAGTCCTCTATTGACAGTCTGACTGTCTAACTACCATACCTGATCTGTTAGTGTGTTTACTTGGTACACTGCAGTGCAAACTAATTCATTGCAATACACCTTGTTATGATAAACATGACAAGAGGACTGTACATTTCCTACTGCAAACAACACTTCTCATTGCTGATTCTATGACATATGCATTCCACTGGGGCATGCCTACTGTAGACTGTGATTTATTACGAATTAAGTACACATTTTTATCATATCAGGAAATAACTTGTTTCATGGAGGTCAGACCAGCCTATTGGGTGCTAGATTTCAATTTAGTTGTCAGAAAATGTAGATTTGATTGCCTTGTACAGATTTTAAATGTTTCTTGCATTGTTGCTGCCATCCCTGGGCGAGTGCATGTATTATTAATGTTAGACTTGGTCAGTCAGATTTTATTGTCTTTTCTGCTTTCTCTGGGGACATAACTGACCACTTGTATGTTTATTCTTATTAGCGTTTTACAGTGTCTAAGCACGCATGTGGTTTTGTAAAAAATCTGAGGAGTCTGCAGGTCAAGAGAGTATGAGAGGTTGACTAACCTAGTACATTGACACTCTGCCAACACAAATCCTCCTCTGGTAGTTTTATAAACGTTTGCAGTGATTCCTGGTATCAGTGATTTTCGCACATGAGGATGTGCTTATTTGTTGTGTGCCGTTAATGTGAACTGCAATAATTCAGTGTTTCAACTGCGGAACTTTAAGTTTTTTAATCACCTGCTACCGTTTTACAAAACTATGGGAATTTTGTATTTTAATGGTCTTTCACTGGATAATGCATGGTGAAAGTTACTTTTGCCTGACTTGGGGTGTACCGCAAGGTTCCATCCTGGGGCCATTGCTTTTTCTATTATATATCAATGACATTGCTAGTGTCTCAGATATTCTTTTTTTCCATATTATTTGTTGATGACACTAGTCTCTTTATAAATGGTGAACATTTGGATGATATAACTAACAAAATGAACTTTGAATTAAACAAAATTATAATTTGGCTAAATGCCAACAAACTATCCTTAAACATTGAAAAGACCCAATACGTGATATTTAGAACACCAAACAGAAAACATACCAAACCGACAACACTTAAAATTAATGATAATGCTATGAAACAAGTATCTTCTACAACATTTCTTGGTGTGACTATTGATAGCAAACTCAACTGGACTGAACACATTAACCAAGTTAAATGTAAAATTTCTAAAGATGTTGGCATTCTCAACAAAGCCAAAATATTTATGCTTATTATATTGTGTTTATAATTCCACTGAACCTATTCACATAAAAGAGGCCAGGATAACAGTAATGATACTTGATCAGTATTACTATTGTTATTTATATGTATTTACTTGTTTTTTCCTGTGTAAATATAAGTAAAATTCTGTAGTGATTCATGAAGTTTGTTCGTACTGCACAAGTCATTTCCCTCATTGCTACATGGGCCAAAAACTGCAAACAATGTTGGCACAACATTCAGACATGTTGGCACATAATAATTTGGCTAACAAATTGCTGTTTACATAGAACTATGAGTGCACATAGTGCAAACGAGTGCACGTTTGAGAATAACTCCAGCAAATTAATGAGAAACTGTTCAGTTTGGTACAAGACTTGTGTGCCATTTCAAAACATCTGCTCTATTTTGGTCTGGCCAGGAACACCTTTCGTGAATCATCCAATCACTGTGTCGTTTTAATTAAGTCAATCCTGATTGCACCAACACAGTATCACAAGTCGGCAATTACCAAATTAGAAAAATGTGACTCTACCATCACGGTTATTCTTAGCCATAAATTGCGTTGAAGCACCGGCACTTTCGCACGATTTATGGCTATGAATAACCGCGATTGTTGAGAACACTGTCACCTGTCACAGGTTTTTATTTTGGCAATTTTTTACTCATTATATTTGTTACAGATGAACTATGCATAGAACTGCTGGATTATATTTGGTTACGTGTGCTATTAGTGCAGATATGTCTGGCCTATTGCGATGGTTCTGTCCCAGTTGCAGTGCAATGCATTATGCATATTGACCATTTTTAGCTGCCAAAATTCTAATTAAAAAACTACTCACTATGTATGGCGTTAAAATAATGATGAGGATGATTTATACTACATGAAACAGAAACTGGTGTATAATTAATTAATTACTACAGGATTAGATGGTGTGACGATATACTACTTGTAAATGAACAGTTGTGATTCTTATGTAACTGCAGGAAACACAGAGGAACACTTATAATTTTATCACATACTAATACACTTTTGTAGCACCTAAATATTTAGAAACATGAGCTTAGAGATACAAAAAGCAGGAATCATTAAGTAAGCGTAATTGTTAGGTTTCCATAACATAACTGAACATTAAATTTGTCTTTATTATTGTTTATTTCATATTCTGGAAAGACCATGCAGATTCTGTTGACAGGGAGCAGTTGAATAGGACCAACCAAACTAGTGAGGTAGTAGAATACTTATGATTTTAAAGGGAATTATGAGGATGAACTTTTTAATATGTTTTTCATTGATTCATTTTGCAATGAGTATTTGTTTTGAGCACCTTCAATCTGTGGTAGCTGTCGATGTTGATTGTGTTTTATTTGTGGACAAGTGCAGCAAAGGTTGAGGAGTAGGCATTTATTGTGGGCCAAAGCCTACTTCTAAAGCTATATAATAATGCTGGTGCATCTTTGATTGATGAGCTGTATAAGTTGCTGCACTATGCTGCCTCTGGTGGCTAACTGAAGAAACTTGAGTACCACTGTGACGCAATTGTTGGTGCACTGACCTATTTAGTTCGAAACGATCTTATTGAAATCTGCCTTATCCACATGTATATTGGTACAGTAAAAAACGTGTATGACAACTAACTTATAGGTGCCGTCTAGATGTGACAGTTAATTAATTGGTAAGCTATCTACATGTGGAAACACCAGCACAATTGTTCTTAATTTATTGATCAATATAATGTCCTAAAGACTACGTTCACTATGTTGAAGGTATACTGCCCGCCAAATTGTGTTTAGTAAGCCCATAACGACATTCGCAATTTGGAAGAGAACGCCCCGGAGCATGTTCAAATGGTAAACAAAACATCCAGTTTCAAAACAAGCTTTATTGGCAATAATACCAAGGCGGGCTGAGTTAACCCCAACACCATTTGATGTTTAACAATTTGCCATTTTCCCACATTCAACACAGCAGACTTCCTGTTACAAATTACTATGCCGGCTAATTCCAGGTAGAGGAACAGACTGGCTCCCTTTAAGAAGCCATTTTGAGGCTTGAATTTGCTTCTTCTATCCATGACTGCATAGACAGACTAGAGCAGCCAAAACAAAGAATGTCTACAGTGGTTGACATGAAGACATCGCCTAAAGCCCCAATCAAATTTATAAAATCCATCACAGAAAGAAGATCCTTTACCAAATTACCAACCGGTGTGTAATTTAAATATCTCCAAGACATCCTTGGGCATGGCTACTAATGCAAGACTGGACTGCTTTCAGACGTCTAGCACATGTTTCATGTGTAATTGGATGTGTTTAATGGTGTCTGTCAGAATGTATTTATTGCAGGCACCTGCTGGCTGTTAGCCCTTCAGAAGTTATAGATGTCAGGAACCTGCCTTACATAGCAGTGCTGTGTTTGTGAATGGTGTCAGGACAAATTGAGACACAATTTGCCACGCTGCTCTCTATCATTTACTGCACTGCATACTATTGCTTTTGCAAGACTGAACTTAGATGTGAATTGACACACAGGCAGAGAGTAAAGAAAGGTTATTTGAGCATACAGAGGACTGAGATAGATTGAACCGAACCTCTCTTATGTGAGCAGACAGTGGCACCATTTACTGGGTGGCCCTGTCATTGATCAACGCAATAAAACAGATCATACATGTTCATAACGTCTCTGCGGGTGGCAGGTGTTTCCAGCCAAGAGTAGGTTGTCGTGTATAGTACTACACTGTGCTGGCAAGTGCTTCCTATTGATGATCATTCTGATTGTCTTGAAATATTGTTCCTACACCGTGCTACCACAAGGATGTGACAATTAGGACATGTTGGTGGCAAGTCTTGTGTGGGGGGGTTCTTTCTGACAACATCGATTGTCCTGATCGTCCTGCTGATTAACTTCATCATCCTGAAGAACCGTAATTGGCTAAGTGCACTTCTTTGTCTCAAGAAGATGGTAATTTGAAACCCAACCACATGCACCAAGGCAAGATGATGGCCATGGTCACCATGGTATTTGACAGTAGACCATGATGGCTCATGGTCAACTGTCAAATACCATGGGCTGAC
The DNA here is from genome assembly GCA_963995525.1 of Escarpia spicata. Lineage (NCBI taxonomy): Eukaryota > Metazoa > Annelida > Polychaeta > Sabellida > Siboglinidae > Escarpia > Escarpia spicata. Next base: position 11,512,071 of record OZ023212.1, read on the forward strand.
GAATGCACCAGTGACAACCATTGTGGACCATGGCCCAGTTACATGTGACCCCAGTGGACCATGGCCCAGTTACATGTGACCCCAGTGGACCATGGCCCAGTTACATGTGACCCCAGTGGACCATGGCCCAGTTACATGTGACCCCAGTGGACCATGTCACTGCTCTCCCTTTCATTCTCTTAGTTTTATCTCATCATCCAAAATTCTGTTTCTGGTACGCCCATCCATCTCTCTCAGAACTGGGTCATGCAAGGTCAACGAATCCCAGTATAACATTAAATAATTAATGCATATAATGTTGTGTCCTAGAATAAATAGCCCCTGTCTCAAAGGATTTACTAAAAGCTGTCAGCAGTTTATCTTCTGCAACTGCCTTGAGGTCTTCTGGACTTAAATTAACAAAAATGCTGGGGCCATTTTGTTTAGGGTTTTCGCATTCATTTACAGTCCTTTATGGAAATGAGAACTTTTTATATCTAACCTACACTGCTCCTTTTCTAATGTAACTTCATGTCCTCTAGTCCTTCTATCTTTCTTAACTGATAAAAAATATTGTTATCAATATTTTCATATCCATTCAATATTTTAAACACTTCTGTCTGATCTCCTCTCAGTCTCCTGGTCTCTAGTATTGTTAAACCACATTCTTTTACGCGTATTTCATAACTAAGATCCCTCAGTTTTGGTATCATTTTAGTTGCTCTCCTCTGTACTTTTTCTAACATGTATGTCCTTCTTGCGATATGGCCTCCACGCTTGTATACAATATTCTAAATGAGGCCTAACTATTGTTTTGTACAGCGGTATTAGTTCTTTTTCCTTATACGCTATATTTTGCCTAATTAATTCCATCAGGCTGCAGCGGTTAGATACGTCATCAAAATCATCACCTGCATACACTAAGTAGGACTATGCTTAAAAAACACCCACACGATTGACTGACTTGATTTTATTTGAATTATCCCACGAAGAACCATTGAGATTGGCAAAGCAAGAAGAGGAAACAAACTTGGGGACTGAGCGGGTGGAGTATCCACAGCTGGAATACCCAAGGTTCATATATTGAGACGTGAAACACCAGGGGTTAGAACCGTGAAATATGTAGGTAATCCAGAGGTGAAATTCTCAGAGTTGGAGTATTTTGAAAGCTGGATGACTGGGGGAGAGCCTATGATCTACACAACCCCAATACAATAGAGATGGTTGGCATTGATCAAAAGTTAATTAATAGTTAATAATAATAATAATAAATGTTCTTTTACCGCGCGATCTCTAACTAATAGTTAATCAATGCGCTCACAATATAGAAACATTATAAAAACAATTAAAATAATATATAAATTAGTTATAAATTAATTAATTTACACAATAAAAAATAGATCAATAAATTAACAAGAGTCACTAAAACATCCTGTAAATAAATCTTGCTACTGTCCACCATAAGTTTGTTTAAATAAATATGTCTTCAGGTGACGTTTAAATAAAAACACAGACGGAGTATCTTGTAGAGTCAGTGGCAGTTCGTTCCATTTGGCCGGACCAGTACGGCAGAAATGTTGTAAATTACACAAAGACAATGCTTGTTTGTGTTCCTCTGCTCCGTCTGTGGTAGATATCACCTACATGTGGACATTTTCTGAATATCAGCGTCCTAGGAAGTTAGGAACACTGTGCGATGTATTTATACAAATATGTATAAATATTTAAGTTTTAAGAAACGCATCCAAATATGCATTACAAATATATAAAAAAAGTTAAAAAAAATTACATGCCAGGTTGACAATACATTTCTATGTAACTTTGGTCAGCAGATGTTTCATAATATTCAACCACAACATAAACAACAGTAGCCACGTCAGCACCACTTGTGAAATTAACATCATGTAAAAAGCTGCAAGAAATTATTGCGAAAAGAGAAACAAGTATTGTTTTCCTTTTGAAAGTTTCACCAATATGCTTTGTATATTTAATGTGTGTATCTAATGTTTGATTTGTTTGAATAAATGCTTTTGAATTGACTTTGATATGTGAAGTCCATGTAGCATTTTTTGTACTGTCAGTTTCTTGTCAATTGCAATATAGACATCAACTGCAACAGCCTCCTAGACAGTACCAACCAGGTAAAGAATACATGGCAGATTGTATACAGAGGTATACAGTACCTGCCAGGTAATTCATCTAAACTAATTTTTAATTACCTTTTTAGTGATTTTTGCGTGTTGTAGGCTGATCAGTAACCTTCAGCATGATCTATTGTGTCGTGTCATCAGTGGGCACAGACCACTATTGAGACATGCCATCAGTGGGCACAGACTACTATTGAGTCATGTCATCATCAGTGGGCACAGACCACTATTGAGACATGCCATCAGTGGGCACAGACCACTATTGAGTCATGTCATCATCAGTGGGCACAGACCACTATTGAGACATGCCATCAGTGGGCACAGACCACTATTGAGTCATGTCATCATCAGTGGGCACAGACCACTATTGAGACATGCCATCAGTGGGCACAGACCACTATTGAGTCATGTCATCATCAGTGGGCACAGACCACTATTGAGTCATGTCATCATCAGTGGGCACAGACCACTATTGAGTCATGTCATCATCAGTGGGCACAGACCACTATTGAGTCATGTCATCATCAGTGGGCACAGACCACTATTGAGACATGCCATCAGTGGGCACAGACTACTATTGAGTCATGTCATCATCAGTGGGCACAGACCACTATTGAGTCATGTCATCATCAGTGGGCACAGACCACTATTGAGTCATGTCATCATCAGTGGGCACAGACCACTATTGAGACATGCTATCAGTGGGCACAGACCACTATTAAAATAAGTCATGTTACTTAGTGGGAAAATATTTATTTAGCCATTCCATCAGTGCCCACAGACCACTAAATCCCATCAACTCATTACTGTGTGCAGTTATCTCTACAACTGTATCAGGTGTTCTAAGGAGGTGTGTAAGTGATCTACTCAGCAAGGTGGGAGGTAGAGTGGTAGAAACAGCTGTGTGACAGGCTGAGGCTACAACCACCATATCATCAGATGTCTGTCATTAGGTAGTGGCTGGGTGTGTCATCACATTTACACAGTACATCAGTGTCAGCAAAATGTACCTGATTGTCATCAAATGTCAGCCATAGATTTTATCTGAGTTTTATCACCCATATATATATATATATAATGTAAATATACATACACTTGTATATACCCCGGGGTACACATGTATATATATATATATATATATTATGTATATATATATATATTATGTATATATATATATATAATTATATATACAGTAAAACCTGTCCATAACGGTCATCGTCGGGACTGCGCAAAATTACCGTTATAGGCAGATTGCCGTTATGGAGAGTTTCATGACTTGGATACTCACTAGGTGGAGCCACAGTATTATGAATGATTACGTTGAAGTTCGCTAGTTGGTACTCTCGTGAACAATACAAACATAGAGTTAACAGCAATATAAATAACACAATATACAACTTGTTATATTTAATCGATGTTCCTTTTTTCTTATGGGCCAAGGTGGAATCAATCACGCCCTCCAACTAAAGGCGAACAGAAAAAGCTTTGATGTCCAAAAGGAAACATGAGGGTGTAAACGAGTGCAAGGCAAGCATTGACTCAGATTTGCTCAACCTCAGGGGATTATCAATACAATTTGAGCTACGGGCCATTGTAATATATACCTAGGCAGTGTCTCCAGCTATGCCAATCCACCTAGGTAAATATTACAACAGCCCACTTCCATCTGTGGCTATATGCTTGATTATGCTCATGGCATCTCTGAGCTCACTTTGGACATCAAGGCTGATTCTACTCTTCTTTGCTGGAGTAAAGGAGCCACATAGGGCTGATGACGCCATGCTTAACTCGACTGCAATTTGATAATTCCGCTTACACGCAATGACACCAACGCGATAACGTTTTATTCATGGAAATTATGGATTCCCTTTGACATGCCTGCAAACGGCAGGTTGACTATGAATGGTTCGGTCCAAATTAACTGACCGTTATATGCAATAGACAGGTTACCGTTATGGACAGGTAGTGGGCTGTGCAAACTAATAGGAAGTCATTCGGGACTTTCAAAAGTGATCGTTATATTCAGGTTATTGTGATGGACAGGTGGCCGCTAAGACAGGTTTTACTGTATGTATATATATATATTATCTGAGCATCATTACCTGTAGACATTACCTGAGGTGTCATCATCCGTAGACATTACCTCAGTGTCATCAGCCATAAATAATACCTTAGTGTCATCAACTGTAGACATTACCTTAGTGTCATCAACTGTAGACATTAACTTAGTGTCATCAACTGTAGACATTACCTTAGTGTCATCAACTGTAGACATTACCTTAGTGTCATCAACTGTAGACATTACCTTAGTGTCATCAACTGTAGACATTACCTTAGTGTCATCAACTGTAGACATTACCTTAGTGTCATCAACTGTAGACATTACCTCAGTGTCATCAACTGTAGACATTACCTCAGTGTCATCACCCATAAATAATACCTTAGTGTCATCACATGTAGACATTACCTTAGTGTCATCATCCGTAAATAATACCTGAGTGTCATCATCTGTAGACATTACCTTAGTGTCATCAACTGTAGACATTACCTAAGTGTCATCACCTGTAGACATTACCTTAGTGTCATCACCTGTATATATTACATGAATGTCATCACCTGTAGACATTACCAGAGTGTCATCACCTGTAGACATTATTCTGGCTACAGACATTACCTGCATTATATGATAATATGTTGACATTACCTGTATCTGACAACCTGTAGACAGACAACATCACCTGTATGTGACAACATGTAGACAACTCTAGGACAGTACCTGTAGACAGGAGACTACCTGTATGTGTCAATCTATATATATATGATACCTTACCTGTAGACATAAGATATTACCTGTAGACAGAGGACATTACCTGTAGATGGAGGACATTACCTGCAGGTGAGCGTGTAGTCGGGACTGTCCCCAGGCTGCAGTAAGATGGTGGTGCTGATGGCAGACAACTGAGGGTTACACATCTTGAGATGGTCCACAGCCTCCTCCAACTCCTGCCAAGTACACTCGGTGGTCTCCTGCGCCGCTGCGCCATCAGGGTGGCGCACACACAGCAGCACCACTCCCAGACAAATGTGCCACATAGTGGTACACCAGACACACCACCGGTGCTCTGATGTGACGACCAGCGACATTTTGCAAACTTTCACGCCAACTTCTATAGATGGTGGTGGCTGTGTCGGTACGGGTACCAGTTTTACACCACCGGTGCCACTACCAGGGGCACTGTCATATTCCCGGTATGTATCGCAGGATGTTTCCCTGTTTCGGCTAAATGTAATCAATATCGCCAGTAAAGCACTTGCGAGACAGTACGTGTCGATAGACGTGGCATTGATACGACCAGTGGAAGCGTTTTACATAGCGCCACTTACACCAGCGACAATCAGCGACACAGTAGGGCCTCTGTCTGATGTGCTGCCAAAACAATCCTTTTTCCAGTCCACACGGGTGTTGTTAATGCATATGTATATTGACTCACAGCACGTTAGTCAATGTTAGCAGCAGCTGCACTCACCGTTTGCACGCATGACTGCACAACAGTTGTCACTTTCATAGTAAGTCTACGTCATGACCATAGTTGGGTCACTGCTTCATTTGACAGTCATCCAGCGGATGTGAAGCAGCAACTTGTCTGGAGATGCAGTGGTCAAGTATGAAAACGTGGAAGTGTACAGAGTGTTTAATGCATCTGACCTTTCGTGGCTCCTATCCAGATGCTAATGACGTGCCTGGTGCCAAGGTAGCATTTATGCCGTGGGTGTAGAAATGATATCCGGAGCGTGAAGATTCACTTCTTCACAATTCCCAGAAGCCATCCTTGCTAACACGATGATTGGATGTTTTGTTGCCACCAATCTTGTCTGTCAGTGATGCTACAGTCACCGGCTGCACCACTGGTGCTATAAAGACAGTACGGCCAATCAGCACCTCCCTGTGCCATCAGTCATCAATAGCTCACACATGTGCCAGCAGTTCAGCTACAACTGGTTGTATGCACAGGGTGTTTATCTGCGCTGCAACTTTGAGTGATTCACATGGTAACTTTCTCCCTGCCAGTGCTAACTGCAGCGTGTGGCTGCTGCCTCAGTGTTTTATAGAGTCGAATGCTGACGTTGCGCTGGAGCCAGTGTGATACTCGCCACTACTATGTATTCTCTCCACAGCAGATCTGTCGCGACTAGCTTCTTGTATGACTACACGGCTGATTTTTACGCATCACCATTTAGTTCTCGACTCTCTGTTGAAAAGCTTCCTGCTGACATTGCTCTAGAGGTTTGTCATCAATTTGACGCCTCAGTGGCTTCATATAGCATAGCATCTTACGTTAACTGTACACACCAGTCGTTCATCATCATTATTCCGTATGTGTTTTTTTTATATGTGTTCTTTTTGTTAGAGCCTTAGGTGTAAAACTCAGCTGGTGGCTTTCACGCCACCAGTCAGTTTTGCATTTTTTTGCAGCCACTAACGCACCAGGGCAGTCCTGTTTCAGATTAGCTTAGTGAGTCCACAACAACCGTGGTGTTGGGTCTTTTTCCTCCCGTGTCATTGACACCTGGTATTCACAACCTGATCCTGTTGTTCACTCTTGCCTTTCATCTGGAGTGTTTATGCAGAAACTCCCCATTATCATATCCTTCCAACAAGTACATACCAGACACTCAAATTTAGCTTGCGTTATACTTTCTTGGCAGTTCTTTTTCTGTTTTTTTTGCAACAGTCCTTGGCATTGTAATTGCGGCCTATGCAGTGCTTCCTGTCAGTGCCAACTTGCTGATGACCCATTGTGGGTGGACATCGTCCTCAGAGTAAACACTTGTGCCTCTAACAGGAATAGAAATGTTAAGTTCTTGAGACAGTAGTTTCCTCATTATGGCATCAATTACCCACAAGACCTGATTTAGATTTAGTCAGGCCAGGCAGTGATGTCCACATGTCAATATTTGTGACACACACCTGGTTCTTCGGCCAAGCCATATCAATTAAGTTAGCCTAAATTCATTTCAGTTGGAGTCTCCTCTTTTGATGCTGTTGTTCTGGCGATGCCACTGTCACAGTGCGACTGCAATCAATACAAAGCTGTTTCTTCTGCAAATACATTACTGTAATTCTCTTGAAGGTTAGCTTCATTGGCTGCCTGTTTGATTATTGGCGACGGGCCACCAGACGTTTATTATTTCCCTGGTGTACACTGCAAGCGTTTCTCTGTCATAAAATAAAAATATCATAAATTGGCCAATGATTAATTTAGTACACTCCTGGTTGAAGTCAACAGGTGATTGATTATATGCCATACAAAAATCACAGACCATATCAATGAGGGGACTCACAGGGATCATAGTGGATTTGTGGTGAATGTTTTAATCACTCTTGGTGTCAGTGTTAATCATGTTCAAGCTCAACTGTCTAACTGTCTGACCTCAAAGTCTCTTGATTTGATTCCTGTCTCATGGCACAAAGTCTCTTGATTTGATTCCTGTCTCATGCCACAAACTTCCCTGTCTACAGATTCCTGTTTTCTGTTATGTAACCATACCTACCCTGGGTCAGTCTCCGATGGCACTCTGTTGCATTAACCCAGAGCCACCAGCCACATAATTGCTTCATGTTAGTGAAGTGTTCAACTTTCAAATTGACCTACTGGCAGTAAATCTATCACTGACAATTTGTGTCGTCTGGATCTACAAGGTTTCTTCTAATGCCTCTACAGTCAGTTTGTTATCTACCCTATTTTAGACAGGGTCTGTCATGTTATATTGTAGTTTTTACATATAACCAGTTTTATTTCTCTGTGGTGCAAGTCAAATGTGAAACCACTTGGCTGTCAAACAAATGGTTTTCGTACAAGATATTAAATTATATTTACTTTTCCAATTTGATTTTTCACTAGTCATGTTTCAATTAATTTTCCAAAAAGATAACACTACCTAGTTATCCACTGTGACATGCTTCTTTGTTTGTGCAACCTTTTGTAGTTTTGGTAAAAATCATCAGACAAACTGTAGCTTATTTGATTCCTGCCCAGGAATAAATTCAAGTGATTCTCAAAATTAGAATCTTCATGTGAATGCACGACATGATTGTGTAATATGAATGTGTTTCCATGTTCGAGTTTCCATGCTTGTTGTTCCATGTTCATGTTCCATGTTCGTGTTTCCATATTCGTGTTTCCATGTTCGTGCTGTCGACTTTCTTTGCTCTCTCAAAAAGCAGGTGATGGACAAATTCAGTGGGTTGAAGGCTACATTTCTGTATGGATATTGGTTTAGGCCAGTTATAAGATGTAGCGCCAGGCAAATCAATTATTTTGACTTTTTAAACAATTGTACGCACTGTTTATTAAAACAATTATGGATATTTAAACTAACACACATTACATATTTGGATATGAAAGAAGTAAATTTGTTTGTGGAAGTAGCTTTAATGGATTAACATCTCATCTGACAGGCTTATGAGGCCTCATTCCACCAGTTTTTTTCCAGATCATTATCATCAAGAGAACCTATGCTGGCATGGGGGATGGTACTGCCAGGTGAGTATCGTCCTCCGTGAAACCTTTATGTCCCCAATTAACGAGACAGCACCAACATTAACTTGATCATCTTCGCCACAAGGGATACATAGTCCCCGGTGTTGGAAGCAAGGTTTTTTTGCGAAACGTGGTGAAGCTGCCTTGCGTATTGAACCCAGAACTGTGGCATAGGAAGCAGATGGGTTCACCACTACATGTTTCCTCCCTTATACACAGTACGTGGACCCTTGTTTTATTGGTGCAAATCTGTGGGAATCGAGAACAACTCACATCATGTTAGGTATGTTGCCAAGTTGATGTCGCTGCAACTAGTGCCAAACGCCCACTACTTTATATGGTTAGACGGCCTGTGGTAATGCCAAGTGAAAGATATTGCCAGTTGATTTCAAACTCGAGTCACCTGTGCCAGCCAACTCCAGGTGTTCTGTGTTGGATGAAAGAAAGCGCCTCGGCTCTCCATTCCACTTGGCGACCAAGCGTAGAAATGTTTGAAGAGGGGGGATTTGGGTAGAGGGATTGTGTCTGGACAGGGTGAGGATGCTTGTGGGAATTTGTTTGGTTGGTGGTTTTCTTGCACTGTGTCCTACATCTGTTATAAACTCTGCATGCGGGGTGGGGTGTTTAGTTTTTAGAGCGCCACTTTGCCAATGGGGAGAACTGTGGTTCAAATCCACCTGTGGTTGTGTTGAAACGTGGCCAGTTTCATTCCCCACCCTGGTCTGTGTCTTCCAGAAGAGACACTAAAGGCTGTTGGTCCCTTCTGCTTGGTGTATCTGTACCAGGGGATGTAAAATACCCCACAGAGGGAAATTGTAAATTCACTGTTGTGACCTCTCAGAGCTAATGATCTCATAGAGTGATACTACAAGAAACACATGGGCAGTGCATTAGCTGGTGCCAAGACACTTGCTCTGGTAAGTTGGTAAGGGAGTACACCTGTACACGCTGAAGTTGCCATGATCGCTATAGAAGACCACACATTAGTATGTTTGTTATTAACCACAGCCGGGCGAGAGTCGGTTAAGCGAGACTAAGTTTGCACATGTTTCCAACTGACAATGAAAAGAAAAATGTGACGTTATCCCTCATCGTCAAAATGATCATAAAACAGGATATTTTAATAGGTACCAAATTCTGTACTCAATTATGCATACCAAGTATGTAACTTACTGTTTTCAGTAATGCCTTGGTCTGTGTAGATTATTGTACGAGAATCTTGACGTACATTGGGAATGACATCAAAACTGGGACCATCTTCTTACAGATGAGAAATCATTGTCTTGCAGAAAAATTGCTAAAAATAAATTGATTTATCTTCGTTCCATGTTCTTTCATGTGTTCATGTTATTAATTGTATGCAACTCATGACAGAAGGTCATAAATAAATCTTAAATTAATTAAATTTATTTTGTTTTGGGCTAGGCATCATTGCGGACTGCATTTCTTCATTGCCGGCTGGCATTGGCCGGGATAAATAACAGTGGCATCATAAATGTGCCTAGAAAACGATTTTCGTTCCAAAACTCTGGGGGCAACCAGTTGATTGCATAAATGAATAGTCCAAATCTCAGGGCACCTTGGATAAAAAGTTCTTCATGAGATATCTACTAGTTTTTTATAACATGAGAAAAATGAACATGAGCAGCACATGTTGCATTGAACAAACGTAAGGGGTAGGGGTGATAGAATAGTCCATATCTGGAGAATGAACAGTTGTACGTTAACACATTACCATTCATTGGACTCATCATTACATTATCTTTATCCTGGTGTAACAAGACGTTAACACATTACCATTCATTGGACTCATCATGACATTATCTTTATCCTGGTGTAACAAGATGTTAACACATTACCATTCATTGGACTTATCATTACATTATCTTTATCCTGGTGTACCAAGATGTTAACACATTACCATTCATTGGACTCATCATTACATTATCTTTATCCTGGTGTAACAAGATGTTAACACATTACCATTCATTGGACTCATCATTACATTATCTTTATCCTGGTGTAACAAGACGTTAACACATTACCATTCATTGGACTCATCATTACATTATCTTTATCCTGGTGTAACAAGACGTTAACACATTACCATTCATTGGACTCATCATTACATTATATTTATCATGGTGTAACAAGATGCTAACACATTACCATTCATTGGACTCATCATTACATTATCTTTATCCTGGTGTAACAAGACGTTAACACATTACCATTCATTGGACTCATCATTACATTATATTTATCATGGTGTAACAAGATGCTAACACATTACCATTCATTGGACTCATCATTACATTATATTTATCCTGGTGTAACAAGACGTTAACACATTACCATTCATTGGACTCATCATTACATTATATTTATCATGGTGTAACAAGATGCTAACACATTACCATTCATTGGGCTCATCATTATATTATATTTGTCCTGGTATAACAAGATGTTAACACATTACCATTTATTGTACTCATCATTACATTATATTTGTCATGGTGTAGCAAGATGTTAACACGTTACCATTCATTGGACTCATCATTACATTATCTTTATCCTGGTGTAACAAGATGTTAACACATTACCATTCATTGGACTCATCATTACATTATCTTTATCTTGGTGTAACAAGACGTTAACACATTACCATTCATTGGACTCATCATTACATTATATTTTCCTGGTGTAACAAGATGTTAACACATTACCATTCATTGGACTCATCATTACATTATCTTTATCATGGTGTAACAAGATGTTAACACATTACCATTCATTGGACTCATCATTACATTATCTTTATCCTGGTGTAACAAGATGTTAACACATTACCATTCATTGGACTCATCATTACATTATCTTTATCTTGGTGTAACAAGACGTTAACACATTACCATTCATTGGACTCATCATTACATTATATTTTCCTGGTGTAACAAGATGTTAACACATTACCATTCATTGGACTCATCATTACATTATCTTTATCATGGTGTAACAAGATGTTAACACATTACCATTCATTGGAGTCATTACATTATCTTTATCATGGTGTAACAAGATGTTAACACATTACCATTCATTGGAGTCATCATTACATTATCTTTATCCTGGTGTAACAAGATGTTAACACATTACCATTCATTGGACTCATCATTACATTATATTTATCCTGGTGTAACAAGATGTTAACAGATTACCATTCATTGGAGTCATCATTACATTATCTTTATCATGGTGTAACAAGGTGTTTGCTAAGTGGAATAATGATGTTACAAAATGACATTTTATGACATAACCATTAAAAATGTGAAAATCGGCAAAGTTTTTTTTGAAAAAATAATTTATCCAATCAGTAGATTGAGACAACATTGCCCACTTAAAAGTTGGCCCCTTTTTTTCAAAAATTACATCAAGGATCAAAATCAACAGGATATTAGTATGAATGTGGTGTAAGCATGTGATTGGTATATGTAAATTATAATATATTCCAGTTAACTACACATCTATAATTTAATGATTACTTGTGTTCATTAGGATTATAAGACCTGTATAGTGGCATGAGGCGGGATACACGTAGATAAAAAGGGTTGGACTCTCAATAAGCCAAAGGGCTTCGTTTTCCAACTGCCATTTAGAGTTAATTCTCTGGGTGGCAATCTTGTTAAATATTGTGTGAGATCAAGATTAGGATGTGTGGGGAACAGTCTATGTTTGACAACCGCACAGTGACATCATAATAACAAGTGACGATTCGTTAGATTCGCATTTACAAGAGCTTTATTATGAGCAAATAGAAATAGGCTAACGCTAGAAATGACTACTCCAGAAGTAACATGACAACACCATTCTTTCTTTCCTTTCAAAGTCTGCCTCCACCATCTTCACTACCTGCATTATCATAGAAAGCTTAACATAGAGTTATTCAGTTATCCTACACATACCCCAGGGTAATCCTAACACAGGATGATTTGTAACAATTTGGAGTAATTAAAAATAAATGTGAAAAACAACAAATTGATGCTACATTTACCAAATTATGCTCATAGAAGTAGACAATGGCTTGATAAAAAATGTATGTATTATTGTACAGATATTGTTAATTGTATTGTACAGATACTGTTAATTGCTGTCTGTTTGGGCAAAATAATTTTATATTGTACAGTGGTGATATTTATATGCTATCTATATAAAATTATATTTATGTAAATATTTCTTAACATTTTTTTAAAATTACTGATATTTTAAACTTTTAACCTATTTATATTTTAACTGATTTAATTTGTATGTTATACAAATATTCGTATTTGCATATTGTGGCCATTAAAAATATAAAGCTAGGAAATTTATTATTATACACATAAATTAATTACATAGTATGTGTGATTTCATATATATACGTGTGTGCATAGGTTAATTGTGTCGCATACAGTAAACATACTCATAAAACATGGAATTTGTCGCAAGGAAGATACACTGATGGGTTGTATCATACACTACTGGCTGAGAAGCATAAACTGCTAGTGTATATAGATAGTACATACACGGTGAGTGAGAACTTATAAATGCAATTACAACACAAGACATGGTATGGGTGAACCCATAGAACATTTAATCCAAGAACATCACGTGTTCAATCAGCAATACCTTAATAACAGAAAAATGTCTTCCTCTCTCTTTACAAAATCTACGAGTGACTAAAACTAAACAACTATCTAATACTAAACACAATAAAAACCCAAGACGCGCCCCCACAATAGCAGGGTGGGTTGGCAGGAAACGTAGGCAGGGCGTGCTACGCCCGCAGCTGCCAGATTTGGACCTCATGGGTGATGGCGCGAAGTCGTCTACATAGGTGCCGGAGTGGGTGCTGATGCGAATTATCGAAATGTGTTAAACTGCAGAACGTAGACATTTATAGACATGCCAAGCGTGTAAAACACAAAGAGCAAGAGCGATCTGCCTACGTGAATAATAACATTAAAAGTAATTAGTATACACATTGAGTGTGCCCCTGGCCCCAACCAACTTACAACCATTGTCCAACTTCAAACTTAATAATTACATAAATTTATTGTTTAATGATACATTCAATTCAATGACATTCAATTCAATATACCATAGATAAGTACTACACTTCTCTATACCCCCCAGATTGACCAATTTATTATAATATATTTCACGATGTAAAACATCACTCAGTTGACTTGAATACATTAACACAATTTAAGTTGAATACAGGGATGGGGCATAAGGTATCTTCAAGCTTAAATGTAGTTTTGAGAAATATTTAGAAGAATTAAAATAATATTGTTGGTAATAATGACATTATTAAGAAGCCAAAAAATCAATAAACTATTGTATATTGTGTCACTTAAAACTATATATAATGCTCCATAATTCTATGCAAAAACTGTATAATATATATATATATTAACATAAATTATATATTATATAGCTACTGCTCCAGTATTTTAAGACACTTAGTTAAAAGAGAGGTCATAAATTTGGTACAGTTCAAATGAAGCAATCATTTTCAAGTCATGTGTTATATAAATTACTATCATGTCAGAGGAGATCACGTAAAGTATGAAAAATAATAATAACATAAGGGTTCACGTCAGTGGATCTGCATTAATAAACATGCATGCATCTAGACGTGTGTGAATAACAACCAAACAGCTCATGATGCAATGTTAAATTTATGTGTAATTATCCCATTTTCATGTACGATTGTGGGTTGTGGAAGAGACCTAATTACTTTGTTCAAATATCGTAGATTTTAGTTTGTTATGCCTGTTAAGTTGCTTTGGAAAGTTGTAATGTACCATCAATGGGGTATTATTCTATGTACTTAACAATTGCTGCAGATTGGGTTTTTAAACATTTTAATTTGTACAGAAACATCCATCTTTTAAAGTAAGTACATGTGTGTAAACAGATCAATATGCTGTAAATCTACATCAAAGTTCACACATTTATATATGAGCACCTCAATATATTTAAACGTTTATCTTCAAATCCATGTTGTTGGTGGTGGAATTATTGGATATCAATATTATAACTACCGCATTCCATCATTCTCGAAACACGAAATGCTCCCCTTGCAAACCCCGCCTTCTAATCCGCAGCACCTGTTGGCTCATATTAGTGTAGCATCATATAAACGGAATTACTCAGCGTTAATTGATGGTTTCGGTGTGTTTGGGAGACATTAATCTGTCATTAAGGTATTGCTGATTGAACACGTGATGTTCTTGGATTAAATGTTCTATGGGTTCACCCATACCATGTCTTGTGTTGTAATTACATTTATATGTTCTCATTCACCGTGTATGTACTTGTGTTGTAATTACATTTATAGGTTCTCATTCACCGTGTATGTCCTATGTACACTAGCAGTTTTATGCTTCTCAGCTGGTAGAGTATAATGTGTTAATTAGTTTTAATATGTTATTATTGCCATAGGCAGATCGCTCTTACTCTTTGTGTTTCCCGCTTGGGTTGTCTTTATATTCTGCAGTTGCACACGTTTCAATAATTCGCCAATTACCCATCAGCACCGGCTCCAGCACCTATATAGGCGCGCCATCACCCAGGAGGCAGATATGGCAGCTGTAGGCATAGCACGCCCTGCTTGCATTTCCCGCCCACCCACCCTGCTATTGTGGGGGCGCGTCTTAGGTTTTTATTGTGTATAGTATTAGATAGTTGCTTAGTTTGAGTCACTCATAGATCTTGTAAAGAGAGGGAGACATTTAATCTGTTATTAAGATATTGCTGATTGAACACGTGATGTTCTTGGATTAAATGTTCTATGAGTTGTCTTGTGTAGTAATTACATTTATAAGTTCTCATTCAATGTATATGTACTATGAACACTAGCAGTATGTCTCTCAGCTGGTGGTGCATAATCGAGGTTGTCCGTGGAATGTCCGTAGTGCATGATTCGCTTGTAAATTCAAAATAAATTGGCAAGTTCCGAGGGGATAACTTGTTGTTTTGGGTACACAGTGTCATGATAGAGCATTCAAAAGCAAAATTAGGTTGCCCCCAGAGTTCAGGTACAAAACTGAACGATAGACTGACAGGGCGTCTGGCCTATAAGTTAAATATGTGTGTTCTGTTAGATACTTCTGGATATACTGACATGCTGCTTCTGTTGCCTCAAGCTTCAGTGTAGACATGTTTTGGGTTTTCCGCAGCCTGAAGTGTTTTTAAGTGCTGGCATGTGGATGGGTGCAAGCTTCACACATCTCTGATGGACTGTTCACTTTCTCAGCTTTACAAAGTTCACTGAAAGCAAGCTAATGTTGCTACTTGCAAGTGACCATGTCAGTGCACCAATGATGTCAAAGTCTCAGTCTTGCCAGGCAATTAATTAGCAACGTTTGTATATTTTGTTTTCTGCTACACTGTATTTACAAATGACCTGTTACTCCACAAATTACCACTGCTCAATATGTCACTTTTAAAGCCACCCTGATGTGTAGGTGGTTATCTCTTAGGCTCCTTGGGGTTGTTGTCAAAGCAGTGACTATCATAGCTGATTGTCTGTTATAGTACTCTGTCTTCTTTCTGGATAACCTTCAATAGACTTTTAAAATACTTTTAACCTGTAAACAGCCAGTCAGTGGTACTACGCCCATGTTGTTCTTTGGTGATTTGAAGAACAATATATAAATAAATAAATGTTAATAAATTAAGACTATTCATTGCACCTTTAAGCATTATTGTCAACTGAGATGCATTTGCGTACCGACTTCAGAGATAGTTTGAACAACAGTTTTATGTGGTTGACCATTGGAAATAAAGAAAACTGTATATATAAAACCAGTAGCTTTCCAATGATACATTAGGTAATTATTAGAAGTCTGCTTCCATATCTAACATTATTAAGCCTGATCAGATACTCTGTCGTATTGTGTGGAATCGACCTCTAGACTTGTGGCGGTTACTCCATTAACAGAGCAAGTTGTTTGCAGCAGCTAATCCTGCATTTTTATGGATTTTGGAGAGACAGAGACAGACAGAGACAGACAGAGACAGACAGAGACAGACAGAGACAGACAGAGACAGACAGAGACAGACAGAGACAGACAGAGACAAACAGAGAGAGGCAAAGGCAATTTTCCGAATTTTGAAACACCAGCAGGTGGGTTCGAACACGAGAACTCTCAATTGAGAGTCATCCCATATACAACCACCGAGCTGAGGTGCCCTGAACAAATGTGACGATTGTCCACCGTGTCAGTGATACATCTTACTCTGGCAGTGGCAGAAGACTTACTTGTAAAAACTGCATCTGGGTATTTCTTTCAAGTAGAACACAGTGATTGCGAAGCCTCACGTGAGCTAGTGATACGTGCATGTGAAACAATCTGTGTTGGACTTTTTACGTTCTTTTCATTTTGATTCCCAGACAGAAACGGAGAACTTTGAAGGAATGGGTGTCCAAATATGCAGGCCTTGTCAAGTAGTAGACGTATCTTAGGTATCAGTTAGTCTACTGACAGATTTCAGTTGCGAATGTGATGGCGCAGCTTTGAGATTATTAGCATCGGGCGTATGTTGATAACTTCAGGGAAACATCCATGCAAAATAATTCAAGTGGAAAATGTTTGTTGATGGTTTATTTATGGAAATTTATTATTAATATTACCTTAATTACCTGGAGTTATTTTATGCTGCATTTAAATATGAATAATTGATGTTGTATAGAATAGCGTCATACTTCTTATGTTATGAATAATGACACAACTTCCAGGGAAATATTAGAGTACAAACATAACTCTTTCACATGTTTAGATGTTCAAAATTGATTACACATCCTTTTGTTATTCTACGTGTCTGTGACATGAATTGCAGTGTATGTTACCCTTCCCACCAACCTAATTCCAGACACATTTCGGAGGCTAGGAAATAACTGCAAAAAACTGTCTGGACACAGTTGAAGAAAAAATATTATTTGTTGCTGCATTCCAATAACTCTAGGACGTAGGTGAATACCAAATAGTTTGTAACAAACTAGTGAAGATGAGATCAGATGAACCAGGAATAAAAGTTGTTGGTGTGATGGGTGTGTAGTAATTAGTACAGAGCTGGTGTATAGGTGTGAATAACAAAGCCTTCACTAGGTTGACATTTCAGGATTTCCTGCTTCCTTTGTTAATGCAACATAGTTGGCTAATTAAATTAGAGACAGGTTCCACCTAAAAGGAATGACACATTTACATTTCTGAGAATTTAGGTGTTCTCGGAATTGTTATTGAACCTTCTAGTTACTATACTTAATATTGAGAATTTAATATAGTTATCATTGCTGTGTTCATAGTGTTTGTGCCAGGAGCAGAATCCTGTGGGTGTGGCTTGTAGAGAACATCATTTGGACATTGTCTTTGTGGGGTATTGTCTCACTAGGACATTTTCTTAGTGGAACATATTGTCTCTGGAGCATTATCTTAATGGGGCATTGTCTCAGTGGAACATTGTCTTAATGGGACATTGTCTCATTGGGTATTGTCTTATTGGACATTGTCTCACTGGGGCATTGTCTTAATGGGGCATTGTCTAACTGGGGTGTTGTCTTAATGGGGCATTGTCTAACTGGGGTGTTGTCTTAATGGGGTATTACCTCACTGAGGCATTTTCTTAAAGGGGCATTCTCTCAATGGGACATTGTTTCACTGGGGCATTGTCTTAATGGGGTGTTGTCTCATTGTGGCATTGTCTTACTGGGACACTTTCTCACTGGGGCGTTGTCTTAATGGGGCATTCTCTCACTGGGACATTGTCTTAATGAGGCATTGTCTCATTGAGGCATTGTCTTAATGGGGCATTGTCTCACTGAGGCATTGTCTTAATGGGGCATTATCTCACTGGGGTATTGTTTTAATGGGGCATTGTCTCACTGGGGCATTGTCTTAATGGGGCATTGTCTGTCTGGGGCATTTCTTAATGAGGCATTGTTTGTCTGGGGCATTTTCTTAATGAGGCATTGTCTGTCTGGGGCATTGTCTTATTGAGACATTGTCTCACTAGGGCATTGTGATAAATATGGCATTGTCTTTTAAGAAAATATTTATTAAGGTTGCAAACTACTGTGTTTTCAAGAATGGATGTCTTAGTTTGTCTATTTTTTTAAATGTATGTTTGTCGACTTGTTACATTTTACAAGGATGCCAAATTGTGTCTACCTTTGTACCCACTTAGGAATGTGTCTATTGTTGGGGTAACCCTATAATTTTACCATAACACTATAGACAAAACTACATGCAATACTTAGTTCAGTGATAACACATAATTTCGTTAACAATGTAAACAAAACTATGTCTCATATTGGGAAACCACGTAAGTACCTACGGGATGAGCTAGCCTGTTCAAAACCAGGGCGTTTATTTGGGGAACCATGTTGGACAGACAGACTTGAAGATCATTATTGACGCACAGTTGGGCATGTCATGTATTTACTCGGAACAATGCTATTAGGATCGCTGCTCATAGACACAGATGGCGGGAAACATCAACAATGTCCTCGCAGGAACATCACCCACATTCGGGTAGACATGCTGTTCTGATGCCAGAACTCAGCCAAGTGGAAGAGCTTCAAACACATCATGGGTAGTGGAGTAATTTGTGAACCCCAAAACATCAGCCCTAACTTACACGTCTTCTTGTCTGGAAGGGCATCTTATCAGGCATTCTCAGATCCAGGAAGTCTGTTTGGAATTCCTTCACCATTGAAGACAGGTACGTCTCTGCAGGAAGAACTCAGTGTTTTCTTTCCATTTTTTCATCAACAAGCTTTGTGCAGATCGGATGCATTAAAGTTACCAACCTCAGGACTTTGTGCTCCCACAGCCCCAGCTTTATGCTGAACATATACTTTCTCTACAAAATCAGTTGCCATGGTGAAACAGCCTTGTTGTGATGTGCTCAATGTCTTTAAGTGGGAGAAGATGTCAGTCAAGTAACCCACCTTCAAGAGCCAATCTTTGTCATGCTGCTCACTGGTGAATGTTCAAGAGTAGACACGGTCAAAGAATTTGCCAATCTCCTGTAAAACACTTTACACTACTCCCTACAATACAGTATGAATTTATTGTCCAATAATAATAGATACATCGGAAAATGTTCTTCTGCTTGCTGAGCATAAAGAGAATGCAAGGCATTGTTAGTAAACATAGTTAAAGTGCATACATTAATTAAGTTTATAATAATAATACAAATGTGAGAGTAGTTAGTGCATACTTTATATATTTTAATGGTCGGTTTGCATGTGGTGATTTGTTAACTAAAAGTTTCTTTAGGTGACTTATGGCCTGGGGAACAAAGTTGTTTTTTAACCTGATTTTGTGCGTCTTGGACATCGGTATGGTCTTTGAGATAGAAGAAAGTCCAACTCTGTGTACAGTGTACAGTGGGTGGGCAGGGTCAGGCAACTGCATGTGCTTGTCTTTGAGATAGAAGAAAGTCCAACTCTGTGTACAGTGGGTGGGCAGGGTCAGGCAACTGCATGTGCTTGTCTTTGAGATAGAAGAAAGTCCAACTCTGTGTACAGTGTACAGTGGGTGGGCAGGGTCAGGCAACTGCATGTGCTTGTCTTTGAGATAGAAGAAAGTCCAACTCTGTGTACAGTGGGTGGGCAGGGTCAGGCAACTGCATGTGCTTGTCTTTAAGATAGAAGAAAGTCCAACTCTGTGTACAGTATACAGTGGGTGGGCAGGGTCAGGCAACTGCATGTGCTTGTCTTTGAGATAGAAGAAAGTCCAACTCTGTGTACAGTGTACAGTGGGTGGGCAGGGTCAGGCAACTGCATGTGCTTGTCTTTGAGATAGAAGAAAGTCCAACTCTGTGTACAGTGTACAGTGGGTGGGCAGGGTCAGGCAACTGCATGTGCTTGTCTTTGAGATAGAAGAAAGTCCAACTCTGTGTACAGTGGGTGGGCAGGGTCAGGCAACTGCATGTGCTTGTCTTTGAGATAGAAGAAAGTCCAACTCTGTGTACAGTGTACAGTGGGTGGGCAGGGTCACGCAACTGCATGTGCTTGTCTTTGAGATAGAAGAAAGTCCAACTCTGTGTACAGTATACAGTGGGTGGGCAGGGTCAGGCAACTGCATGTGCTTGTCTTTGAGATAGAAGAAAGTCCAACTCTGTGTACAGTATACAGTGGGTGGGCAGGGTCAGGCAACTGCATGTGCTTGTCTTTGAGATAGAAGAAAGTCCAACTCTGTGTACAGTGTACAGTGGGTGGGCAGGGTCAGGCAACTGCATGTGTTTGTCTTTGAGATAGAAGAAAGTCCAACTCTGTGTACAGTGGGTGGGCAGGGTCAGGCAACTGCATGTGCTTGTCTTTGAGATAGAAGAAAGTCCAACTCTGTGTACAGTGTACAGTGGGTGGGCAGGGTCACGCAACTGCATGTGCTTGTCTTTGAGATAGAAGAAAGTCCAACTCTGTGTACAGTATACAGTGGGTGGGCAGGGTCAGGCAACTGCATGTGCTTGTCTTTGAGATAGAAGAAAGTCCAACTCTGTGTACAGTGTACAGTGGGTGGGCAGGGTCAGGCAACTGCATGTGCTTGTCTTTGAGATAGAAGAAAGTCCAACTCTGTGTACAGTATACAGTGGGTGGGCAGGGTCAGGCAACTGCATGTGCTTGTCTTTGAGATAGA
Organism: Escarpia spicata; assembly: GCA_963995525.1. NCBI lineage: Eukaryota > Metazoa > Annelida > Polychaeta > Sabellida > Siboglinidae > Escarpia > Escarpia spicata. The sequence goes on from OZ023212.1 coordinate 11,533,428, forward strand.
AGAAAGTCCAACTCTGTGTACAGTATACAGTGGGTGGGCAGGGTCAGGCAACTGCATGTGCTTGTCTTTGAGATAGAAGAAAGTCCAACTCTGTGTACAGTATACAGTGGGTGGGCAGGGTCAGGCAACTGCATGTGCTTGTCTTTGAGATAGAAGAAAGTCCAACTCTGTGTACAGTATACAGTGGGTGGGCAGGGTCAGGCAACTGCATGTGCTTGTCTTTGAGATAGAAGAAAGTCCAACTCTGTGTACAGTATACAGTGGGTGGGCAGGGTCAGGCAACTGCATGTGCTTGTCTTTGAGATAGAAGAAAGTCCAACTCTGTGTACAGTGTACAGTGGGTGGGCAGGGTCAGGCAACTGCATGTGCTTGTCTTTGAGATAGAAGAAAGTCCAACTCTGTGTACAGTATACAGTGGGTGGGCAGGGTCAGGCAACTGCATGTGCTTGTCTTTGAGATAGAAGAAAGTCCAACTCTGTGTACAGTGTACAGTGGGTGGGCAGGGTCACGCAACTGCATGTGCTTGTCTTTGAGATAGAAGAAAGTCCAACTCTGTGTACAGTGTACAGTGGGTGGGCAGGGTCAGGCAAATGCATGTGCTTTTCTGATCATCGTGCATTGTGGTGGGAATGCCTATAATCTTGAAAACAATTTTACAGATGCGAACAAGCATGTTTTTGTTTGAGACAAAGCAGAGATGAAACAGATACTACTATAAGTCAATACTGACTCTACGATGCTCTTGTACAATGTGAGCAGACGTTTTGGTTCAACATTAAATGATCTTAGTTTCCTGGCACCTTTTTGTACACCTTTAGCATGAGGGCTAAACGGCAGTTTATTATCAAGCATTACACCAAGATACTTAAAGGCGTCCGTTACTTCCAGTCTGCCTCACCATCAATAAAGAGCGGTCCAACAAACTGGCCACTGGTGCGGAAGGCAGACATGTTCAATCGAACACCATCTCGACTTCTCTGAGAAGCATTCAGCCATGGTGCAATTTATGCACAAAGACTATTTATACACAAATATCCACCACTCTATAGCCAGGTACTCGTTCATACAGCTGAGTGAACTGAAGCAATGTAGAGTAAACGAACTTGACCAAGGTTCAACACCACAGGATTCGAAATCAGGTTCTCTCAGTCGAGAGTTCAAAGCTCTTACAGCTGCGCCACTGCGTTCCACGTAAATTAATCACCGTGAAGAGCAGCATTTCTTCTTTCAAACTCTTGGCATCAAGAGGCAGAAGAACTAGTTATTGCAGGTGCTGAACGTGATGGCAGTTACCATGACAAGACCCTCAAAGACTGCTCTTACCCCTGATGGGAGTTTCTCAGATGTTAACAGTGTTTTCGTCAAATAGTCTGAACTAGGATTCGCATCCTGTATTTGAGTCAGAAGTCCCGAATGATTGCTGGTGTGCCATCCATTGTGCATGACATGACATGACAATCCATCAGTCCATAACCCATTAAGAGACCTCCCAGAAGATGCCATTTTCCTATGTGATGAACAGCAAAGGATGGTAGAAAAAGAATCCATCTCTTTGATTTATTGCATCGAGACAAATCAAACAAAATGTTGAATTCCTTAGTTTCAGGCAAACTACCATGTACCCCCTTGAACACTTCTTGTGTACGCCTGAGGAAACGCATACTCCAGTCTAGCAAACCCTGATATACACCAAACTTTCAATCACACTTAATATGCATAGTTTTCTCTAATGCAGAACAGGCTCCAAGCCTTGTCTGGAACTTAAACCCGCAAACACATTTTGTGGCATAACAAGGTTTCACATGTAACACTTAATGCAGTTTCCAGCACATTGATTTCTCATTAATATGAAACTAGGTAAAAAGAGTTTTCTATTACTTCACTTGATGGAGTGGCGCACCTCACTTTATTTTCCTCCAGACTGAGAAATTAAGTTAGCCAGCGGTGATATGTCACTTTCAGGGGTACCATCTTTGAATTATTGCCATCAGACTCCAGTGTGGCCGTCAGACTCCAGTGTGGCCGTCAGACTCCAGTGTGGCCGTCAGACTCCAGTGTGGCCGTCAGACTCCAGTGTGGCCGTCAGACTCCAGTGTGGCCGTCAGACTCCAGTGTGGCGGCTGTGGTGTAATGAGTCTGTGAAGTCATGTTGATGCCTTTCTGTGAATGTCATTAATCCTGCACCTATTCAGTTCTGATCTGTCCAGTCTGTTTAGATATGGATCATTATGATTTATTGGTATAATACAATACAAAACAACTTGCAAACAACACCATGAAAATAAATATACACCATTGCAAATTTGTAGAAAAAATACATTGGAATAATGGTAAATGTTAACTGCGAGTTTCAGAGAGGTGTATGGTTGCATCTATAGAGAAATATGTTTTAATAAAAAAGAACTACCCAGTAATTATACCTATCAAAATGCTACACGCAGGCATCATCATCTCGTATACAAGCATCGAGACGACACGGTGAGGACATAAACAGAATATAGAAGAGCGCAACTAAAATAAATTTCAAGCAAGATAGAAGAGATATAGATACAGAACACAAAATAAGATTAATAGAGGAACAGTGAGTGCAATAGGTATAAGAATGTATTCATTCTCACAGAGGATGTAATAAATGAATGGAGCACATGTTCAACTCTCTCTAAGCCAAACATTGGCTTCCGGGTCCACTTGCCAGCTCTTTTTTTTGCTCTGGATGGAAAGTTTTATAAATCTTGTTGAACTGTCATTTTCGGATTTTTTTCAGAAAATTACCGGTCATGCAAGTTCCATCAGTAGTGCTGTCACATTTAACATTTAAATCTGATTGAAACCTGAGCCAATCTTTAATATTATCTACCAGAATTAAAGAGTTGTGAGTCGCCATCAATACCTTGTTGATTAGTCGTAACAGTCCGTGCACTCTTCCTCAGCGGCCACGTGTTTGCGTGTTCTTAATGCATTAACATTAAGTTACACGAGAAGTAGAGGTGAAGTTGTCAGAATGTTGGCTGCCTGCGTGCCATGTCTAAACATCTGCGCACTTATGTTAAAGCTTTTGCAGTGCGTAGAGGATAACAAGAATAATGTTGCTGATGCATGTTCTGCAGCATCGCACAAAAATATTTCTTCGTTTTTTGCTAACTTGAAGAATTTTTTTTTTCAATTTCTTGTGGTGCATAGGGGATAAAAAGAATACTGTTATTCATGTATGTACCACAATGCTGCACAAAAATACTTCATCATGCCATGATTTAAAAAAAAAATTTGTAAAATGACGAAAAACAATGAATCGTAGTTTTAAGCTTTTTCTGTACAAACAAAAGAGAGGGATGTGTTACTGACGTCAGACCTTACTGGAGGCAAGTGCTGCAGAGTCTAGCACTGAGAAATGGGGACTTTGTTGTAAGTTGTTTGTTGAGTCATTTGGTATTAATGTGATATTTAAATGAGAGCCAATGTCTGATTGTGCTGGTGAGAGAATGTTTTAAGAAGGCCTGATTCTAATTAAATGATTTCATAAAAAAATGTTTTTTATGTTCTGTTTTCGAAAAAATATGACTGATTGATTAATTGATTGGTTTAAAGCACTTGTCTTTACAGTTTGAAATGATTGACATGATTAATAATATTTATTGATAGAATTACGTATGGTAGAAAATTGTACCTGCAATATAGGAATAAAATGTAAAAAATAAATAAAAAGGAGAAATTATTACAATGACCCAACAAACTAATCCATTATGAGGTTTGTTATAAAGTTACAGTTTGCTCAAACTACAGTATCACAAATATTAATCACATGAAATAAACTGTATAAAAAATATTATAAAACGTTGTTTTTAGACACTTACATCCTCCCTGGAACATGCCCCCTCACTACTTTTGATTATATATCAATTGGAATACCTCCACTGGCTTGATGTCTGCATGTGATGGGATGAGGGAACTTTCCATTCCGTTCCCCCTTCAGCATCCTCTCACTAGGGGTCGCTACTGCTGATTACGTCAGTGCCAGCTAGCAGTACCCCCAGGCTGATTTCTTTGCGAAACTCAGAATTTAAGCTCAACCTATGAAATCGCTCACTAGGTCAGTGGATGTGGGCAGGTCAGGTGGTCATAATAAAACTAATTTCAACCAACCGTGGCTCGTGTTACATGCAATGTTTAGGAAGTAGAAGCAATTATTCGAAAACACAATACCGCTCAGCTGCTCGTGCTAATGGGCGAACGGATCATTATATATGTTGGGATTTCCAGAAGTCGTTTATCCGTCTTCAAATTGGGGCGGGTGTTTGTGCTGTTCTCACGGGTGATGCAGTCGCGACTGGTGAAGTCAATTACTAGTTTGACTCAGCTAACTTCCGCACTTTGCTTAGGGGAACAGCCAGGGCTAGTTTTGCATGGCAAACAGCCCTGGCTTGCGAGGATGAGGGGATCAGCCAGGGCTAGTTTTGCATGGCAAACAGCCCTGGCTTGCGAGGATGAGGGGAACAGCCAGGGCTAGTTTTGCATGGCTTGCGAAGATGCCTTTCAGTCTTAATCATAGTTTTGCAGCTTTAGTAGATTTCCAGATAAGTGAATCAAATTTCTGACTTTCTTAACATTGTGGTTACTTTTCAGCACATGTAATTTGTGATGTTGCCCAGTTGGCCACCAGGTGGGTAATGTAATTGGGTGGAGACTTTGCATGTAGCCATGGCAGGTCTGAGACCACAAGGACAGGTATATTATGACATTTACCCTAGGCAGCCCTGTCTACTGCTAACATGGGAATGGTTTATTTTTATTTTCAGCGTTTTCCTTCTCTGGAGTTAGTGACTCCATGGTATGTACACCCCAGTGTGTGGGATCTTTTACTTGGCCCGGTATGTACACCCCAGTGTGTGGGATCTTTTACTTGGCCCGGTATGTACACCCCAGTGTGTGGGATCTTTTACTTGGCCCGGTATGTACACCCCAGTGTGTGGGATCTTTTACTTGGCCCGCTATGTACACCCCAGTGTGTGGGATCTTTTACTTGGCCCGCTATGTACACCCCAGTGTGTGGGATCTTTTACTTGGCCCGGTATGTACACCCCAGTGTGTGGGATCTTTTACTTGGCCCGCTATGTACACCCCAGTGTGTGGGATCTTTTACTTGGCCCGGTATGTACACCCCAGTGTGTGGGATCTTTTACTTGGCCCGCTATGTACACCCCAGTGTGTGGGATCTTTTACTTGGCCCGGTATGTACACCCCAATGACAGGGACAGTAAGTCACAATTGCCTATTTTGGATGTGGGGTAAAAATAGCTGACTAGGTCATGTCCCATCAGTTTTGTGATTTTGGCAGAAATGCATAAAGTACGATCTCATCTTTCAGTGTCCGGTTAATTTCCATCAACAAATAATAAAAAACTAATAAAATACTAAATGTATGATTGCTTTCGACATTTTCTTTACACATAGCCCACTTTTGAAACCTACTGAGTATTTATAATTTTAAATGTCACTTTTGAAAAAAACAGTTGCTTAATTTTTAGTAATTCAAGTCAAAACCTACTGATGATACCTTAACAAGTGAGGTATCATTTTAAAGTTTACAATTTGTGGAATCCAAAAATTTACAAAACTTAGTTTAACATGTTGCTGTGGATAGTCAAATGTACACCTCAAGGACAAATTGGGGTGAAGGAAGTGGCTCAAACTCACAGCCAGACTCCACTGTACCTGAGTCAATTATGCCCCGCTCTAACTACTAGAATACCCCACATCGGGTCAAAGTCATCTCACAAATAACACCTTAAGCTGGCTGATCAGTTGCAATTCATCTCAGGGTTATACAATATGTCCATGTAGTTAGATGTTCCAGTGTCAGCAAACATCATCTGAATAGACTCATTGACATCTTGTTTTACCAGTTGACCTCAGGACATTGTTCTCAGTACACTAAGTGCCCCAAGCTGACATGGGACAATCCAAGTTGATGGTATGTTTGGCTGAAGCAAAGAATGTAATGAGTTTCTTTCCAGGAAACATTCTGTAGGAAAGAGTCCCTTGCTTTCAGGAAAGGCGATATTCTAGGCCATGTCTTGTAGGAAAGTCATTCAAGTTAACAATGTGCAAATATAAAATTATATGACCTTTTTGTAATAAAAATGCGCCATCTTGTTGCATCACTCACATGATGTTATGGTTGATTATGGACGATTGTCGACACTAAACTAACAGTCAGTTATATGGAGCAAATTTCTTCTGCTTCTGAATGGAACGTAGTGCACGCCAGTTGTACACCTTATTTGTAGCAGATTTGAAACATAAGATAGTAAGATCAGAACGATGATTTAGGATCTGCAGAATACATGTCCTGCAACTAATAAAGTTGTTTTATTCCATTAGTCTTGATAGACAACTTGTGTAAGTAGAAAATGTACTCGCATTTGACATGACTAATTGAGGCGTTTCATTATACATTGCACCGCAGCACTTTCCCAATCTTGCTAAAGAGACGCACCTGAGGAATTGGTGCATACCAAAATGGCACATGCAAAAAAATACTGAGGTAAAATCAGCACATGCCATAACGTTACAATTGAGTGAGTCTGACCGTTCAATTAATCATGATAACGTCACATTTCAGTGAAATATGTCTACATTGAATAAGATATATTATTATATCAATAGTGCGTATTGTTGAGTTTTATATGCTGAAGATTGATTTCACTTTGATTTTTGTGCTCCTGAAATTACAATCAGTTGAAGTCTATTAGATCCTTTGGTTAATTGTGCAAATAGATGGATTCTTTTTTTTACTGCTTGGTTAAAGGACCAAACTGATTGATTGAGTTGTGGGAATACTTCAGCTTGCAAGATTGATTGTAGTTGATCGTTTTAATTAAAAGGCCACACTGATTAATCGTTATTTATGTTTGTTTTACAAACAAATTGATATGAACCCCCAATTGGAACTAGCCACGTCAAAGGTTGCCTTTGTCCAACAATTTACATGTATAAATAATTCAGAAAATGACTTACAATAAGTGCTATTATGGTGAATATGACAAATAAAAACTTTCCTGTACAATAAAATTGCCCTCATCTCCACATGAGTGTTGTTTTTATTGTTAATTTTAAATAATACATTTTGCAACCCCTTATGCAGATGTACATGATAGTCTCTTGTGTATACTTTGTAACAAGTTGTAATTATACTATAACACATTAGTCATTGTTACCAAGCCCCAGAATCTGTACAGTCTTTGGCCTTTCAGTATTTTTGTGATATTTTCTATAGACATGCGTGATCGTTTCTTATGTATTTACCCATATATAATCTCACTAAGAGTCAGTAGAGAAATACATTGTTATCACTTCACTTATTGACGTCATAACCAACAGAATTGTCTATATTTAAGAAGGTAAAATTGATTGTTGAAGCTTTCTTTATTGTGCGATTTTTGTAGATGTGCGCAATTGTCTCTTACATGTATCCCACTTCGACCCAGTTGAGACATTAGTCACTGCTATCACATGGCCCCTTGACAACACTGATGACAAACTCATCCATGTTTAAGATGATAAACATTAGTTGTCACTGATGCCTAGACTCTCCACACAAAGGAATGTCAGAAGGCGCTGAAGATTGTCTGGTTGGTGCATCCAGGTAGTAGTCAGTTATGGGGCGGATTGATTATTAATCCAACCAACGAACACCAGATCCTGCCTGTTGAAATGTGACATGAAAACATTGTGGAGGCATGTCACGTGGGGTGGAAGTCTCCAGAGGGGACTAGGTCTACCGGCAACATGCCACGTCAGTCCTTGTTTGCCCAGGGATGTGGTTAGCAGCGTCTTCCGCAGTGTACAGGAATAATCTGTGAAACACTGGTCCAAATAAAAAACTAACATGCCCTAGAAAATTGGAGTTCAGTAGTGCACTGGTTTTAGGGAGCCCTTAAAAACCAATCGGTTTCATAGTCCTCTCATATAGGTGTATATAGCTAACACTTTTTATTGTGATGGACATTATGGGTATATATTTGGATTATCTGTCTTCCCACCTTTTAACACTTTTATTAATTTATTTATTTCTGTATCTTTGTCTTCATTGTATTCATAATTTTGTAAAAAATTCTAGAAAAAGTTGACTTTTATAATTTTATCAGGTGACGTTTGAAAGTGTGAATAGCCATGTGTTGTTTGTTTATAGAGGCTTTTGCATTTTTGACTGGATCCGTAGTTGGAGCAATGATTTAATCAAAACTACTGTAAATACACGTTCACACAAATGAGCTAGCATGTTGTGGTTAATAATGCACACAGTATAGATAGGTTCGATTTTTAACAAACTTCTTTTAAAACAAGATGATTTAAAGATGAAACTTTAAAGTTGGCACATTAATATGGTGTTAATAAAATAAAATTGTTCTAATACTTTTAAATTAACATGAAATATATGTATCCATTGTGGCATGCAAACTCATTTGTACAATTTATTTAATTTTGGTGGAATCATTGGACAAACTATTAAGTTATTTTTATTGGGTTTGATTCTGAGATGTTAGTGTAGTTGGCCTGATCATTTTTTTTACACTGGAAGAACTTTAGAGATGGTCACTCGGGCGTCTAACTGCAACGTGCAGTGGATCAGAGAAGCAACTCAATCAAATAATCAATATAGATGTGTTAAAAAACTCTTATGCCCTGCAACACGTAATCTACAAGATGTGTGACGGACGTAACAAGGGTCGAGTCGGTTAAGTGGTTTTGGGAAGACTGGTTGAGTGTTGAGTTCTGGGAAATGTTGCTATCTAGATCATGTTCTGGGGTCAGTCTACAGTTAGTTTCCCATTGGTTGCCATGTTAGCGTTTTGTATGATTATAAGAAAACGTGACCTACAAAAATTCTTCTCGCCCGCTGTTATCACCATCTCATTGACATGCTGGTCGAGTTTAGTCAACATTTAGTATTTCTAGCTCTCATAAAATGCCTGTATGTGTGACACCTGTCAGTAGTTACGAATGGATGCAGCCAGTACTCTGGCTAAAGGGTCAAATAGCCCAATTTGCTGGCAAATATCCTTCAGCTTAGTAAAATCAGCTAAAAATACACCATTTTATAATAATAATAATGTATTTATTTCAGACAATCATCATGTCCATATATACAAGTACATCAATAAAAGTATGTAAATAAATATAAAAATACATCGATAAGAACAATATGATTAAAAATTATATAAATCCCTGACCCACTGGTGGTGCAGTTTCGAAGTACAATACACGTCGCTAGTTTTAATGCTATAAATAATTGGATTCAAAGACATGTCAATCCTATTCATTTAGCTAAAAATAGCCTTTCTGATTACACATTTACCCAAGCTGACATTAGCTGTAGCAAACATGTGGCTAGCACTACATCTCATGGGCAAATTGTTCAATATTCTGAAAGAGTTATTATATGCAACAACGAATTGCTGAAAATTAACTTTTCTAAAGTTCACCCATAATGCACACATATAGATATTACCAAAATACGCTGTAAATAGCTTATTTTACTGTCAACAGCTTCTACAATCGCACCTAGAAATCTGACTAATCAAATTGTGTCAGAGCATGTGAATTTTGTATAAAAAATCATTTCTAAAAATACATTGCTCTTTTTTTCATCTGTAACGAAACAGGAAGTCTAACTGGGACATGACCCCTTCTGTAGCAAATGAACTGGTGTGGGTATCGCCACCTAGTGGACTAGGTAGCACTCATTTGTTAAATTATGTTGATGGAAGAGAATCCACCAGGTGGCGGGATAGGTGTCTACAATGGAGAGGTCAGAGCATAGTTAACATTCCTGTTATGTTTCAAACAAATGTAGGACTTAAATAAAGTAGTAGTAAATTGTGATTTGTGAAATTTGAAGACAAATGTTTGATAATAAACTGAGCGCAATTAAGCAGGCATATTAGTTGGTTTAGTGGTGGTAGGATGGTTGAATGTATCAACATGGAAATTATGTATTTTCTAAAGCTAAAGTTTATCAGCGGGAGTGAGTTTTGGCAATTTGATGTGAGAATCATAAGACATGTTGGCACAGAACTTCATGACTTTGTTTAACCCTCTCGTGGCCAGAACGCCCAAATCAATCCGACTTCCACTCATGGCCAGAACGCCTGAATACGCCCAAATACAGGGGCACATTTAAACTGGTACCGCGATTTATTTCGGCAGTTAGCATATAATAATATTGAAATTTCACTGGGAACCGTCAAAAGTTAGAAATGATGGCGATTTCCGTGACTAAATAGAGCCAACCACCACGCGGTTTTGTAGTCGAATGCAGCGACACACAATTTCCGGTCACTCTTTTATGCCACGCAGTGAATATTTTAATGGTGATTTTCAGCCAATGAGATTAAAGTTTAACATTTGCTGAGGGCATAAACATGGAAGCACCCAGGAATTATTCCAAAACACGCGTCCGAAGGCAATTTCTACGATTAAGTGCTAACTTTTGAGCGGTCTATTTTGTTGTAAAGAAGTATTAATGCACCGCGCAACTAGTGTTTTTTGGCTTTGATGTAATTCTCGACATTGTCATTATGTCGAACTCCAGTAATTCGGACTTTGATGGGGTTTTCGAACCGAGTTTATAACGAATGCTGCCATCGAAGGGGAATATATTAAATATAACACCGACTTAATAGTTCAGACGGGATGACAGCTATGAACACAAAGAACGCCATTTTTTTTATAAAATCTTGAAAATACATGCACTCTGAAAAACTGAAATTATTTCAGTTTTATTTACCATAGACATTTAATTAGTTTTCCATTCTGTAGCATAGTAATTTATGAACATTTCATACACAGCATGTAACCGCTAATTATTAATGAAAAATATTTTTTTAAATTAATTGTTGAAAATTATTTAATATTTTTTGGGGTCAAACTTTAGCAAATCATATTTGGGTAATAAATTGACATATATGTCTCATATTTGGTTAGTTACACCAGGAATTAGTTCTTCAGATGTAGTAAAAAAGATCAAAAATTATTTATTTATTTGCATTCATGCAACCCGAGTATATCATGATTCACTCAAAGCACATTCTCTTGATTTAATAGGATTCAATAACAGGCACATATTTGCATTAATCTGGCCTTGAGAGGGTTAATATTGATGGACATTGTGCATGTATGCATTTTAAAAGAGTTGTAAATAAGTGATTTTTACGACATTTCATCACCATATTGGAGACATGATGGTGGCTTTGGAGAAGTTTCAATTTTTTCAGATCCAATTTTCTTAATCAGACAAAACAATGACTTTAAAAAATCAACAGTATTTTGTTTATCATTGTGTCAGTAAGGCCAGCTAGTCATATTTGGCTTCTGGATGTTTTTTGTATACAATTAAAATACCTGGTAACTACAAAATTCAAAACAGGATGTTTCTTATGACAACAAATACAATATGTTAGTCTTTGTAGGTGAATCCTATGCCTGATGTAACATACACATTTATTTTCATACTATGCAATATATTTCTATCAGTGTGTTTTTTGTTGACTTAACTTAATATTGTTTGTGGTTTAAGATTTTCATTAGATAAACATTCGCAAATATTGTGCTTTTCCTTTGTGAAATGCTGCCATCTGGTGAATGTTTGTGTAACCATACATTTGACTTGTGTTTCTTTCGCCATCTATTGGACTGTGCTGCAGTAATTTGTGCTGCTTCAGTCTTACAGAATCCAGCAGGTGGCACTGCTGTTTGGGTGTTGTTCTTATTCTAGCTCACTATGTAGCGTCACTGTTGCTTTCAGCAGTAGTGAGGTACTTCTGTATCTGGTCAAAATTGAGCCGTAGCCCTTTAACATTTTGTCAGATTATAAGAAAACTGGGACTGAAAATTCTGAAATGTTCATCAACTGCACTCAGTTCATACAAAAAGTTTGTTTTCAAACATCACTCACTACCTGCAAAGCCATCCAACAAATACCCCAAGTGTTTAGCAAATAGACTATGGTTTAAAATATAATGTAACATGCAATTATCCAGCAGATGGCACCGCAAGTGAGTTGCCGAAATGTTACAGGCAATGAGTGAAAACTGATGGAACTAGATGGGCAAGGTGTTTATGACATAATGTGGCTAACAAATAAATCCATATTGCATGTCATTCATTCCGAATACGTTACACTTTTGAATATGCAAACAGCAGTTTACCTCCATATACGCTGAACCAGTGTCAACCTTTAGCTTAAGGCTGCTCAGATGTTACAAGAAAACATTACTAATTGTGATTGATGTGTCAGTATGGTGGACATTGAATACTAGACAGATTTGATTTTTCATTAAATAATTCTAAACGAGTCTACCGGAAACGTTAGCTATGGAGACACCATTTATCTTAACAAACAAACATATTTAAACCTTGCCTTGGTACTAAATCCCTTTTTATTTTTTTGCCAGTTGTAACCTTATTACTGCAGTCTAAAAATACACTCCTGCTTATTTTCATGCCATAGTCTCTGGGCAATTGTCGTTACGGTGACTCATAGATGTTCTCCAAACAATTTAATTTTAGTTTGTCCATATTAAATTACTGCACAGTAAAATGTCCATAGATGACAAATTGTCTTAGACGGAAGTCGCAATTTAATTGTGCAAATCATAAGATTTTTTTCTCAGTGTTCCAGCTACAATCAATAATAGCTTATGCAGCATTTCACTTTTTTTTCATGACAAAAACATTGATACAGATACTCAAAAACCTCTCAGCTTCTCCAGGAATACATATTATTTAATCTTACTGCATACTTAATCTAGTAATGATGAACATTATTCTATTAATTCTTTTTTATTACTACAGGAGTAGGAAGTGATTCTGTCCCAGGCATTTTTTCTACAAAATGATTTATTCTGTTGTCTGAACTTCTGTTATGCAGAAGAGAAGGCTCATAGTTAGAGTACATCATTATTTCCAATGAATTTGTATGTTCAATTTGCTGTGAGTTATTCCACATTTTATGCATAATGATACCTCATCTTTCATCTATATGAATAATAATAATAATATTTGGTTTGACGTAGTGCCAGATTCAGGCTTTTTTGTGGTACGTATAAAAAGGATCCAGCCTGTTCATACCAGCTATACTGTATTCAAATATAGCATTTCTTTCTGTGCAAAAAAGTCAGGGGAGAGAGTAGCTTGTTTATGCTACTTATTAGTGATAGTAGTGTTCCAAACATTGCCACAAATTTATTTGTATAGATTGATACAATATCAGCCAAGTGGTCACATGAATAATTCTTTAAATAAAATGTTTGATTCATTATTACTGTAATACATTTATTTTTATACATAACACTCACTTTTTTCATGTGCCTGCCAATAAATGTAGATTTTGGTCAATGTCACAAACAATATGTTCCCTTTAAATCAACTGCATTAGCTAGTATAATACAATAACGCAATATTGACATCATTGGAATTAATATATAATGAATTCTGAAAAAAAATTGTTTTAGTCAATATTGTGAAGTCTACACAGATTCTAGGAATCTGACTTTGAATTGTTGCCTTAGAAATGACCAGGGACCGAAGTGTGACTTCATATTGTTGTTAGTATTGTCGTGGTAGACTACGGAGCACAGTAGTTGAGTGGTTAGAGAGCTGGACTGTCAATCGGAGGAACTGAGTTTCAAACACTAGTGCTGCTGGGCGGTGGTGTGGTACTGGTTCAACTGCTGTGTTGAAACTTGGACAATTTCATTTACCCTACATTGTCTGTGTCTTTCAGAAGAGACGCTATAAGCCGTTGGTCCCGTCTATCTGGTGTTTGTGCCAAGGGAAGTAAATATCTCATGCAGGAAACTAGAAAAAATCTGTCATGGACTCACTGAGCTGGGGTCACAATCTCTAAACTCCCAATGCCAGAATAATCAACTTGATGATTGTGTGAATTTACTGGAAGAAGATTGCCAGCTGGTTGAGCTTGGCTACTCAGCTGTGTCTCACTGGAATTCAGCAGCAATCTTGTAATTTTGCTCTGACTAACTAACCATATTCCTTGTTAGAAACGTCACAGTATTAGATGGACTGATGTCCTGTATGTAACTCAAGAAATCATTGTGTGACTGTAATGGTGGTTACTGCCTGTATCACCAAGGTGACTGCAAACTGTCCGCTTTGACAGTAATTTGATATACACTAACGGAGATTAAGGAACATTGTCTATTTAGAACAGATAGCTTTTCTGCTGCAGTAGTTGAAATAAACAATAGAGCAGTGTAATATGCTGTGTCAAGTTGCTGCATCCAAGACACTGGATAATACCTATTTTTTGCTAATTGTATCTGGAGATTCTTCTGCGGAAACGCAGATTTCTGCAGTTCATGAACTCGATTTGGCCGTTTCTGTGACTCGTCCAAATCCGAATTTTTTTTAAATAATATAGGGGGGTTGTGACTTGGCAAACTTGGCAAACATCGACAATAAAAATTATAAATTTTGTGATCGTCGTCCTTTTTCAAAAGCAAGCCGCATTCTGAATGGCCAGAAACTGCGAATCACGGCGCAGCTTACAATCCGTGCATTAGTTTTGGCGGCAATTGCGGCAAATCAGTTGCGGGTGTGTGTTTTCGAAGTTCACAGTCGTGTTTTACAGTAAGTTGTCTGCTCTTATTTCAAACATTCTTGTATGAGTCAATTACTGAATTATCGGAATTAACGTAGCAGTCGAGTGGTATTAAGATTGTAATTTCAATAAATATTAGATCATTTAGCCTGCCATGTGAGGCATTGTAATGGGACTTACATTACGGCGCCGGCGTACGCTCACGTCGCTGGCGTTACGAGTCATGGCATAATACAGCACCGTTAACAATATGTAAATGCGAATAGTAAATAGATTATTTTGGATAAATATAAGTATATGCCAAAACTTAGTAAGTTTTCTTGGATGGGCGATAATATGTCAACATGAAGTACGCCTGATCACTTTAACGTATGGTTTAGGTTATTATTAATTAAATAACAATTTGAATTAACTTTACCTGACGTTGTTAATATGAACACTTTTATGGGATATGGCGTGCATCAAGAAGGATGTTGTACAGAGAGGGGATGAGTTGAATTTGAAGAAGCAACAAAAAAGCAGCTGAACAGGTTTCCCAAGACTTCAAGAGGCAAAGACTAAAGTGCTGAAAAGACTGAAATCTGTCCACCTCCACTCCCCAGTCCTTGCTCAGGCAGAGAAGAGAAAGAAAGCTGTGGATGCCAGGGTCATGCACAGGCAAGAAAAGAAGTGAAGTGACATGTCCACAATGAACACTTGTAAAGTTTACAAGTTTATGGTTTCAATGAACACTAGTAGATGTGGACATTTGTGTGTGAATTTAAGTGTACTGTACATTAGAATTATCATTTTAATAAATCTTGGTTATTTAAATAATTGTTGTGTATTTTTTTTCACATTGACCATTTGTGTAATGTTGTCGTTTTGACAATGTAGTATACACTGCTTCTGGTTTTTTGTGTGATATAAAAATGATGTGCTTTTACAGTTATGTGCAGGGAACTGTTTGCTTACACTTTTGATTAATACAATCCCAAATGTAGTGTTTCTATGCACTCTGTTTGTGATTTTATATAAAATGGAAGTTACAGGATATGACAAAAACAGTGTGAAAGTACACTAGATTGCATCACAAACAATGATGTCTTAAACAAAATTCTGAGTTCCAATCCAGACCCCCCTTTCTTCCCTTTGCTGGGCCATGTGCAAATGTTCCTTGGAAGTGACTTGTCTCCTCTCACATGTCTGTCTCTAGCCAGGTACAATTAGCAATAATTCCTTGGCACACACACCAGATAAGTCTTCATAAATCTATCTGGCCACTTGCCATCTGGAATTTGCTCTAGATGGCAATCTTGTTAAATTTAGCTCAATTTATTTCAAGTAGGGACATGTGGAGCATAAGAATGCACCAGTAATGCAAGATGATGAAGAGGAGTAGAGACTGGGTGTCTCTCTGTGGCATCCTGTCATGCATGTGGAGTTGTTTGGTCCCACCATTGGGAGATGGCAATTTTTACAGAAGAGTTTGTAGATGATTCTGACAGGGTCTACAGTAAACGTGGTATTTAATAACAAAGTTCTGTTGGTCAGAGTATCACAAGCATTGGAGAAGTCTATAGAAATGATTATCAGAAATGGTTGACTGTTTTCTCTGCAGTCTTGTGAATGAGGCAGTAGCACAATCAGACAATACAAAAAGCAGCACTCAACATTGTTTAATCAGGTATTGACACTGTCATGTCATGCATTTGAATACTTCTTTTATTGATAACAACTCAGTACACTGGTCTAGTCAACGACATCTCGGAAATACACACACGTCATTGTGAAAGATATGTAAGTCACACAACTCCTTCGACTGTATTGTAGGAATGCAGTGATATATATGTATATACACCCTGTATATATATATATATGTGTGTGTGTGTGTGTGTGTGTGTGTATACATATATATATATGTATATATATATATATATACAGCTGTATATATATATATGTGTATATATATATTATATGCACACACACTAGGGGGGTAACCCAGTGCCTGGGTGGCCAGTTATGTAGTGTTCAGCAATGGCTAAACAACATTCCTGGTGTTTCCAATATCCTTCTTGTTGGTTATTCCCCCCTGTTTCCCTGCTTAGTACAATGCAGTAGTGGTGCGCTGCAGGTTTTTCTTGAAGCTCATGGCATAAGCATAATTTATATTATTTTTTAATAATTTTGATGATAATGGCTCCACATCTGACCACCCTATGTCCATCACAAGATTCCCCTCTCTAGTCACGGAACAATGTACCATCAAGTTTAGAAACAAAAGCTATTTTCAAAAACAACCTTTCCAAAAATGTACTATGACCAGTCAGCACTTTTGTTTGGGTGTAATATCAAATAGCAGGTGTCAGCAAAAAATTTAAATTGCCGATTTATTGTTTTAAGTTGGCTTAATTTGATTTCAAGATTGAATTTGTAGATATCCTTTGAGATAGCCACAGACTCAGTTTGTTCTGGAAAATGTCATTTTCTCTGTGCAGCACTGAGCAACACAGAGAGTTATATGTAATTTTTTTGGTAAATATGTAGTACAACCTGACAACATCCAATACACCAAAAACCCAAAATACAACTGTGCAACTAGAAAAAACAGTTGTCTGAATATATACAAACAACTTTGTCAGATATCATTTGGTTGTCACCAAACGATAAGAAAAATATCTCATTTCATACCACTTGTATGTAGTGTTAAATAGATACTGTATAACTGATGCAATTTCTTCTTTACCGCTGTTGTAAATTTGATGTTGGTCACACCATGGTATTATGTTTTATTCTATTACTGGTTTTTTTCTCATTAATAATATGTATCACATGCTGTCGGAGATCAGTATCAGATTATTATGCTGTTAACTAAATTAATGCAATTTTTTTATGACTGGTGTGATTTTGATGTTGGTCACACCATGGTATTATGTTTTACCCTATTACTGTTTTTCTCTCTCATTAATAATATGTATCATATGCTATCACAGATCACTATCTCATTATTGTACTGTTTAACTAACTTAATTAGTTAATTAATTCCTGCTGATAATTTGACACATGAATTAATCATGACATTATGTTTTTCTTCATCTATTATTATTATAAGCAAACGTTATAAGGAATACTTAATCAGCATGTTGTCATTGTTGACAACATAGCTCACCCCTTTCCCTAGCTTATGGCTGCATCCTAGCAGTCCTGCTAAATAAAAGGGGAGGTATCAATTTAAATAAGTCACATCAAGATCAAGTAAACTAGAATCAATATTTATTATACTCTTACCCTATATATATATATATATAATTACTAACAACCCACTGTGATAATCACATCCACATAGACTCCTGACCAGTTAAGACACCTTGTGATCATGCACACATACCCTGCAGGCTCCCTCCTGCCTACTGACTCCCTCATTTTCCCTCTACAATTCTCTATATCTAAACTAGCCTGACTACAGAATTTAAACCAACCAATAGGAGGTGTCATCTTTCCCCCCAAGTACACCCAAAGACAAAGCCATCTACTAGACTACAGATAATTAATAACATGTGGTTTAACATGTGGTTTCTCCAAGACTCCAACATCCCTTAGAAAAATGTAATCACTATTCTTATCTCACTTATCACAGAGGGCAAGGGCTACTGTGGGTGGTCAGCCCTACCCCCTGCTTGTTATATCATTTAAGTCATCATCCACCCCTCTAGCATATAATCACTAATGTTCATTCATAACCTAATAAATGATTCATTCATTCATAACTTAATACAATATTATGAGCCCTACCACACCTGTACTCGTGACTTTTGTTCCATTATATATGTTTTCTTTTGTTTTACTACTACCAGTACATGTACAACTAAGGTGAATGTCATAATGACATGTGGCACAGAATGTGCCAAGTATGACTTTTTCTACACTACAGTTTCTTTTATTTAATTGTTTCTGTTGTTTCTGGTAGTAGTGTAAAGACGTCGGACTGGGGAGATTGGATTAGTATGCTATAGTCAACTAAATTTGTAAATGGACGATGATATTGATATTGGCCGGATCCAAACAAATGGAAAATTTATTTTTAAAAGTTTCACAATGACATTACCCGGTAATCATTATGAAGGTGACATATATCATGATTCTAATTTTTCTTTAAATACAAATGATTGCAAATACTTCACTCCAATTGAATTTCCCAATGCCTTCCACTGTGACAATATATCTCTATCGATGTTCTGTATAAATTGTCGCAGTTTAGAGGCACAATGGGTTTCCATGCAAGAATTATTTTTTATCTTCAAATGGCCTCAAACTTGATATAATTGGTTAAACAGAAATATTTATAATTCGTGATTCCCAACAATACAACATAAGTGGGTACCACAGTTTACTTTTTAACACAAGACTACAAAATGAAGATGGACACGGTGGAGTTGGAATATATATTAATGAAAGCTTGGCCTACTCTAAACGTGATGGTCTTTCATATTTATTCCTCGTGTATTTGAGTCTATATTTTTTTAACTTCAAGGAAATTATAATAAACCTATTATAGCAGGTATACTTTATCGACCAAACACTCTTCCCCGTGCAGATATTGATCTATTTATAAACAAAATGATAGAAATCTAGGATAAAATTTCAAGTGAAAATAAAACTGCTTATTTAATGGACGATTATAATATTAATTTGCTAAACTTTGTCACCCATCAAAACACCAACGACTTCGTAGATAACATACTATCCCAAGGATTTATTTCGCATATATATGAACCAACAAGAATAACATCATATTCGGCAACACTTATTGACCACTTATATTCAAATCATACTCATCCTAGTTATGAATCGGGTATTATTATAACTGATTTAGCTGATCTCTTCGGAATATTTCATATAATATATGGTTCACATCGACCCAGAGATCAGTATATAAGCAGATCCAACAGTTGACCCCAACAAATATTTTATTATTTAGAAATCTATTGCCTAAGGCTGATTACTGAGTTTTTAATACGATTAAACGAGCAACAAAAAGCACTTATTACACAGACCTGCTGGAGGAACGTAAGCACAATATCAAAGAAACATGGGCTGTATTATGACAGGCAATATATAAACAACATTCTCCAAACTACCTGAAACCTTCATCATAAACGGACAAGAAATTTCTAATTAAAAAAAATTGAGAAGAATTAAAATAATTTTGTTGTCGGAACAGGTAAATCAATAAGCGACTCAGTGGCTCTTCCTGTTAAGCAATTTGACACACACCTCCGAGGAAATCGGTAAACTTTTATAAGCAACCCACACAGATAACTGAAAGTGAAGCAATTGTACAAAAGCTTAAAACTAAATACACCGAAGGAATCGACGGATTATCCACTAAACTACTGCAAGAGACCATACATGAAGTAGCCACTCTGCTTGAGCATATATTAAAGAAATCCTTTGTTACGGACACTGTTCCTAAAAACTGCAAAAGTAATTCCTGTTTTCAAATCAGGTCACCTCTTTTTGGCTTGACACACAGAAGGATGCAGACCAAGGATTCTGGTCATGTGGCCGCAGTCACATGATCAAGTAACTGACCCAGGATCATGATCAAGTAACTGACCCAGGATCACGTCCGGTCATGTGAAATATCCTGGTCTTGCATCCTGTTCTCAGGCTGTCACAGCTGGCCCCAAAGAGATCTGGCCGGACTGTCCCATTTTGCCATAATAAAAATTTGATGCATTTATCAAATGAGTTGTTGTGTTGTTCTGTCATAAATTCCATCAAACCCTCAGTCTGCGGTTACACAGTCATCGTTGTAATATAGTTATCGTACACGTGTATATATGTGTGTCGTAGTTTAAATTTATCCTTGTGGGGTCACAGGTAGACGGCATCTAACATGTCATGTGACCCCATGCAAAACAACATTACTTTTTTAAACAATTGTTTTGTGTATTCGTTTATGTTGCTGTTTGTTGTTGCAAAATTTTATTTTATTTTAAAACTTATATACATTTAGTTCGGGCCAATATTTACTTGGAATTGAGTCTCAATCATAGCACGAAATACCTCCGTGTTGGCAGCCGTCTTGTCTGTCTCTGGTAGATATTGAACTCAGGCCATCTCGTATGCTGCTGGGACACCACGTCTTGGTTATTGATATAAGGTCCACCCCATAGTTGTCTTTTATCACTTTAATTTCGTCCAGTTTACTAGACAGTGCTCTGCGAACTTTTGTATTGATTATCGTTGGTAGGTCCTATTTGTTTGTTTGGACACATATCAGATTTCTACCATCAGGACCAGTTCCACAAATGTTCAATTCACTGTTGTTGTTAAGGTGTGTGGGTGGTCGGTAACTGATCACGGAGGGGGGGGTATTCGGTGTTGTGTACGTCTGCTTCGGCACCCGTGCTTGGTAGGAGGTCTCGCAGCAATGCCCAGTTCATATAACACTGTCCGCGTACTGGCATCCAAGCGCGACTTGATGTCTGCATTGAGCCAGTTGATCAGTAGTGTAGGTGTAGAAGGCTTGAACTTGTTCTGTCATACTTGATTGACCAGATACAGCCAGTTGACACTGTCATTGAAGCCTGACAGCCGATCTGCTGGCTGGTTGGGTGTGTCTCTGGTTTTGGTTGTCTTCAAGCCTGACTGATCACCAGTTCAGCAATGTCATAAACCATTAAAACTCACATATATGTCACACTTGTATCAAATTGTCCATTGAGATGTAGTCCATGTATATTTAAAAAATCACGTCTGGTAAACATTACACATATCAGATAGCCACAACTTATCATAAATCACAATGTGATACAACACTAGCAAAGTGCAGCCACATAGGCGCAATCACGTTAGTAGTCAACATATTGCTGTATCTTAATAGTGAGGTTCCACTGTTCATAACCATCTGATTGGGGTCATCCGTACACATGAGTAATACTGAAAGTTGAATGACTGGAATGTATCCAAACATGTCTTACTACATGTCCTTGATATTGGAGACTCATTCCTGTGTCTGCAGTATTGTTCACCTGGTAATCTCCCGCACTAGGTTCATCGGACATTGTGGACATGTTGAGCCATAATCCATCAATAACCTTAGTCTCGTGGTCATCAAGTAGCAGCCATACCGTGTATTTGACAATGGCACGGTCAGTACTAATGTATCTCCATTTACAAATCTTCTTTCACTGCCAGACTTATCCATCCATCTTATCCATCCACACAGACACATCAGTTTTGCTCTGACTGGCATAGTTAACTCCATAGCACTTTCACTTGTGACAGCCCAAGTTTCTTGTGTAGTGTAAGGTCACTAGCAATGTGCAGTTTTGTCATGTCGGATACAGCAATAAGCTGGTCAGTATGACCGTGACACATGGGGCCAGAGAGAAGGTGTGATCAGTGCCAGATGACTGGACGGTGTCCTTCTTCTGCTCGGACTTGTACTTGGCCTTCGAGATGGTTGGGATGCTGCAGTTGTAGGGCAGGGAGGAGTAGGTGAACTTGTTCACCCAGTATCGCTTCATGAGCAACGAATGGCAGCCAAGGGTGTGGGGCTCCACGCACACAATGTACTGGCGGAAGACCCTGAAATAGATAACTTTTGTTTAACAACAAAATTTAATGTAATACGTGTACCTGTAGTGATTTATTATACGTAGTTACCTCTCAAGAAACCTGTGTATTTTGAGCGCTACGCGCGTTCTTCTTCAGCAGACCTATGTCATGTGACACACCGGTTACTTCCATCTGCTGAAGAAGACTGCAGGATGCAGTAGAAATATACAGATTGCATACCAAGTTTCTTGAGTAATTATGTAGTGTTAATAACTGAGAAATAAGATCATCAATCCATGCAAGAATGATAGTGATTGCTTAATTTACCAATGATTACCATAAGTTGCCTTCAAACTGTGAGATTATTCAGTGGTCTGGCAGCAATGTACACAATAACAGAATATATGTGCGGTCAAAATAGAGTCACACAACAATGTTTTATTTTTTATGCATTTGATATAAGAGAATAACTCACTTCCCGGTCGCATAAACTGGCTACAAATTTATTTATTGAATCAACTGACTGACTGTGAGAATGTAGGTTTTCTCCGAAATGCCTTGTGCATTGTAATGTCCTGATAGCCAATCACTAGGCATCTCCTCTTGTAAACTTTTGTTTGTTTGTAATTTAAGTACGTGAAATGTGATTTTTTTTTTCTCATTTTCCTACTTAACCCAACATGCAACACACCCAACAATATAACAACTTTGCCCTCCCGTGTTGAGAACACGGTGTATTCTACATATCACTGTGGAACCAGCAGTGGTTTATTAAACACGCTGGGTGCTCGTGTCCAGTGTAACGTAACAAGTAGTTTCTTGCTAGCTGACATTCCACGGCTTTCTATAGATCTACATTTACATGTAATTCTTATTTGAAGACGCAATAATAATAAAAAAATTATATTGATTTTGTGACATGTTAAGCAACTGCCAATGCTTTTTGACTACCGGTACCCTGTAGCTTTTCGCTTAGAACGCTTTGTGCGTAAGCTGCTTATTTTTTATCTTTTCAATACACACATCATATTAAATTGCTGATTCTATAATCAGCCTATGTGACGTATACTAAATGCATTTTGACAATATCATAATTGTCTTTTCCTAGAAGGCTATAAGTCGACACAGCTTCTCTTTCTGCGTCTTAAAAGGATAACTATGAATGACTCATTATCATCATAAGCCGCTTGGAACATTGCAATGTGTGACGTCATTGTTAGTGACTGACAGAACGAAACCACTGCCAAAGATATCCGGTTAGCATGTCACAGTATCGGCTCGACAAGTAAAGTTCAAGGCTGTTTCCTATGACATGCAGTGTTGATTTAAAATAAAGTTCATTTTTAACCGATGTCGCCGTGGTGTGCACAGTGATGAACAGTTTACACTGCATGACCACTCTGCAGTCTGGTTGCTTTCAATGGCTTCGGGTCACTGCAGTGATGAAAAACTCATGATATTGTCTCGCGTAAACCCAACACACACACAGTAAGTGATTGTCCAATGTACGATTGACTTCAGAGTCTAGTTACATTTCTGAATGAATGTTCAGCATCAAATTTGCTATTTTAATCAGTGATTAACAAATATCTTTTTTTTAACCTGTGCTTATTCGTGTATTTGAACCTACCTGTGTATCTCGCCTGTAATATAAGTCTACTAGGAGCTTATTGAGCTCCAGGGACAGGCAGAAAGCACTTCATTCCAAGTGCCAGTGGCTACTACTGCTCATGGTAATCCATGAGACTTGAATGGGCTTACTCGCACATCCAGATTGATTTTGGGTTATAGAGTTCATATGTTCCTTTCTTTTAAATGTTGTGTGCCAAAAAGGCTTACATGGATACGAATATATTTATTTCAGGTAAAACCCATAAACAGTGGGTACATAAAAATAGGTGTAAAAATACATAGCTTTTAAAACTAAATGAGTTAGAAATTTAAATGGTTGCAATAAAAATCAAATAAGGTCATAAGTTCTTAAAAAGTGAATAAATAAGTAAGTCACACCAAACTATAATAAATAATTAAAAATATGCCTTAATCCCCATAATAAACATACATAATAAATTTGCCATTTTTCTTATCTATAGTGTCTTTGTATTGTTGAGCCCATGAGTATGTTTTACAAGCAAGGCTCGAAAGACAGGACATCTAAAGGTTTTAATGAGAATGCAAATTGGTAAACTATATATCTCAACTATATAATATGGACTCGCAAATTTATAAATACTTGATTTTAGTGTTGGTTTTGTTTACGCTGTCCCTACCATGTATCCGCTGTTTTCGCTGCTGTTTTGTTTTATTCACTGACACATATTTGTCGCCTTACTACGTATTAATTAATAATGTGTGAATTACGATCATCACCAACAGCTGCATTGACAGCTGAATAATGTAGGTGATCACGACCCTCGATTTCCCATGATCCAGGAGTCTTGCAAGAGTCCTGTTGTGCTCCTTCCTAACCAGGCTGTTACACCACAAGGAGTTTAATTCTCTACTGACCTCTGCTTCTTTTCCACTTCGTCATTCCGTTCTCGCAGTATGCTATCATTTTAATAATAGTCTCTTTTGCTCTAGAATGTTGCTTGTTGTTTTCTGATTTAACACATGATCTGTCTTTAAGTGTTTGCTATTCTAAGGGTTGCCTGATAAAATTTATGTGTCTTCATTAATTACCTATGTGCATGCTTCTCAAGAACTATGAGGTTCAAAGAAGATACATGAACACAAAGTCAGTAGTTGATGGAAATAAATTACTGGCATATCTTTTTTGTCAAAATTGCCCTCAATCTTCCACAAAACTTGTGCTTTTCAAAGTCATATGATACTGCTAAAGACTGACTGCATTCCGACCTCGTTCTACGGGTCAATACCTTGGAGTGATTGTACATGCCTAGACTATGGGGGGGCCTCTCATATAGGCTGAGATGACATTGACAGATTATATCACTGAAGTTCCACATATCTGCTGATTCTTCTCTTGGGTACTCCTAGTTCTGGTTATGAGCATCAATCCAATGATCCTCAAGGTGACATCCTTGGGGAGTCTTCTGAACTTGTATCATTGTTTGTCTTCTGCCTGTCTGTAGTAAGGGAATTGTCTTGATGCCTGCATAATGGATTATGTGATGCTGCTTGGTATGTTTCATTTTTTAATTGATTTATCCATTGATCACGTTGTTGGCAGTCTTTGGGTTATCTCTCAACTGATAGGCAGTTCCATTGATATGTGGAAGCCAATGCAATCCTCACTTGATGACTCAATCATACGTTGAGAAGTTGGTGTGGTTTTGTAGATTTAGCAATCACCAGTTCATTTCATCCACACATTTGCTTTTTGCAATAAAGGCCTCATTCAGTCAGACTGCCTAGTTATGTCAGGAAATATGCACAAGACCCAGTTCCACAAAAGCACACCGGGTGACAGCACTTGTAGTTATTAAGGTTTTCACTGGGGACAACGTTTAAATACACGTCACGGACGACACTCGATAGCATAGTGAATCATGTGAATGTTCTGTGCGATTGACATGTACATGAAATAAGTCTGTTGGTGTTAGTAATTTTTCCGAAATGGTCAGTGTGAGTGAAATGCCCAGATCGCCGCATGAGAGTGTGAGATGGAAGCAAAATAGGTGGCCGTTGTGTAGTACCACACACTACTTGTCTATTCCCTTCTAGGGTGCACCATGAAACCCTGCACAATGCGCGGCGTAAACCTACTTTCTCAGCCAGATTCCTATACCAAGCAACTAAATGCATTTGCCAATACTTATTCCACCCATGACTGATATTTAAAATTTTGCATGATAGCTTCTTAACATAATGTCAACACAAATAGGACTCAACATCAACAGTGTCAACACAGACAGGACTCAACATCAACAGTCTCAACAGATAGGACTCAACATCAACAGAAGCAAGACAAAGATCATGAAAGCCAACACGAAGAATAACAGCCCAGTCATATTAGGAGGGGAACCACTGGAAAAAACCGACTCCTTCACATACCTAGGAAGTGTAATTAACAAGAGTGGAGGCAGAAGAAGACATCAAAGCAAGGATACAAAAAGTAAGAGTGGCATTTCTCATTTTGAAAAACATTTGGAAGGCAAAACAAATCAAGTTTAACACCGAATTGAGGATAATCAATTCAAATGTCAAGTCAGTGTTACTCTATGGCTCGGAGACATGGCGAATAACACAGAAAACACTAAAAAGACTACAGACCTCAATCAACAAATGCCAGAGCAGAATCATACAACTAAAGTGGTCAGACAAGGTGCCCAACACTACACTATGGGAATGGACCAAACAACTACCAATAAAAAACAAAATAAAGAAGAGAAAATTGAGGTGGTTAGGACATACACTGAGAAAACCTGCAACAAACATCACATGACAAGCAATTACATGGAACCCCCCAGGGAAGGGAAGAAGCAGAAGGCCGAGAAACATCTGGCAGAGACACAGAAAGCAAAAGACAGCAGATGGAAAAAAACTGGAACGAAATTGAAAAAATGAATAGGCCAGGAAGCCATTTAATACATTGATAAGTTTATTGCATGGAAATCCATCACACTATTTATTTTGTTTTTGTTTTCTCTCATGGATTAAATCTATTCAGTTTAGTATTAAAGTTTTTTGTACTTGTGACTTTGTTCCTATATTGTAGGGAGTGTGGTAGTTAAATGCAGACAACTGAAATCTAAAGCAGGTGTGTATATAAATGCAGGTTACGTGTAGTCACAGGCCCTGATTCTGCTGTCTTACACAGTAGACATGTCCCTCAGTCCTGGAAACATGGATAGTTACTTAGCGAGGGTCACAAGCACTTTGGGCCTTTCACATGGCATGGTTAGCATCCATTTGGGGAGTGTTGTAATAGCTTATAACAGCAGGTTTGTGTGAGTTTCTGACAATGGCCATCAATGGTATTATACGTGTACATAATTCAAGAAATGAATGGTGGGTGTGCATAACATGTGTGCACATGTGTGTGTGTGCATGCATGCGTGCATGTGTGTGTGTATATATATGAGTGTGTGTGGACACACATATACACTCAGATACACCACCTCCACCTCATAACATACTTAAAAGTCATACATGCATGCATGTATGTATGCACGCACGCATGCACACACATTTACACACCTCAAATGTCAGTGCTCACACAAACACACCTGTTATCAGAGTTAGCAGATTGTTTGGCGATTTTTGATTATCATCATTGGACAGTTGCTTACACTAATGTCACTCACCTGGCCACAACTATAACTGCGTACACACCTCTAGTTAATTAGTGTGTTGACATTTGTGACCTCACAGGCTGTTTATTGCAACCTCTATGGGAACATGGTGGTCAATGTTGAGTGGATACAGTCATATATCTCTGTGGAGGGAGGGTTGGCAGGGGACGGAAACAGGGACACGCAGTGGAGAGGGAGAGGGAGGGAAAGAGAATGGAGATATGATGAGGGAGAGATAGACGGAGAGGGATTGAGACAGGGAAATATAATGGTGAGAGAGGAGAGGAGGGAGAGAAATATAATGGAAAAGGAGAGGGAGAGAGAGACAAGGAAATGTAATGGAAATTAAGAGATAGACGGAGAGGAGAACGGAGCGAAGGGTGACGAGGAAGAGAGAATCACAGTGAAAGGGAGAAAGAAAAGGGAAACTAGAAAGAAAGGAAAAGTGAGGAGAGAGAAAGAGATCTACTGTCAACATTCAATACTGAATGCTCATAGCAGATTGTCACCTTTACATGTTACAGCAATTTGTGTGAGATGAATGATTTGATGATGGCCAGAGACCTGGCTTGATGGCTGATCATTACTGTTAGTGCTGCTATTAATTACAGTCTTCTCTTCTGCAGCAATAACCCTAAAGGTGTTTGTCACTATATTACATAGCACACATCAATTTCAGGAATCTGAGAGTGATAATAATAATATATAAATGACCTGTCTTGTAGCTAGGCACAATAACTTTGTTTGTCTCTGGACTTGTGTAGTTTTAGCAAATCGTCAGCATTGTAGTTACACACATAAAACTTGATGTCAGTAATGTGATAGCATTGTGACGCAGATACCTTGCAATAGATGAGTGCACAACCTTTGAAGGCGATCTCACCTAATTACCATCAGCAACTACATGAAGAATCACTACCATTACAAACAATGAGTGCTATTTTATTGTGCTAGGGACATTTGTGCTTTGATTTATAATGCCCATCAGTGTCCACATCATGACCTACGCTTTGATATCTTGCAGGGTTATTGGGCCATGGCCTCTGAAGGAATTTATTTTCATATTTCAACCTGTTTTTGCTTCTGATAATAACCGTAATTAATTATTTTTATAGAGCATTTTTTTGCTACTTTCAAGTGCTTTACATGAAAAACATGGACTAAAAGCAAACTACTCTCATCTAATTGTATACATAAAACTATACACAAAAAACATATTTACAAGCTTTTTTGTTGAAATAAAACATTGACCTCCACATTTTAACATGCGTATTAATAGGTAGATATATTCTTGACCCCCCCGACCCCCTTTCCAAAATCGTAAACACGCCACCAGATACATAGTATTAATAAGTGAACTTGTAGAGTGCCATAAATCTAGACAAAAGTCCAATCAGAGGCGCTAAGATTGATGCATGAATGCTAAAACTAGATGGTTAAATAAATTATATTAAATTGCTATATACGATTATGATCACTCACCAGCAGACGTTTGAGTAGTCCCCGTCCGTTGTGGCTAGTATCATAGTGCTGATGGTTGACAGGAGGGGGTTGCATCGTTCCAAAGCATACTTCACATCTCTGTCAGTGCATCCATTCATCACTTGGAGCAGCAACGACATCACCAGTGATGCAGTCACCCAGCACCATTGCAGTACTTCCATCACTGAGTGTTGCGGTGTCGTTGTGGCACGTTGTGGCACGTCTCAATCGCAGGTGGTTGTGACGACCTTGTCGTCACTGTGAGCAGTGGTTCGCAGCGTGCCTCATTATCTGTTAATGAAATGTTATGTTTGAGACAGTTGCTGTTTGCTGTGTTGTCCTGCAATCCTAATTAATTATTTAATTGTCACATTCATTGTGGATACGGTGGGTGTTAATGTAATAATTAGCATCATCATTGTGCAGCCATAGTGTCCCATTGTTGAGGCAAAGGCCTCAGCAAGTTGTTTCCAAATCTGCCTGTCTTGCGCTATCCTCTGCCAGATGGTACCCTTCCAGTCCTCGTCTAGTTCGTCTCTCCACCGTATCACCGGTCTTCCTCTAGATCGTTTCCCTTCGTAAGGTCTCCAGGTTATAATACGCGATGTCCATCGGTTATCTCGTAGTCTGCAGATGTGCCCTGCCCAGGTCCACTTCTGTTTTCTGATTTGTTTTATTACGTCTATGATCTTTGTTTTCTTTCTTACCCAGATGTTTGTTTTTCTCTCCCAATATGTGATGTTTAACATACTTCTTTCCATCTTTGTTTGTGCGGCTGCTAGCCTGTTCTTTGCCTAGATGGTATGTGCCCATGTTTCAGCGTCGTTATAATTATAATAAATGTTATTTATTTGTGTCATTCGTCTGGATATAAAATCTGTTCAGCAGCATTAAAAAAGTTGAAATACAACTAAAAACAACATAAAGATGTGTCATAAAATTCATATATAAATATTACAGTGCTGCTTACCTGTAGATAACAGTTAGAGACAATATGTCATATATTTTATTGAAATTCTGGTTTAAAAGTTTTTTCTTATGTCAAAAAGTAAGGCAAAGTTTTCAAAGCGACAGCTCTATGCAGCAGTGTTTGATTTAGCAGATGTCATGATGCACTAACAATTACTAATTTAATGCACATAATTATCATTGCTGTTACCAACATTTTTGGCAAGGCAAATCTTGATGTAGGTCTAGAGCTTAATTTTGATTGTGACTAGGCAAACCGTGACATTCTAGATCCATCAGTTGTTTAGCTTGTTTAAAGTCACTGTAAGGGGCTTTGTAAACAAAAAAATTCCAGTAATCAAAAATAAATTGGATAGGATCAATGCCACCCACCCAACCCATCCAAAAAAATTGGAAAGGCCTCAAATTGCAGTGATACTTTGACATATATGTACGTCTTCAAGTGACGGAGTTGCTAACAATAATTACCGGGGGTATATACAGACAGGTTCCCAATTCTTTCTATTGAAAAGAATGGTTGGAACATATTACATGTCAGTTAATTGCAACTGGATTATTATATCAACAACTAACTACGCGTTTACAGGCACAACTGAAAATGTATACAAAGAGCAGAATGTGTCCACATTTCGTGTTCACTGTGGAGTGACTCATTATTTCTTCTGCATGCGGCCTGTGTCCTTCTTGTGTTTGAGCAAGTAGTGAGGGCTAGGGACATTTTTCAAACACAATGCTTGCTGTATTCAGCTTTCAGAGTGTCGTTGTTGCTGTCGTGTGCATTTCTTTTTCCTCTGTGCACAGCCTACCGCACTGTACCCGGATTGCCAAATGCAGTTTGAATGTAGTACAAAATGTCCACTGCAAAAATAAAAATATTTCCTTTTTTTTAAATTCCAAATGGACCCTTCACCCACCGACCCACATCCAAATTTTTTTGGATTGGAATTTTTTATATTTACAAAGCCCATAACCAATTACAAAATGTGCTACTGTTAGCTATGCTGTGGTAATTGAGCCAGTTGACAGGCATAAACAACAAGGAGTGTACAAATTATGCAATCATGATTGGTTAACCTCCCATGGGACGGTAAGTGGAGGAGACATTGACTGACATCTGATGGAAATGTCTTTTTTTATATTAACTTTCTTCCTGTCATACGTGGTGAGGTTGCAGACAGTGGCAAACCATTTTATAATGACTTCTTTTATGTACTCTGGTACTTATTTTTTTTCACACTAAGTAGGCGGTTTTCCCCAGTAACATTGACAGGATCTCCTGGCAGTAGGGGACATTGTCTTGGATGATGCGGTAAACAGAAAACATAACAATACTTGAACAGATATGTCAGGATTAGAGGTGATGACACAGTTATGGTGGTTTCATAATTTTTTTAAATATTGCATACATTATTTCTTTATTTCTTATTTTGTGAACTCGGTTCCATTTCATAAAAAATATGATGTCAATATGACTATGTTGTATGTACCAGTGATCTTTTGAGATGAGGCTTGAAGTCACACACTTGTTTGTGTGACATCTCACTCTCATTATGTGACATTGCCTTGTTTTGTGTGACATCATATACCATTTATGTGACATCACAAAACGTCATGTGACATCACACCATCTTTTTGTGACATCGCACCACATTTATATGACATCACACCACCTTTTTATGACATCACACTGTTTTGTGACATCACACACCCCTTTATGTGACATCACTCACACCCCTTTATGTGACATCACACCTCCCCATAGACACAGTAAGGAATCTGAACTATAAGACTAGAAGAAGATTGTAAGTGAGGCTTAGTGCAACTGTAACAGATAGTTGGCAGTGCTTAGCACTAATGTCATGTTCCAATTGAATCTGGTTCTGGGATCACAATGAGACTGCACTTTTACTAATGCTGTTTTATCACAGCTGCTGCCTGGATCCCAATCAAAAGGTTCGTTTTTCACTGCAAATAAACTTATTGTTGAATGTATTCACAACTTGGTCGTTGTTAGTCTGTTAATCACAACCTACTACTATTCACGACTTGGTCGTTGTTGGTCTGTTAATCACAACGTACTACTATTCACGACTTGGTCATTGTTGGTCTGTTAATCACAACGTACTACTATTCACGACTTGGTCGTTGTTAGTCTGTTAATCACAACCTACTACTATTCACGACTTGGTCATTGTTGGTCTGTTAATCACAACCTACTTCTATTCACGACTTGGTCGTTATTGGTCTGTTAATCACAACCTACTACTATTCACGACTTGGTCGTTGTTAGTCTGTTAATCACAACCTACTACTATTCACGACTTGGTCGTTATTGGTCTGTTAATCACAACCTACTACTATTCACGACTTGGTCGTTGTTAGTCTGTTAATCACAACCTACTACTATTCACGACTTGGTCGTTGTTGGTCTGTTAATCACAAACTACTACTATTTATTATGCATGATTTTAGTTAACTGTATTTTTGCATCAAGCAATAACCCAACCAAGCCACTGCATTTAATGTTTTAGTCACAACACACAGCATGTGAGCACTAATGCTGTTATCACCTATGGTGTTGTTCTTGTTTGGTCTCTCACAAAATCCGATCACTGCAAAATTTGTTCACAAATACCACCTCTCACGGGCTTTGTCTGGATCACTGAACTTTAGCTCTTGTGGTCTGCCATGATGCTCAGAGAACAGGTACTCAGAAAAACAGCTCCAAGAAACCTTCCCAAGATCGGATGACATTTGTTGTGATACTTCTTCACGGAAGTAACTGCTGAGCAAACGTGTTGCTGTGTGCGAATGTGCACGTGTACCGGTAATGGTAATTACGTGTGTGTGCATGTGATTGTGTGCATGCAAGAGGTGTAGTATTCCTAACAAAAGTGTCAGAGTGGTTAGCTGTGAATGGCACGTAATTAGGAGGTAGACAGCATATTTGGAGACAACAGAAGCTGTGGGCGACTGGTCCTCGTAATGACATCATGCAATGTGCCAAAGGGATAAGTCACAAGAGGTGAATACGTGCTTTAACGGAAACAATACACTATAATTGGTGAACCCGGTGATGACGCAACTAGGCTGCTGCAGCAGTTGTATTCTTAGAAGACTTCCTGTAGTTCACAACTCATTCCAGTGATTCCATGCATCAGGACAACTAGTTGCAAAGATGACATTTTATCTGACGTATTGAATGTACAATGTAGTTTACACTGCAGGATCACTCTGTGATCTGGTTTGCTTGCAGTAGCTTCAAGCCATTGCTGTAATGCTATTGCACCGTGTAAACGCAGCATACACAATTACCGATTATCAAATGTGCGATTGGCATTAGAATCGATTTTAGAATTACAGTTCTGCATCAACTTTGTCGTATTAATTAACACATACCAGAATATCTCACCTGTAATATAAGTCTAAGGGACAGGCGGGAAGCACTTCGTTCCAAGTGCCAGTGGCCACTGCTGAAATATGACATTGTTTTGAAGGTCGCCTATTACATTAAGTTATTATTAGCAGGAACTGTGTTGAATCAACTGTACTTTGTTCAAATTGTAGTTTGTTCTGTTGGTACCAAGAACTTGAAACGTATTTAAGGGTAGGATGCAAGCCTCTGCAATAAGTACCAATTACATATTGATTCTAGCTTTAAGAATTACATATATAAATGTTAATAAATGAGAAATAAACATTGTACATTTCATAAAAATATTTTAGTGAACAGATATTTAACATTGCTATCCAAATAAACTTCAGGTATGGACAGGGAAGCCAGTCAACATTTCAGTTTTACACTCTTTAGAAGATTTCTGGGGCTATTCATGTCCTCTTGTTTCTATGAGTATTGCCATTGTTATATATTGCTAAACCTATCATAATTGCAAACTAAATTAACATCAACAAAATGACAGTCAAACAGATGCCAAGTCATAATATACAAAAATCGGATAAAGATTTACAGATTCATGAAATGTCATAATGGCAGTAGATGAACATCTGGCACAACAAGACGCAAACTTCAGTAAGAGTGCGATATAGTTATTTTTCCATGTTATTGTATGTAAAGAATTGCACAAGATCATAATTTCTTGAAATTCTTACCTTTCAAAAGATCAGTTATCTTTTGACATTTTCTCTAGAATGCATTGACCGATTTCATTTTTGATCACTAGATCAGCTTTTGCAACCCACTGTGGGGGCCACAGAGATGTCCATGGGACTGTAGTTAGTACAGCACACCTCTCCTCCTATGACCAAAGGTAGGCCATATGGCCTTTACAGACAGATTTGAGCCCAAAGTACGAAGCCAAATCGCTACTTGTAATTGGGCTCACGACATGTTTTGTTGGAATGCATCTCGTTTGGGCGGCAATGAACACAGCTTCGGCATGAACGCATTGCCTCTGCTAGCTTTGGAAAACCACAATTGTGTTTGCTTGCTTGCGTCATTGAGTGGCATCTATGCTGACCTAGCAGGCCAACATGACATGTGTCACCTGGTCCACTATTTCTGAAAAAGGTATATATATCTCAGAACTTTCAGAGCAGCAATTTTGTTAAGGATAGAGCACCTGCTAGTCTGCCCTGTGTTAATAAATAGAGTTGAATTTGCATGCTGCACGCACTAGCTGCATTTTGCATTATAGACATAATAAGTAAGAAACATCAGTGGCCGGGAGGTAAACACAGCGTATTTAATACCTTCTGATGAAGAAACAGATTTGTGAAGGTATTTTTCTGAAGCTTTTTCGTAGCATAAGTGGTGTTTTTTTAGCTGTTCTATTATTGTAAGTTCATGTTTGTAATGTGAATCTGTTTTAGGCATTGTGTAATTGGTCTATGCCTGAAGATGACATTAGAATGGCCGAGGCCTTGTGTTTCATGTCAGTGAAGCCCCTGCAGTACGTCGCCACAAATACACGTATATAACTTCAATTTGATTACATAACAGTTGTGGCTAATGCATCTTGAACAGTTTGTATTGGCAAACCATTAGGACTTTGTAAGATATACTGCCCTGGTAACAGAAATACAACAAGAGAATGAAGATGCTCTGAGCTACCCCAAGTTGGCATGAGCTGCTTAAAAGCCATTAAAATAAATTGCTGTGGCTTCCAAGGTCAGCCCACAGCATTAGACTTGCATGAACGCAAGAACATGGACTAAGACAGTATGAATTAATGTATTGTGAATGTATTGATTAACATTGGTATGAAATTATGAATGTGTGCATATTTATGTTATATAAATAAAGTGTTGTATCATGAAATTCTTGTTGTTTTGTTATAATATAATAATTTTACAAAACATAAATATAATACTGTTATAAAAAGGACGTATTTATTACATTTATGCACATTTTTTTTCACTGTGCAAGTTTTCCATTTTACCACTGGGCAAGTGTCCATTGGCAACTGACCGTTAAGCAACTGTCCACTGGGCAACTGTCCTACACTCTGTCTACACAACCATTTGCAATCTCTACAGGAACTGAGTCTCTGTCAGTGACTTGTTTATACTTTTCAGTGTCAGTCTTGTGTGAGACCAGATCTTCAAAGGCGATATCAGTCAGTTGTGCTTTTGATCATGGTGACAGTAATGGGGAATTTCTGTTGAAACCCTGCTTACTCCTTTATCCCTGCTGTGTTGGATTGCCCCCTTAGCACTGTATCTGTCAAAGAACAGACGGATGTCACTTTCTCCTAAATGACTGCATAAGAGTGAGAGAAGATCTTGGTGAGGGCCTTCAAGTACACCTGTGCTCTTGTTTGCTCTCATCCCATTGGTGAGGGCCTTCAAGTACACCTGTGCTCTTGTTTGCTCTCATCCCATTGGTGAGGGCCTTCAAGTACACCTGTGCTCTTGTTTGCTCTCATCCCATTGGTGAGGGCCTTCAAGTACACTTGTGCTCTTGTTTGCTCTCATCCCATTGGTGAGGGCCTTCAAGTACACCTGTGCTCTTGTTTGCTCTCATCCCGTTGGTGAGGGCCTTCAAGTACATCTGTCTGCTCTTGTTTGCTCTCATCCCATTGGTGAGGGCCTTCAAGTACGCCTGTCTGCTCTTGTTTGCTCTCATCCCATTGGTGAGGGCCTTCAAGTACACCTCTGCCTTTGTTTGCTCTCATCCCATTGGTGAGGGCCTTCAAGTACACTTGTGCTCTTGTTTGCTCTCATCCCATTGGTGAGGGCCTTCAAGTACACCTGTGCTCTTGTTTGCTCTCATCCCATTGGT
Source organism: Escarpia spicata (assembly GCA_963995525.1). Taxonomy (NCBI): domain Eukaryota; kingdom Metazoa; phylum Annelida; class Polychaeta; order Sabellida; family Siboglinidae; genus Escarpia; species Escarpia spicata. Next base: position 11,569,543 of record OZ023212.1, read on the forward strand.
GAGGGCCTTCAAGTACACCTGTGCTCTTGTTTGCTCTCATCCCATTGGTGAGGGCCTTCATGTACACCTGTGCTCTTGTTTGCTCTCATCCCATTGGTGAGGGCCTTCAAGTACACCTGTGCTCTTGTTTGCTCTCATCCCATTGGTGAGGGCCTTCAAGTACACCTGTGCTCTTGTTTGCTCTCATCCCATTGGTGAGGGCCTTCAAGTACACTTGTGCTCTTGTTTGCTCTCATCCCATTGGTGAGGGCCTTCAAGTACACCTGTGCTCTTGTTTGCTCTCATCCCGTTGGTGAGGGCCTTAAAGTACATCTGTCTGCTCTTGTTTGCTCTCATCCCATTGGTGAGGGCCTTCAAGTACGCCTGTCTGCTCTTGTTTGCTCTCATCCCATTGGTGAGGGCCTTCAAGTACACCTCTGCCCTTGTTTGCTCTCATCCCATTGGCGAGGGCCTTCAAGTACACCTGTCTGCTCTTGTTTGCTCTCATCCCATTGGTGATGGCCTTCAAGTACACCAGTCTGCTCTTGTCTGCTCTCATCCCATTGGTGATGGCCTTCAAGTACACCTGTCTGCTCTTGTTTGCTCTCATCCCATTGGTGATGGCCTTCAAGTACACCTGTCTGCTCTTGTTTGCTCTCATCCCATTGGTGATGGCCTTCAAGTACACCTGTCTGCCCTTGTTTGCTCTCATCCCATTGGTGATGGCCTTCAAGTACACCTGTCTGCTCTTGTTTGCTCTCATCCCATTGGTGATGGCCTTCAAGTACACCTGTCTGCTCTTGTTTGCTCTCATCCCATTGGTGATGGCCTTCAAGTACACCTGTCTACTCTTGTTTGCTCTCATCCCATTGGTGAGGGCCTTCAAGTACGCCTGTCTACTCTTGTTTGCTCTCATCCCGTTGGTGAGGGCCTTCAAGTACACCTGTCTGCTCTTGTTTGCTCTCATCCCATTGGTGAGGGTCTTCAAGTACACCTGTCTACTCTTGTTTGCTCTCATCCCGTTGGTGAGGGCCTTCAACTACGCCTGTCTACTCTTGTTTGCTCTCATCCCGTTGGTGAGGGCCTTCAAGTACACCTGTCTACTCTTGTTTGCTCTCATCCCGTTGGTGAGGGCCTTCAACTACACCTGTCTACTCTTGTTTGCCCTCATCCCATTGGTGAGGGCCTTCAAGTACACCTGTCTACTCTTGTTTGCTCTCATCCCATTGGTGAGGGCCTTCAAGTACACCTGTCTACTCTTGTTTGCTCTCATCCCGTTGGTGAGGGCCTTCAACTACGCCTGTCTACTCTTGTTTGCTCTCATCCCATTGCATTGCCGATTGATCCAATCCTTTGCTTTCCTCATTCTGTTTCCCCATTTCTAATTGTCTTGTTTATTTCTTGGTACTGCTTCTGTGCTTGTTCAATGGCAGCTATGTTGTGAATACCAAATACTCTTGTCCTACTTCATTGGAGACTTTTTGCACCTTTGCCATTGCTGGCATCATTGTGGGCAGATATGTGTGAGTCACGTCAGCATGAGGCAAATGTACAACTTTGGTGTCAGAGCAATGCTCTTGACTCATCTTGGTTTTGTACTCATTGCATTCTAGACATTGTGCAAATAAATATATCATGGATGTATTCAAAATTAATTTTCCTTTCTGAAATATTTTGATGCATTTGAAAATTTTATGTATGTTATCTGGTTGAAAATATATGACAATTTGCATCGTTGGCAATACTTTTTTCTAGCACACGTTACATAATAGCTGTCATTTTGTTTTCTTTTAATTTTGTTATGTAATTGGGGGTGGAATCTAATTCAACATATCTGGAAACATGTAAAACAACATTTAAATCTCGTTTATATAATTTCCGGTTGCAAAGATATGACAATAAGTTGCTTTTGGTGGCCATTTTGGATTTACTCTTCCTTTCCAAATGTCCAAGGGTGAGAACTCCGCAGCAGTCCATGTCCTCTACCTGGGTATCATTACAGGTGTATATACAAACTAGAGATTAATAATCAACTGTAAAATAACTCTGTCAGGCGGAAGGAATCTATGTCAAAAATGCCCTTTGGCTGTCAGATTAGTATTATACATGTCCACAGTACTGCACTGCACTGCACTGCACTGCACATGAAAGAATAGGTGATGTAATAGACTTAGGTAGTAATTGCAGCTGTGGTGAAGGTGAAGCTGATGATGAAAACTTCTGTCAGGGAAGAAAGTGTAGATTGCTTTGAATGGTCTTTGAGTTGATATTGTGCAGTATAAGTTACCTTACTGTCTGCCCTTGTAATAATCTTCAATCACTGCAGTTGCTTTCATGGTATTTCATTGCATGTTGGTGTTAATGTCTACCGTTTCCTCGTTAGTTCCACACATTTGTCTACATTCATGCAGATTTGGACATTGCCCATCAATCGCCCTGATTGTATGTTTCAATCTCTGTCTTTTGTGCACTGTATCGCTACTTTTTTATATTGATTGCAACCTCGAGTGAGTCACTCTCACTGCGGTCTGCTAGTTCACATACGGGCCCTTGTGTCATTAGTATTGTGTTTCTTGTCATTTGCTTGGCGCCTTATATTTTGTCATTCTATCTCCTCCAGATATTGGATTTGTTTTAACTGTTGAACCAAACACTGATAACAATCACAGGCGCGCACAGTCTATTAATTATAAGCAGGCATGCATGACCATATGAACACATTTTTAATTATACACTGCCACGGATTGTATAAAATGCAGTTCCAATGAATAAATAAATAATGAAGCTAAAATAAACCTAATGGCTCCATTATTCATTGAGTTCTCTATGGAGATTAACAATTAGTGATTGCCTGTGGGAACATGTAGAGCTTGACAGAAATAAATACAGTTGCCTGTGGGAACACATATAACATTGCAAAAATGTATATAATTATAAATAAACCGATGAATGCAAGGTCAAGTAGGCACTTCAGACCTGAACAATTTTATTATATTAAGCGGCTGATTCTCTTGAGGGAATTTCCTAAAATATTTTTTTAGAATATGTGGAAGGGAATAAATGTCAAACAATGGAGTTATATATTTGTCTGTACTCAATCAACTATAACAGCTAAACAAACATGAGCTAAACAAAATTGTAAATTGGTATTCTCGTATGGCACTTTTTAGATAGATAAAAGTTGCAACTGAATTAAGTAAATCTCATGAGAGCTTACCCATGCTGCAACGACCCCAGTCAATAATATTTCTGTTTGTGTAATTTTTCCTGTTCTCTGCATTGTTTGTAGTGTCGCAAACACTGATCTGTAGTCAAAAGGCAGTGTCTTGTTTTCAGAAAACCTCTTGTGTTATTATGCTACAACATATTGTGTTTCCTGCATTTGATTATCTTAACTGGCAGATATGAATCTATTATAATAAGCAGCATGTTTTAAAATGGCGGTAATTGGCAGTGGTTTAATAAACGGCTTATTCAGTTATTTGTGATTCTCATAAAGTTCACCGTACTAGGATTCTACATGAGTTCACTGTACTAGGATTCTATATGAGTTCACTGTACTAGGTTTGTATATGAGTTCACTGTACTAAGTTTGTACATGAGTTCACTGTACTAGGATTCTACATGAGTTCACTGTACTAGGATTCTATGAGTTCACTGTACTAGGTTTGTACATGAGTTCACTGTACTAGTTTTGTACATGAGTTAACTATACTGGGTTTGTATGAGGTCGCTCCATAAGGGTTGTACAAGAGTTCACTGTATTAACATTCTACATGAGTTCACTGTACTAGGATTATACATGAGTTCACTGTACTAGGTTTGTATATGAGTTCATTATACTGGGTTTGTATGAGGTCACTGCATAAGGGTTGTACAAGAGTTCACTGTGTTAGCATTCTACATGAGTTCACTGTACTAGGATTATACATGAGTTCATTGTACTAGGTTTGTACATGAGTTCATTGTACTAGGTTTGTACACGAGTTCACTGTACAGGAATTGTACATGAGTTCACTGTACTAAGTTTGTATATGAGCTCACTGTACAAGGGTTGTACAATAGTTCACTGTACTAGGTTTGTATATGAGTTCACTGTACAAGGATTCTACATGAGTTCACTGTACTAAGTTTGTATATGAGTTCACTGTACTAGGATTCTACATGAGTTCACTGTACTAGAATTCTACATGAGTTCACTGTTCTAGGATACTACATGAGTTCACTGTACTAGGTTTGTATATGAGTTCACTGTACGAGGATTGTACAAGAGTTCACTGTACAAGGGTTGTACAAGAGTTCACTGTTCTAGGATTGTATAAGCTGTTTGCTATAGAAGCAAACATATCAGACATAAGATAAAAACAAAACCATGCAGAAATAAAACACTAAAATAATACAGTTTGTCTTTCACATGAACACAATGGGAACAGGGTGATTATGAAGGCGTTTCTTACACAACTGAATCACTGTTAGTTTATTAATATGGTTTCCATCATGTACATTAGATTTAGACAATGTGACCAGGGCTTGACATTAAGGTTTTTCCGGTGGGCAAGTGGACCTGACATTCTACCTCCCTGGCCCAAATTTGTACTTGCCCTGAAATCATTAGTAATTGAAACACATGCCATTTCCATGCATTTTCATGCAAATAAATGCAATATCCATGCGTTTTTACACAAATAAAATTAATATGTGTTGCTGCTGTTGTACCATATTTTTAATAACAGGTAGGAAGATCTGTCTCTTCTATCTGACAACTCTTAAAAGTGTCTTTAATGTTGTTACCCCCATGTTGTGTGTGTGCTGCGTGTTGCACCCCCGGCCCGGGGATATGCCTTTCCATTTTCTAGAAAGAAATGTTTTTTCCCAAAGTCATTCGCTTCTGCTTCTGCGTTTGTCTAGCGGTTAACTAACCAGGTTTCTGGTCTGCTTGTCGTGGCCTTACAAACATATTGACTGTAAACGAACATGGACATTCAACGGACATTCCATCCAATTTTCGTTTTCTGACCCTGTCGACTACAAAGACCTCGAAGTACTGCCTTTGTCACCTGGTGACTTGATAGGCGTTATACATTACCAAAAATGTGTGTCGTTATTGGAGCGATGGCGTTTTAATTTACCGTTTTAAGTTTGTTGTTCTCGTTGTTTCCTGTCTTCAGGGGTGAGGCTGGCTTGGATACATCAACATTTTCTTACTCTTCCTCCTCATTGCACTTGCACTACTTTCTCTACCACCATTCTCCAGTCACCTCGGTCTTTTGTTCTTTTCTTCCATTCCCCTTTCCATCCCTCCAGGTCTCTTTTCATGCAATCCTCCCACCTCAGTCTCGGTTGCCCTCGTCTTCTTTTTCCCTCCACTCTCCAGGCATCTTCTTTCTTTGCCATCTGTTCTTCTCCCATTCGCTCCACTTGTCTTGCCCAGTTCAACCGACTTCTCACCAACTTCTTCTTGAAACTTTCTTTCACACCAACATCCTCTCTCAGCTCTTCCACTCTTCACTTATCTATTCTCATTACCCCCGTAATCCTCCTAACCCAGTTTTTTTCGCACACTGGTGTACCCTCCTGTTGTTTCTCTGTCATTGCTATAGTCTCTAGACCATACAGGTATGCTGGTCTTCGCGATATGTGTGTCTCCCATGACACCTTCTACTTTCCTCCATACTTTTGCCCCTGCTACTATTCTCCTGCAAATTTCTGTCTCTGAGGAGCCATCTGCACATACCGCTCCGCCCAGGTATACAAAACTGTCTCTTTGTTTATTCTGAAGGTTCTTCCACTCCAGGTGTATTTCCAGTTCTTTGCTTTGTTGCCCAACCCACAGTACCTCTGTCTTCTCCAGATTCAGTCCGTGTTTGCTGAAAATATCCTTCCACTCTATCAGTTGTTCCTGTAAATCCCTTTCCCCGTCTGCTACCACCGCTAGATCGTCTGCATACAGTAATTTCTGGAGAATATCTTTAGTTCTGGTCTTTCTACTTATTAGTTCCATCATTGCGATAAACAGTAGTGGGCTCAGGGCACTCCCCTGTCTCAAACCAACATTCATTTTGAATTGTTCCAAGATTCCAAGTCCACACACCACTCAGCCCCTCTTTTTTCATATGTCCCTTCCACCATTTTGGCCTCAGCCTCTGGGATCCCAATCCATCTCAGTGTCGCCATTGCCATCTTTCCCAGTACAGTGTCATAAGCTTTCTCTAGGTCTATAAAACCCACAGCCATACTTTCCTGTTCCTCCAAATTCTTTTCGATCAGCTGTCTCAGTGCAAACATTCCATCAGCTGTACCTCTTCCTCTTCTGAAGCCCTGTTGTTCTTCTCCGATTTCTCCTTCCACTATTGTTCTTATCCTTCCTTCCAAGATTCTGTCCAACATCTTCAGCATGTGGCTCAGAACGTGATGCCTCTGTATTTCCCTTGGTCATGCACATCTCCCTTTCTTTTCCATATTGGAACTATTATCCCTGTTCTCCACTCCTCTGGGATCTTTCCCTCTCTCATGCATGTATTCAACAATCTTTTTGTCCACTAGATTCCCACGCGTTCAGCCACCACCAGCATTTCCACTCGTACTTCATCAAACCTGTCGCCTGACCTTTCTTCATCTTCTTCATTGCTCTCTTTACCTCTTCATCCACAATCTCCGTCACCTTTACTTCTCCCTCTACTACAGTTGGCAGATCTAGTTCTTTGCTTTCTTGTTGGTTCAGCAGAGTCTTGAAATACTCTTCCCAGACCTGTTGCACATCTGTCTTGTCCGTAACTAGCTTTCCATTTTTGTCCTTAATCACTGTTCCAGTTTTTACATCTTTGCTGTCCTCATCCCTCTCTTGGGCCATCTTATAGATCATCTTCTTTCCACTGTCGTCATCCAACTTTCTGTACAGCTCCTCTTCCATTTCTCTCTGCTTTATCCATACCTCTCCTAGCTGCCTTCTTTTTCTGTCCATACAGCTGCTGTATGGCAATGCCTGGTTGTCCTCCATTCCCCTTGATCCCTTCTATTTCTTTCCATTCCTCTTTTCTCCAATTGCTTTTGCTACTTCTTCGGTCCACCATGTTTGATTTTTTTCTCTTCGAGGAAGCTCCACCCTTACCAGACGTTCTGCCACATAGCTCCTCTGCTGATCCAATGAAAGCATCCTTAAAGTGCTTCCATTCTTCCTCCACAGTTCCTATTGTTGGCCGCAATTTCTCATACTCTGATGTCACTCTGTCTCATTATGTTCTGGCTGTGTTCCCGTGACATTTCCACCACTTAATGGCCTTTCGCCCCACACTTTTAGTATCCCTCCTCTTCTGCATATGCACAATGAAAACGAGGGGCTTGTGTTGCGTAGTCACCAGGGATGACTTTACAGTCCTTCACTCGCCACATTTGTTTCCTCAGCAGGTCCAGCTCTGTCTTATGGTGGCCACTCCTATAGGATACTTTGTGGCTTTCCCTCTTTTGGAAAAATGACCCTGCCACCGCCAGCCCATTTCGCATCACCATCTCTACTAACTCCCGACCCTCTCGGTTCCTTGTGCCTCATCCAAATCCTCCAACTGAATCCTCTTCTCCTGTCTCCGCTGTACACACCTGTGCATTAAAATACTGTCTGTACATCTGTTTGTTTCTTCTAATTGGCCAATGCAGTGTGTTTGTCCATCTTTCTGTCGGTCTGTCCATCTCCAAGTCGGTCATTCTATCCGTCCATCCATCTATCAGTCTATCAGTCTGACGGCAGCTGCTACCACCACTGCACTTACACATGCTCTCCCTCTGGTGATAGATCCATTAAACGCCATGATGCCGTACGACACATGAGCACTACTATTTCATGAATCTGCATTTATAAAAACGAAGCTATTCACTTGCAGTTGAATGTAACATGGTCTGCTTGTGCTATCCCACTATCAGTGACATAACACTCGTAGTACATGAACGAGCCATTTCCTGCCGAGGTCTTATTAATGGTTATGTAAAATGCCATGTAGACATGCATGCACATGCACTGCACACAATCGCATGCAGTCATGTGCACTCACAATCTCGGAATGTAGCGTCACGTATGTGACAAAAATCAAAATTTAGGCAGGCGTCAGTTATTGCGAAAAGTCTGTGAAGTTATGGAAGTATGCTACTAAGTTTCTTTAACATAAATAAATACATATGTCTAGGTATACACTGTGTTTTTGGAATATTTTAAAATAAAAATATAAATCTGTGTGACATGGTTTTGTTACGTATGTGACACTTGTGAATTTGACCTAGTAATTTGCTTAAATTTACCTAGTAACAGTTTACATAACAATATGATATTTCTGATGCATGCTATGATAACAAAAGACACTAAGGTTACTTGATTGTAATAAATTAATCAATTACGTGGATGTTGTAAAATATGTTAAATCCAGTGTTACATGTGAGACGCTCAAAATTCTAACTTCAGATGGGCACATCAATTATTGTCCAAAATCTGTGAAGTTTTAGAAATATGTTAAGTGGCATTATCCTAAACAGGTATATATGTATAGGAAAACTCTGTGTATATATATATATGACTGTAATTTGCATAAAAATATAAATGTGACATTATATGTGTAACATACTTGTGTTATGTGTGTGACACTTATGGAAATGACTTAGTAATTTACCTAGTAATGCACTGTTTACTGAGTTTACATAACAATATTACATGCTTAATGCATACTATAATTTAGCACAACATAATTAGATAAACTGATTATGATAAAACAATCAATTATGTGACATATTTGTTACACATAAATGACACACATATATTTCAAACTTTATACAGTTAAATATTTGTTTGTCTTTTATATTTTGGTATTACAGAAGTATTCATATATTGATTTATAAATCAATTAGAGATTAAAAAAACTAAACTTATTTTGGGAAACAAATTTAGTTTTTTGAAAATTGCTTTACATGTGTGACTTTTAATAAAAATATTGTTTTGGGTTAAATTTCATTTCATTGTAACCTTGTAAGCAGGTGTTACTGTACTTTGGCTACTGGTACATACAGGTGTTACTTATGCTAAGCACTCACTAGCTGACTAACGCTTAGTAGGGGGGGCAGTCTGCGTAAAAAGTAGTCAGGGCTAAACGCCAATTAGTTCCGCCGACTAACCCCGACTTCTGCCCATGCACACCAGCCAACACACACCTACCGACTCGACCCGACCGTCAGCGCTCGGCGTGATCCTTGTGGAAAATAAATCCACTATAACTACGCGTGTTTGCCCCTTTGGTGTTTACTCGAGAATTTATACCCGAGAATGGCACCTTTGTCCGAGAAAGATCTGATAATTTGGGGGCTGGCTGCAGCAACAGATGCCATAATGCAATATTGTCGCCGCCGCTGTCTTCGACAGCAAACAAAATCAAGGAATGTTTGGAAGCCCCCGGTAGTGGCACCACCAGCGGTAGTGGCACCACCAGCGGTAGTGGCACCACCAGCGGTAGTGCACCAGCGGTAGTGGCACCACCAGCGGTAGTGGCACCACCAGCGGTAGTGGCACCACCAGCGGTAGCATTTTTCACTTTCACAATATGAAAGTACAAAATGAAAAATTGTGGCCTGAATTGGCTTGAATGGTAAAAAAAATGCCGGGCTTATGTCGAGGCCTATCACATGATCGCGTTATGATTTGTTATTAGCCAAGTTTTGTTTACCGCCGACCGTCGTGTTATGACAAAAAAACCTGCGTGCACCAGCCGACTCATCATCGTGTATGTGCCGACATGTCACCAGATACCTCCTTATCTAACACCGACTACTGATTAGCGCCGACCGCCGATTCAAAATTTGATATGGCATTAATCGGTGGAATAAGGCCGACTGTCGGGCAGAAATTCAGTGCACTCTGAATGGTTTTTATGCCAACTAGTCGGTTGGTGTGCGCCGAAAATCTGTTTGCGTGCGCCTAGCTTTAGTGGCAGCTGACCAACAGACAGTGTGATTTCATCCAGAACAACCAACACAAGATAACTGTCTGTGCCTTGGGCACTGTCTGCTGCTGCTGCTGCACGAGCAACAGCAATCTCAAGACAACTGTCTGTGCCTTGGGCACTGTCTGCTGCTGCTGCACGAGCAACAGCAATCTCATGATGATACATTGTTTATTAATTTTTTTAAATTTTTTTATATGTCATAATAAAATGTAACTACTGACAAAATGATATCAACCAATGGGTACCGACATTAACTTTTATGGTTTATCTGTGCATTTTTAGATTTTCTAGTTCCGTTTTGTTTAGCCAACTCATAGCAACATTTAGTAATTTTATTAATCACGGTTTTTGTTATTAAATTATAGTAGCTCTATTTAGTGATAACATTTTATTTATGTTTTGTAATTTTACTAGACCATAAACAGTAATATTCATATGTTTATTTTATTGATGTAATTGGTATGCTGACTAATACGTACTGCATTCAAGAGTTACTTACTAAGCATGTTTTTTTAATTATACATGTATGATATATCACATTTGCATTTTGGAGGTTTTCTAAAATAATTTATTTTTTGAGCTGGGAGAATATTGGCCTACATTTTGAGATACTTCTTATACACCTAGAAGTCTAAAGGCATTATATGTTAGTTGATAGATAAATATGTACCACTGGATGACAGTATTTGGTGGTTAGCTGAGGCACCTGGAGTAGACTAAGGCTCAGCAGATAATCAGCAGGCATCTACTACATTAGGCTGGGCATTGCACCTGGGGGTCCCCTGTTGTTAGGTCAGCTGACATGATTGAACACAGAGCACAGTTCTTCAGGGACAGTTCAGAAACACACACAGACACATACACTCACACACACATTCACACACGCATGCACGCATGCACACACACACACGCATGCACGCGCACACACACACATGCACCACACACAACAGATCTCCAATTTCCAGATTCTTAAGACCAATTAACCAGCACACAACGTTATATGGATTTTAAAACAGTATTTGACGTCAAAATTACCAATTTCAAAAACCAAGGAGTGACATGCTCCATTACAATAATTGTAGCCTGAAATCTCAGACTATTAAATGCAATTTCTTTGGGATAATGAACATGTAGTTGTGTATTTTAGTTGAACACCAGGAAGTTTCTTCAGAAGTAATCACGTCAAATTCTAAGAAATTGAAACGTCAGTCCTTTCAAGGAATTCTTATGTAGTTGCACACATACAGTACCTAAATGTAACTCAATGGAAATAGTTTAGATGAACTGATTGATTTTGGGCATATATTCACAAATGAATTTGAAACAGCAAAATTGTCCAATGTAAATTCCAATTACAAAATGTTAAGCTCTCACAGATATATAGGGATACCATAAAACACAACCAGTGTGTTGAACCACAATTAAACATTTATTGTCATAGCTTCTATTATATCCATGGAATAAAGTATGCATTGTGGCAGAGTGTAATGCATGCCACTAGACTAAATGCACTTACCAAAACTAGCTGGCAATGATCCTGCCGTTTAGCGATTACAAATATTTTGTATCAGTATTATTGATCAAGACACAAAAAATGCTAGACAGTCCACAGCCTCACCTACCAAGGTCATCAATGTCATGATTGACATTATTTTCAGTCTGCACCAATGGATATCATACCAGCACGTTTTTGTGCATTGAACATCCCATTTGGATTTCTTTCGACACTTTAAAATATATGTTCTCTTGTTATGAGTCATTTCTATTGATCTGTGCAAGGGAATGATTTGTTTTTGTGCGTAATCGTTTTTATACAATATCTGCAATATCCATGCGTTTTTACACAAATCAAATAAATATGTGTTGCTGCTGGTGTACTGTATTTTAATAACAGGTAGGAAGATCTGTCTCTTTTATCTGACAACTCTTAAAAGTGTCTTTAATGTTGTTGCCCCCATGTTGTATGTGTGCCGCATGTTGCACCCTCGTCCCGGGGATACGCCTTTCCATTTTCTACATTTCTACTCTGCTGCAGGGGTTTGGCTTGGATGAAGAATTGTTCATGTTTTACCCACCCACAACCGTAATGAAAACCTAATTCTAAAGGTATACTTTTGAAAATCTCAAAATTACAAGTTGTTGTTTGTTCAAATTACCAAAATATTTAGTGATCAATTCGTCATGAGACAATAACAAAATAGGCCCCCTTTGGTTGTGTTTGTGCTAAGATATGTCTGCATACATAAAAAAATGTATGTTAGCATGGCAGAATAAAACAATTCTTTCTAACATAAGTATATCAATTTACTTCTTGAAGGTTGAAATGAGTTAACTTTAATAGTAATTTGTTAAACAGAATTTTGTATTTGTATCAACATCCTTATACACACGGTTTGTATACATATTAGAAATAAGTCTATCACAACTTTCCCATTATTACTTGCAATACAGAGAAATTATTACTAAATAAAAAAATAAATTATTTTAGTTAATTATGAAATCATAGTGACTAATTTATTACACTCCATTTTGTAATTATAGCTTAACTGTCTATCCTAGTTAGTAAGCATGAATTTATGTGTTTTATAATTGAGTCATAACTGGACTTTTTTGCACGTACAAGTGCTCTGCTTATTACCGTCCCCATGACCCTTACATAATGAGTAATCAGACTTGATCCAATTTCAGTGTTGATCACTGTTTTGATTGCACTGACACTAAATGTGTATTGTGATTTCCTACACTCAGAACTGCTCTCAGCAATACGCTCGACAAGCATAGAAACAGCTTTAAAGTTCGACATCACCTGAAACAGAAACCTAAATGTTGTCTATAAATAAGTTGTATTCATAGAAGTGAAAACTGAACACATGTTTGGGCTATTTTTAGACTGAAGATGTTTGTTGATTCAGTGGCATTTCAAGTATAGGATTGTTGATTGTTTGTCAGGCTGACGGTTTTGATCATCAGGTGGCAATACCATCTGCGATTCAGTGCGCAAAACTAACAACAGTAATAACAGTGACTTCTTATGCGCCAATGTCCTTGAAAATCAAGCTGAGTGGCGCAACAAACCAAAGGATTAAGCAATCTCATTATCGCATACAATGCACGAGTCGTCAACAGATGGTGGAAAGAGCTAGGAAGCTAAGGACGATAAAAAAGATAGGTTTTTAGATAACGGCAAAATGAAACTATATTTCCTTGAAATGTAACGCTGACAGGAAGTGAATTCGAAGGATTCTAAGAATTAATTGAAATTGCTGACTTAGTCGAATTTCCAAAGTATGTTTCTTTCCACTGTCTGCATGTAAATTGGTTATGACATATGCCCTTTGTGAACTAACTCATTCAGTTGCCTTAGTTTGTCTGTCTAAGTCAGTTCTTGAATATAATTCCCAAAGTATGTTTCTTTGCACTGTCTGCATGTAAATTGGTTATGACATATGCATGCCCTTGTGGACTAACTCATTCAGTTGCCTTAGTTTGTTTGTCTAAGTCAGTTCTTAAATATAGAGCACATTGATGTCACTAGTGTTTAGGGCTTCAAACTCCCAATCGAGATATTCTCGGCTCGAATCATCTTGCTGTCATTTTGAATCTTGGGCAAATTCATTCCCTGTACATTGCTCCTGTTCACTCAGCTGTATGGATGAGTACCTGGCTATAGACAGTAGTGGATATACAGTGTATGTGTACAAATAGTCTTCAAGCAGTAATAGCAGCATAGCTGAATGCTTTCCACAAACACCAAAATGATGTTTGACTGAGCAGGTCTGTGAGGGAGTAAAGCGTAAAGTGCTTCAAGCAGTCCTACTTTATTTGTACATCTTGGGCGTGGACATAGCACAGTGAGAAAGTATCTGTGCCCTGGTCATCTGTCCATACCCCCCCCCCCCCCGTCATACATACAGAGATCACATGTAACACGTCTCGTTCACAACAAGGTGTTTTTTGGGGCAAGTGGTGTGCAGAAGATGGTAAAACACAGAACCTGTCTGCCATTGTGGTGGCCTGGTTTTTAGCCATGACTGCAGAGGCAAGGTCTTAGTTGCTCTAGGAGAGGTAGTTAACAAGGTTCATCCAGGTACTGTACACCGGAAATGTCAAATTATCGTAAAACTGGTGTGAGAACTAATGTAGAACATAGCAGCGCTACGCTAATGAGAGAGTGATTGAGGCTTTGAATAGCTGCTGGCTTTTGAATAGCAGTAGGGTGTGCTTTTCCAGTAAATGGTGTATATACATTATATTGTGGGCCAGTTAAACTATGTTTAAATGTTTAAAGCCAAGAAGATATATTATATTATAGACGCCAAGGTATAAGCATTGGCAAATTTTATAGCTATTGGGGTTTGCATGTTTTATTATACTATATATACATATATACATATATGTGTGTGTGTGTGTGTGTGTGTGTGTGTGTGTGTGTGTGTGTGTGTGTGTGTGTGTGTGTGTGTGTGTGTGTGTGTGTGTGTGTGTGTGTGTGTGTGTGTGTGTGTGTGTGTGTGTGTGTGTGTGTGTGTGATTATGCCCTTAGACAGTGTATAACTATATCAATAAAAATTAATCTTATTAATTATTATTATCATTCACATGCTGACTGTTGGGAAATGTTTGGCAATTGTTGCAGTTTTACAGACGGCTCAAATTACAGGGTGTTCCTAAGTTAGCTTTGCCGTTTGATTTAGATGTGAACAAAACTTGCAGTGTGTGCCGTCTTGTAGCTCAACTCAGAGTTTATATTTGTACAGTTCCCTTCAGCTGAGTCTCTTCAGTGAGTAGAGTGAGGGATTATTCACAAATATCTACATCTACCTATTCCCAACCTACTTCTTCCTCCTTAACTGATATGTTAAAATGTCAACAATTGTCCATATTCACAGTCATATGTATGTCTGTAACAGTGTTACAACACGTTGCATGCAAACGACATTATAATAACAATCTTTAGTAATGTTTATAAACATTTATTTACAACCACTATGCACAACATTTTTATAATTAACACATTGGCCAGTGCCCCTCTCCCTATGATGCACTCTGTTCAAATAGGTAAATGTTGAAATTGTGAAAGACCCCTAAGCTAAAAAAAATAAACACGGCAATTCAATGCGTTGCGTGGGTCATGAAAGCTAAATCCGTGGTGCTTGTTCAGTGTAATTACAGTCTACAGACGGCAGCAGATGAAAAAACAACTTTTGAAGGCAAATACCTGGAAATGGTTGGAAAGGTTTTTTGAGTAGGTTTTGTATTGCACATTTTTGGCAAACGTTGCTGAACTATAAACCAAGACGACACCATCACTGTCGGTGTCTGTCGGTTTGTTGTGGTGCAATATCGACTAGCATCGAATATCGGTTAGACATCCTGAAAACTAGGTGCATATGCAAAGGTTTACTAAGTACTGACTCTGTTTTTATTCTTTTAAAATATATTGTAATAATTATTTTGTCAATATATATATAGTATTATAGTTTTTTATTTACAGTAAAAATAAGAAAAACAGTTTAGGAATACCATTACTATACTGGCAGCAATAAACAATAGGTAGACAAGATAGAGACATAAATTACACAATAACCATGTGAACCTTTGTAAAGTGTAACATGACTAAAACAGCTGTTGCCAGTACCAGCTGTGATGCCAGAACAGCTGCATCTGTCCAAATGGTAACATGCATAGTATGGTACTGGCCAGCTCATTAAGTCCTAATTCAGTGTCCAATAGTCATAAATATGTATGAATTCTTATTATTATTATTAAATGTTATTTAACTAATAATAAGATAACTTCTATTGCGCCTAAATCCTTGGAAATCAGACAGAACTTGTCAAATGTGCTACATTTTATTACGGAAATTCATATTTTTGACTTGAAATTCTGTATAAATCCGTATAATTCCCATTTTTCATTCATTAAATTGCCAGTGTCATTCCTATTCCGACTGAGAATCGCCGGCTGTTAGGCTATCAAAGATGTATACATCAAACAAAATCCGCAAATTTTAATCTGCCAAATCCGGCATCAGCATTTGTCGTTTATTTATACATGTGTGTCGAAAGCAAGAAAACATGTATTTATCATATTTTTTATTGAAGCAAATTTTGTATATGAAAAATGTATGTGTTTGTATTCATCCCAGTATTTAAAAAGTCCATAGTGTATGCAGGCAATCTGTGCAATGCGACAGATCTGAGATCTACAATTCATCAGTGCTTCTGTGATGTGTTAATGATGTCCACCTAAGGTCAGCAGCTGCCATGGCAAGGTTCTCGTATGAATAGAATCTTCCTCATCAGAATCTTTAGCCAGCAGTTAGCTATCTTATTACACATAAACACATTGGACAATATCGCTGTCATCAGTCAATACAGCAATGCCATCTTTTGTGTATGCCGCAGCTTACAGGACAGGTAGCACATGAACCAGCATCCACATTGAATTGTCATTTCTTGCTACGTAAACTGCTTAATCTCCAATGGTGTTGTTGGTTTATTAAAATGCATTCAGTAACTTTTGCATGCTAACATCACGGCTGTCAGTGTGCTTCGTGGAGTGCGTAGTTTCATTAATTTTCGCATTCATTGGTATTGGCAATGAGGGTATAATTACATTTCAACATAGTTATTTGTTCGTTAGTTGAACCCTCTCCGTGGCTGTTGGTGCATAAGCCAAGAGCAAGAAATCACATTTGTGAAATGGAGTTGTATATCTTTTTGATTCCACAGATCTTGAGCTTTAAATAGTAACTCATTTGTTGAAATATCTTGAGTAGTCTTTGAGTTATTGTTAAAACTGAAGCTTACTATAAAAAGCAGTTTTGAAAAACAAGGACACTTTGACTCGGGATTATCTATTGTATTCTTAGTAGACAGGTTCATAAATTACTGTATTTTATTAGTTCTGGTTTGTTTGTTGAGAAAAATAAACAGGACATTGAAAGATGGGGTTATAAGGTTTGCATCTCAGCAAAAATCACAAAATTTATGGAACATGACCGAGACATCTGTGTCCACAATACACCTGTGCAACTTAATACCAGTTTTGCTGTAGTGGGTGATATATATAATGTATACAAAAACTAACTTTTGTGTTTCATTCTCAGAGTTTAATGGAAATTTGTATATGATGTTGGAATATTATTAATCCCATATCAAAATGTTGATGGTTGCAAAGTCTGAAATGTTTTTTTTCTTCAGATTTGTTATACACAATGTGATATAAAGTGAAATATTTAACAAAACGTGACATATCCATGTGAAAATATGATGTATCCATAGAGGAGCACTGGCACTACACAGTGCAGGCAGAACGCAGGCAGTGCTGATTGGCTGAAAGGATATATCGCACTTTGGTATTACACATGGTGTTTATCATGTTTTGAAAACAAACTTATTGCATGCCGGGCGTTTACAAGGGATGTACTGCATTGTGTAAAGTAGACACTGGACACGTCATTGAACAAATGTTTGGTCTCTGTTCTGGCGAAATGTAATTTCCCTGAAACTCTTCACATATGTACATGTGTGGTCTAGAGATGAAGGCACTGACCCAGCAACCACAGAATCTCAGGGGTTGGGAGAACGGCGGGTTACGGAGAATTGCAGGAGGAAATAGGAGGGATAAAAAGAGGAATGCCAGAAGGAAGAAAAAGGAATGCATTAAGAATCCCGCTGATGTGGTCAGATGACTTGGTGCGAACGGAGGCAGGCAGACCACAAGAGGGAATAAAATGAAACCGACGCCAATTAAAGGGATCCTAGAAACGTGGAGGAGGATGAAAGGTGGAGGGAGAAGGTCATCGATAGGGACAAGGCCGTCGATAGGGAGAAGGACATAAATAGGTACATGGTTGTCAATTAGGATAATGCCATAAATAGGGACAAGGCCATCGATAGGAACACGGCTGTTGATAGGGAGAAGACCGTTCATAGAGAGGTCATCTATAGGGAGAAAGTTGTTGATAGGGAAAAGTCTGTCAATAGGGACACGGCCATCGATAGGAAGAAAGCTGTCGATAGGGAGAAGGTCATGATAGGAAGAAAGCTGTCGATGGGGAGAAGGTCATGATAGAAAGAAGTCTGTTGATAGAGAGAAGGCCATCAATAGGAAGAAGGCTGTCGATGTCGATAGGGTGAAGGCCATTGGTGGGAAAGTGTTTGATAGGGACAAGGGTGCCAATAAGGAGAAGGCTGTCAATAGGGAGAAGTTTGTCAATAAGGACAAGGGCATAAGGCCATAAATAGAGACAAGGCTGTTATTAGGGATAAGGTTGTTGATAGGGAGAAGGTAGATAGGGAGAATGCTGTCAGTAGGGAGCAGAGGAAAACGATAAAATCAGTGCAGCATGACATGTCTAAATCTGAAAGGTCATCATATGATTAGTCAATGGGCCAAGAGATAAATCTGTGTCTTGATAGGTCGATACTCATGTAGTCGGCAATCCATCGCTTGTGAGGGTGGATTACTAAAGCATTTGCTGTGCCCAGCCAGATGTCTGGTCTCTCTTACAAGACCTTACCTAAACTAAACCTTAATGATGACTTTGCATCCAGTGGTATATAAAAGAGATGGTCATACAAAATCGTTTGAATTTGCAGCTTTGCTTAGCAATGTTAGACACTTGATTTTCTCTCTTCTGCATCTTTTCCTTTTCGAATATTATATCATTTTAAAGCCTATTCAGATTTGATCATTTTAATAAATTTTTTCCGTAAGTTAATACCAGCTTTGGAACTAACGCTATTTTTGTTGCTACATCAAGTCTAGGAATTTGCTCCGTTTTAGTATTAGTTTAGTTGAAATTATTACACAATTCCGCCATCACTTAAACACTTACCTTTACAGCTTTCCTTACAACCTGCATGTTCCGCGGTATATCTATCATTCGTATGTTGAAGCTTTTAAGATCATTCATTGATTTTCAGATAGATCAATTCTATTCTCTTGATCTGCTTATGAGCGTGGTTTCCAAGGATTTCAGTGCAGAAGAAGTTATCTTATTATTATAATTATTGTTATTATTGGGGGGGCATTCAATAGTTATATAACTGATGGTGTGTATTAGTTACAACTGAAATATAAATGTCAGTAATATTATGTTGAGAAAGGGCTACAAGATGTGTAGTGCTCATTTGCTTACCCTGCTTCTAAGCAACGCTAAGTAATAGAACTATACGAGTTAGTTTAACTATGAAGAAAGAACTTGTCATGTCACCAAGTTGAGTGGATGACACAAGTAAAATTCTGTATAAATTGAAAGAATATTACATGAACAGAAATTTGACTGCGGTTTATTTTCCCGCTCACATTGCTCTAGTTGAACTGTTAGTTATTTCTGAAAAGATGCACTCTTGCAGTATCTTAATGAGCTGTCAGACTCTAGGTTAGGTCATAATGAGCTGTCAGATTCTAGGTTAGGTCATAATGAGCTGTCACTCTAGGTGGGTACAAATATGCTTTACATCTTGATCAAATTCACAAGATTTAACAAAGCAAGATTGCAACCCATGCAGAGAATTAATCCCAGATGGAAAAAGAAGCTTTCTATTTGTTTATATAGATTCCAACTTGTTTTACACAATTATGTGTGTGTGTGTGTGTGTGCGCGTGTGCGCGTGTGCGTGGCTGTGTGTGTGCGTGTGCGTGTGCGTGTGTGTCCCACCCTGCTGAAGTATTTCTTGATTTTTCCTTTTTTTTAGCAAATCCAAGCTGTCAGCAATCTAGCACTTACACAATCAGCAGATAATCTGTTCCATAAATTTATAGTCCACTGTGAGAATGAATAATTTTCTGATGCATCTAATCTACACTGTTCCTTCACTATTTCAAATTCATATTCTCTAGTCCTGCTATCTTTCACATTCTCTAGTCCTGCTATCTTTCTTAACTGAAAAAAGTGCTTCTATCAATATTTTCATAACCATTCAATAACTTAAGACTTCTGTCTGATCTCAGAGTAAGCTTCTGGTCGGTAAACACTCCAGAAAATGCACCCATGCCTAGTTACCATCGACATCATTTTAGAATTTCAAAAAAAAACTTTAATTTGTCTTGGTATTTAAAAAAAAATTGTATGCATATTCTTCATGTTTTAACTCATTATAAGTTGATCATTGCAGCAGATCAGCTTGTAAATGTTTCTTTGGCATGAAAAGTGGAGGTTATTAACTATAATCGAGCTAGCTGATGTGTAGGTGTGTTAACATTTTCCTCCTTGACGAGCTATCAATCTTCGGCCCACGAGAAGAAAAGTGACTCTTTTATCTTTCAAATTCCCAATTGCTTAAGGGTATTTATCAGTTCTATGGTTCATGCCAGACATAAGACGGACACAGATCGATTGTCTACAGCATCACATGTGGTTTCTGAGATGGTATTCCGAGCCATGTAAATATCCGCAGGATGTGCATTTGTGCTGTTCCTATTAATGCACACAATATTCCTGTGATGGTCTACATGTCTGCAGGCTACAGGCTATCACTAATGTGTCGCAAAATTGCATCACAGCTACGCAGGAAGTACCATGATTCCTAATAAAATTATATCCAGTCTGAGATACATGCTAATGCAAGAACTAAGAGAAACACTGGAACTGTATTTTATATGCGTCTATCATTTCTGAGGGATCAGATAATGTTGTTGCCCTAATTACACATAATCGCATGACTAAATGCATGCGGGACGTTCGCCACTCTACGTTAAATATTGGTGAAATGAAAGAGTTTCATGCATGTGTAGAGATGAGGTGTCACAACTGTGTAGGTAATCAAGTTGTTAATCAGAGAATAATGAATTATCGGTTGTAACTTATAGCCAGAGTTAGTGTCATATGTGTCTTTCTCAAGGAAGTACAAATGTGTTGCATGTTATTATTAGAAATGTACTATGGTTTATATTGACACCCTGGACAATGTTTATGGAGACCCTTGATCATGGTTTATCAGCGTTAGAAATAAGCCAGAATATTTACTTGTCCCGTGGACAAGTAAGTTTTGAAATCTACTTGTCCGCCAAAATTTTAACTTGTCCGAGTGGTTGTCAAGGGGAATCGAAGCTTTGGAAAAAACGGAAAAAGTTTGTCTTATCGCAATGTTCCTGCTGTTTCATGGCATCTACATGTGAGTGACTTGTGATCAAAGCACAATTTGATTTAATCTGCAAGTTTTGAAAGTGCAAACTGCAGACTGTTGGTCGTTGGGGTTGAGACACTGGTCAATTATAATAACAATGTTTTAAATAAATTAAGCAAAACATTTTTTGTCAGATTTATTGGTTGAAGTATACCTGTTACTGTAGAATGGCTCATATATATATATATATATATGTTATATATATATATATATAACATATATATATATATACAACATATAACACTGCTGTAAAATGTTAGCATCAGTTTGTCATTAAAGATGCCACTCAACCAGGAACACGACCAATGCAAGGCCAGTTGTCACAAAAATCATAATAAACTATATAATCTGATAATATTTTGTTCAACCTCTATGAACTTCAATATTAACAAAGTTCTGTATTTTACAAACGAAGATAATATTCAATTTATTATCAGCAAACAAACGCATATTTGTCCTAAATGTGATACACTGTGTTACCATTTCAGTGATGATAAAACAGTTTTAACTGTGCCCGAATTACATTTACCAGGCGGAATATAATCGCCTGGTAAATGTAATTCGGCCGTAGTAGACCGCCATAGTTAGCAGAAGCCGACATGTCAACGTCGGTTGGCGCCTCATCCCCGACCACGCGTCTTGCATAGTTCGGTTTTGAAAACCCGCAATTTATGTTTAAAATAAATGTTACATAGATACAACAACACTTCCGAAATTGCATTAATATTCCGTTTTTCAACCAGCACCATAGATTTACCGGAAAGCCAGTTACAAGTTGAAAATTGTCACTGATCTCAATTGGCTAACGTTCGATGGAAGACGAATCCGCGTGGGTTAGGCGTAATAATGGTTAAACACTTAAAACTATATAATTATTCAAATAACAGGTAGCGATACAAAGTCTACTATTTCCAAAGTTCATCAAATATGATCCGTGAGTGGAAGCAAGTCGTACGTCAGCGAAACAGAACGATTTACGATTGTGTGAAATACAGCCTCGATCAA
This sequence comes from Escarpia spicata, assembly GCA_963995525.1. NCBI lineage: Eukaryota > Metazoa > Annelida > Polychaeta > Sabellida > Siboglinidae > Escarpia > Escarpia spicata. Next base: position 11,591,636 of record OZ023212.1, read on the forward strand.
CGATGGCTGATGCAGAGTCTGTCCTACGTGTATGGCAGAGCTAGGTCGGTGCACTCAACGGATGACCCTGTTAATGCAGGCACTAAACTCAGTCGAACACTGACGTACAACACACTGGCGGCGGAATGACAAGACGCTGACACACTAACACAATTGGAACGCGTGCGATTGCTAGCGAACTTCATTTACGTTTGAATTTCCTCAAATATTTACTGCAAATTTTCACTTGTCCACCGGATAACCATGTAGAGTCATTTTATTTGTCCGGGCCAAAAATCACTTGTCCCGGACAAACGGACAAGTGCTATTTCGAACGCTGTTTATAAATATTAACACCCTGGACCATGGTTTGTAAATATTAATACCCTGGACCGTGGTTTATATTGGCTCCCTGGATCATGGTTTATATTGAGACCCTGGACCATGTTTTATATTGACCCCTGTACCACGTTTTATAATGAGACCCTGGACTATGTTTTATATTGAGACCCTGGACCTTGTTTTATATTGAGATCCTGGACCACATTTTATATTGAGACCCTGGACCATGTTTTATATTGACCCCTGTACCACGTTTTATAATGAGACCCTGGACTATGTTTTATATTGAGACCCTGGACCTTGTTTTATATTGAGATCCTGGACCACATTTTATATTGAGACCCTGCACTATGTTTTATATTGAGACCCTGGACCTTGTTTTATATTGAGATCCTGGTCCATGTTTTATATTGAGACCCTGAACCATGTTTTATATTGACACCCCAGACCATGGTTTATATTGACACCCTGGACCATGGTTTCTACTGATACTGGACCATGGTTTCTGCTGACATCCAGGACCATGGTATGGTATCTGCTGACACTGGACCATGGTTTCTGCTGACACCCATGACCATGGTTTCTGCTGACACTGGACCATGGTTTCTGCTGACACCCTGGTCCATAGTTTTATTGACACTGCACCATGGTTTCTACTGACACCCTGTACAATGGTTTCTACTGACACCCTTGACCATAGTTTATATTGAGACCCTGGACCATGGTTTCTATTGACACTGGACCATGGTTTCTGCTGATACCCAGGACCTTAGTCGACCACAGTTTATATTGACACACTGGACCATAATGATTGGCGACAATTTCTTGCAGCAAAACACACAAAGTTGTTTATTTACACTTGCATACTGTGGAACTGTCCATTAGTACATTGTCACGAACTTGTCTTTAAATTATTGACGCATTGTTATATGTGTTATAATAACAGAATATTATATTATTAAAAACGGCTCGCAATGACAGCATATGTGTTTGATAATGTGTGTTTACACACGTATAAATGGTCCAATTCCAGATATACGTATCACTCCACAAATTTCAGTGATACCGATAACAGTAAAAGAACATACCTGCGTCTTGCGTAGCAGTTGTCTATCTTTCCATGCCGTGTATGTCGTGCATCAGATGTGTTCTGCCAGCTGTGTGTTTATGTGGTGTGCCAAAAATGCTCCTGTGGTTCCAGAATCAATAGACATACAGTGTACATAGGACGGAGCTGTGGCCTGCGAGCCAATGAGAAGGCAATGGTGAGGATGGTCGACAGGCTCTGATCGTAGGCCTAATTATGCCACAATCCTGCTAACTTAATAGATCCCATTGGGAGATTGGCCAGAGGAAATAATATACCTCCAGTTGGTCTTCATAACAGATTGCATGGCCACAGCTTCATCATTTCCTAAAACTGTTAGATCTCTTACCTGGGCTCTGCGTAGAAGTATCGTTGCCCATTACACTTTCTAAATGAAATATACTAGATTACGGTGAAATACTTGAAACTCCAATGGGCAGTTTGCAAGATATTTGATCATCAAATCAGTTGCGTCACAATAATGTATTGTCAGTTTTAATAGGGGAGTCAGAGTAGGAAAGATTAATTATGAAGGATTTATATATGATTTATTCATAAATACCTATTGAATGTTTGCTGACCTCATGCATTTAGGAACTATGCAGTTAAGATGCAATCAAACAGAGCTACTTAAATATTGAATTGATATGATGAGATTGATATAAATATTTTCCTCAAACTTAAGTAGAGCAGAAGGATTAGAATCATGTAATATCACTTGTAGAAAGACAGTTGTTTTAAGAAGTAATGTTTCTCAAATGAGGATGACAAGTGTTTGAAATAAAGTATCTGGGTAATTGCCAATGGTGTGACTAGAAACTAAATTGAGGTATATCTGACTTGCAGATGACTCTCACTTGGGAATCGTTGAACCATTAATGAGATCACATCCTTGTTCACATGCCATCTCGTACATCTTCATGCTTTTTACATGCCTTTATTTCATTAGAATTATGTTTTATTAACCGCCAATAACCCTGACAATACATCGATAAAATAACTCCGCATACGCGGAGTTTCCAGTTTGGCCCCGCCTTCATGATCAGCAAAAGGCATGCTCATGAATATTCGGGACTGTCCGTCAGACTTTGAGTAGCTACGCCGAGTTAATAGATGCAAGAAAAATGTCATCTACGTGTGTGTGTTTGGATTAGCTACCACCTTGCGAATGAATCGTGATAGATACAATTATCAGAAGGAAACGTGGACCAGCTGCTGTTTATGTCACAAATTCAGTAATGAACATAGCGACAGCTCATGACAGACAGATTGATTTAAAAGAAAAAACACCAGCTCTCCACGCACGAAGCCGTCGTATGACATTGTCATAGATGACATATTGAATGATTGGCATTGTTTTTGTTGTATTCTTCTTCATCGTTCACTTAGCCGGGAACGCCTCTCGCCCTCACGGATGATGCTGTCGTTCTCAAAGCCTCGATATCACCATGTAGGTTTTCATTTAGGTTGGTGTCGTCTGGCCACGCTTGCCACCTGTGGCCATCCTGTAGTGGGCAGTGCTGAAGTAGGTGCTCACTGGTCATCGGGCCGGTTTCACAGCAGCACAACTCAGACTGGCCAATCTTCTTTTTGTATAGATGTGCTTTCAATTTGTTATGCCCTGTTCGGAGACTGAACAGAATGACCTGATCACCTCTGCTGAGATGGTAGTAGCTGTCACTCTTGTTGAGCTTGGGATGCTGCTGAGATGGTAGTAGCTGTCACTCTTGTTGTGCTTGGGATGCTGCTGAGATGGTAGTAGCTGTCACTCTTGTTGTGCTTGGGATGCTGCTGAGATGGTAGTAGCTGTCACTCTTGTTGTGCTTGGGATGCTGCTGAGATGGTAGTAGCTGTCACTCTTGTTGTGCTTGGGGTGCTGCTGAGATGGTAGTAGCTGTCAGTCTTGTTGTGCTTGGGGTGCTGCTGAGATGGTAGTAGCTGTCACTCTTGTTGTGCTTGGGATGCTGCTGAGATGGTAGTAGCTGTCACTCTTGTTGTGCTTGGGATGCTGCTGAGATGGTAGTAGCTGTCACTCTTGTTGTGCTTGGGATGCTGCTGAGATGGTAGTAGCTGTCACTCTTGTTGTGCTTGGGATGCTGCTGAGATGGTAGTAGCTGTCACTCTTGTTGTGCTTGGGGTGCTGCTGAGATGGTAGTAGCTGTCAGTCTTGTTGTGCTTGGGGTGCTGCTGAGATGGTAGTAGCTGTCACTCTTGTTGTCCTTGGGATGCTGCTGAGATGGTAGTAGCTGTCACTCTTGTTGTGCTTGGGGTGCTGCTGAGATGGTAGTAGCTGTCACTCTTGTTGTGCTTGGGGTGCTGCTGAGATGGTAGTAGCTGTCACTCTTGTTGTCCTTGGGATGCTGCTGAGATGGTAGTAGCTGTCACTCTTGTTGTGCTTGGGATGCCGCTGAGATGGTAGTAGCTGTCACTCTTGTTGTGCTTGGGATGCTGCTGAGATGGTAGTAGCTGTCACTCTTGTTGTGCTTGGGATGCTGCTGAGATGGTAGTAGCTGTCACTCTTGTTGTGCTTGGGGTGCTGCTGAGATGGTAGTAGCTGTCAGTCTTGTTGTGCTTGGGGTGCTGCTGAGATGGTAGTAGCTGTCACTCTTGTTGTGCTTGGGATGCTGCTGAGATGGTAGTAGCTGTCACTCTTGTTGTGCTTGGGATGCTGCTGAGATGGTAGTAGCTGTCAGTCTTGTTGTGCTTGGGGTGCTGCTGAGATGGTAGTAGCTGTCACTCTTGTTGTCCTTGGGATGCTGCTGAGATGGTAGTAGCTGTCACTCTTGTTGTGCTTGGGGTGCTGCTGAGATGGTAGTAGCTGTCACTCTTGTTGTGCTTGGGGTGCTGCTGAGATGGCAGTAGCTGTCACTCTTGTTGTGCTTGGGATGCTGCTGAGATGGTAGTAGCTGTCAGTCTTGTTGTGCTTGGGGTGCTGCTGAGATGGTAGTAGCTGTCACTCTTGTTGTCCTTGGGATGCTGCTGAGATGGTAGTAGCTGTCACTCTTGTTGTGCTTGGGGTGCTGCTGAGATGGTAGTAGCTGTCACTCTTGTTGTGCTTGGGGGTGCTGTTGGTGCCATTTTCTCTCTGTCAGGGTCTAGATGGTGATCTTTTCATCACTGTGTGATTTGTGCAATTTGTTGTGCCCATCATTTAGTGTAAAAGATAATGAATTTGTTTCTGTCGAACTCCCGTTTCGATGACAACAAATAAATGGCCATTGTATGATGGAAATAAAGTTACAAAATTACAAATCTTTAAAAGTAACGCATATTTTAAAACACTGTTTTCAGTCATCATTGGTGTATTTACTTCAAGAAGATCCCTAAAACGTTTAGAATGTTGTGGAGCATTTATATTTTATGAATTTTCAAAATTATTATAAAAGCAACTTTGTCAACACCTTTTTATATGCTACTCCCAGAATAGCTGACAGCCAAGTATTCAAGTAGGGGGATACAATATGAATCATTTACGATATGTAGACAACACGGTACTGATTGCTGAGAATGAAATAAATCTACAAACTTGTTTCAACAAATTTTGAAGAATATGGTGTAGAACACAATCCAAACATGACGAGCATAAGAAAGCATACATTTTATTATGTACTCCTATTTTGCGCACATCGATCAATTGCACAAATCCATTTGAAACATGTAGTGATGTACATATTCCCAGCAGATTCGCCATATGTGGCAGAACAAAGTCAGACATCTTCTTCATTACTGTGTCAGTTAACATATTGTCCAATTAATAGCACTGCTATGCATTTTGATAACAAAGCTATCAGATGCACACATCCATTTGAAACACTAAGTGATGTACAACTCCTCAGTAGATGTCCCACAGAACAGAATTGGGCAGAACAAAGTCAGGCACCATCTTATCTCAGGTGACCCATTGTCCAATTAATAGCACTGTTGAGTAGAGCTCTTCAGTTTCCTCTTTCCATCAGCTCAGCTATTTTTAAACTGTTGGTGGTTAACATTTTCCTGCAAATAAACAGAGTTTAATTTATAAAAGTGAGCCTAAATATGAGTTAACTAATTCAACACTGTGCAGATTAATTCAGTTTAGATATTGTGTTATGGAACTCATCACCAAGTGTACAGCTAACTAAATGGAAAAGAAATACAAGAGAACCTTGTTATGTTGATTCAGTCAGGCTAAAATCCCAATCCATCACTTTGGCCAACTTTTAATTTGCTTCTACATAATTACCTGTAATTATCATTGGTCATATACAGTGCACTCCAGGTAACTCGAACTCACATAAGTTGATTTTCGCTAGGTTAAGTCAATCTTTTTCCTCAGTTCTGGGCATAGGTCCCAAAAGCGGGACCTTCTGATAACTAGAAAGTTATCAGAAGTTTCACTGGCATTAGTGAAGGTTCAACCTTATCCAGAATGCATTGTATGTTTTCCTTTATTCTTGCTCTAATAATTAATGTTGTATATAATTATACATATGGGCCATTCTCGTGAAAAGTGTACAGTAACGGTAAAGTAACATGTCAAAAATAAATGTTTAATTTGTATGTTTTTTGTATGTACTATTAATATCAAATGTGCTATTCACATGAAGCAGCACAGCTTGATCTGATCTATTATTAGATTTGTTTAATATATTCATGGATAAAAACTTATGTGTACTAGAGTGCAGATCTGCTAGTGTCCAAAGTTCATGCTTCGTAAAATTGGCAACATGGTATTGTGTACTTTTTAACAAACCTAAAACTTTTACATTGAATGATGACATGCCAGCCAGGTTTACTAACAATTGTAGCTGTAGCATTAGAAACAATCTGTGAACGTACTAATCCCACATTTTCATGTTTTGGTTCAAATAAGTGGGGAAATGGGGGAACTTTTCAAAAACAGCTGACTGGAAAGGCAAGACCCGTAGACACACAGACCTAACCCGCACCGACTCCTGCCGCCGCCACCGACCCCACGCGGGTAGTTGGATTGATGGGTCGGATGTTACAATTATACTTAAGTTACCGGATGGACGGCATTAGAAGCAGGATAAATAAACAATGCATAAGCTTCCTGCATTGTTAAAAGTAGCTGTCAATATACATTATGTCTACAAATTGCTGATTTAAAAAGCCACTGCTTGCAACAACTCATCTCAAAATCTGACATGTTGACTATGTGTGACGTCACCAGTCTCTGTGTGTTTCACTGCACGTGCGTGCATATTCATTATACTCATGCTGCATAACTAATCATCCACATGGCAGCAAGCTGAAAATGATTTGTATAAAAACAATTATTTATCAGCTTTTTTGTGCAGATAACGGCCAAATCGTGTATAAAACTGCGAGAAATAAGTGACAGAGAAAATACTTATGGGAAATTATCTCGTTTTGATATAGTACATCTCGAATGTATGTTAGCTTACAAAGAAGTGCTTTAATTTAAAACAAAATTCATTGTGATTTGTCATAATCTGCCTAGAATCAAACTTATTTGCTCTTACACTGTTACATGTTTGTCATTTAAATGTGCACTTGAATATAACTAATATGTACACACACCCACACACCCACACACCCACACACCCACACACCCACACACCCACACACCCACACACCCACACACCCACACACCCACACACCCACACACCCACACACCCACACACCCACACACCCACACACCCACACACCCACACCTGCATGCACAGTGCACACACACGCATGCAGGCACAGACACACACGCACACACACCTACCCACATACACACACACACGCACGCACACATACACAGACACACATATATGCAGGCACTCACACACACACACACACACACACACACACACACACACACACACACACACACACACACACACACACACACACACATGCAGGCACGGACACACACGCACGCACACACACACACACACACACACACACACACACACACACACACACACACACACACACACACATGCAGGCACGGACACACACGCACGCACGCACGCACGCATGCACGCACGCACGCACACACACACACACTGATGCATGCACGCATATAATATAATGATCAGAACCCCAACTGATTTATCAAGATCCATTTTTGTAGCAATACCAAAGAAACCAGGCACGATAGAATATGAAATACACCGTACAATTAGGCTCATGAGTCACTTCACCAAGGTGTTGCTTAAAGTTATTATGACCAGGATGAGAAACAAAATAAAGCCGGAAATTGCAGAAGAACAATGTGGATTTGTAGAAGATAAAGGTACAAGTAATGCAATATACATCCTACGAACATTGATTGAGAGGGCACTGGAAGTGCAGAAAGATCTGTATGTATGTTTTATTGATTGCACAAAGGTATTTGACAGAGTTCGTCATGAAGAAATCATATAATAATAATGACAAACTTCTATAGCACCTAAATCCCCAGGAATCTGAGCTCAGAGGCACAACATACAAGAATCATTGGGCAAAATCGTTAACAGAGACAAGCAAGAGTCGTCATTAGAGCAAGGAACCACCGCAGGTTAGGGTGGGAGAGTTTTAACATTGATGGGAAACATCTGATAGCTGTGAGAAATCTGTACTAGGAACAAACAGTAGCATTACAAATAAAAAATGACATCAGTAAATTTCAAGTAATAAAACGTGGTGTAAGACAAGGGTGTGTCCTATCACCCGATCTCTTTTCACTATACAATGAGGTCATCTTACGTACATTAGAAGATATGCCAGGTATTCAAGTAGGGGGATACAACATGAATTATTTACAATATGCAGACGACACGGTACTGATTGCTGAGAACGAAATAAATCTGCAACAGATGCTAGATACAGTAATAAGGGAAAGTGAGAAAAAAGGTCTGTCCCTGAACAAAAAGAAAACAGAAACCATGGTCTTCTCAAAGAAAAATTACACTCCAACATGCAACATGGTAGCATATGGCACTGTTTTGAAGCAATCCGAACATTTAACTATCTGGGATCACTAATAACATCCGACGGTCGATGCAACGATCAGATCAAGAGACGAATTGCACAAGCCAAAACAGCTTTTCACAAAATGAAACACATCTTAATAAACAAAAAATATATAAATTGAAGTGAGAAAACGTGTACTTCAATGCTACATAGCACCCATATTGCTATATGGATGTGAATCCTGGACAATAACCAAACGTTCACAAAAAGCCATAGAAGCCACTGATATGTGGTTCTTAAGAAAAACGCTGCGAGTGCCATGGACTGCAAAGCAAAGCAATGAAGCCATCCTTAGGACAACCAAATCAAAAAGAAAGATCATAAACAAAATTAGAACACAACTGTTAGATCATATCATGAGAGAGAAAAGAAAAAAAGTTAGAACATAAAGTAACAACAGGAAAGATAGAAGGAAAAAGATCCATTAAGGTGGTACGGCATATCTGACACAGCTCTAAGCTGGTTTTCTTCATATCTAACTGATAGATACCAAACCATAAAGATTGGGAACTGCTTTTTGGCTGCCAACTTTTTTGGTGTTCCCCAGGGTTATGTTCTTGGGCATTTGCTTTTTACTCTTTACACCATGCCACTAAGCATAATTTGGATCATCATCTTTATGCTGATAATACTTAGATCTACATTTCGTTCGCTGCCCTGGATACAAATTACTCCCTTAACCAACTTAGTGATTGCCTCCAAGATATCATTTACTGGATGACTGACAGCAAGTTGAAATTAAATGCAAATAAAACTGAATTGATCATTATTGGTACTCCAATACAGCGTTGTAAATGTTTTTTTCCCTATGCATATTTTGAATCGGCGTATCATGCCAGCGACCTCGGTGTGGAATCTAGGAGTGATCTTTGATAGTAACTTCAATTTCTGACAGCACATATTTCAATAGTGTTGCTGTTGTCTTTATCATATTCGTCAGTATATATCATTTTTTTGGTTAAGACTACTACAACAGCGCTTGTTAGCAGCAGGCTTGACTATTGCAATTCCCTCCTTTATAATATCGCTAGCAAGGATATTACAAAACTTCAGCGTGTCCAAAATTGTCTAGCAAGGGTAGTTACACAATCTCCTAATTTTTCTCGCTCTGTGCCACTTTTAAAGTCTTTGCTTTGGCTTCCTGTACGATATCGTATAATATTTAAGATATGTACCATTACATACCAGGCACTGTCCAATAAACAACCATCTTATTTGCATTTATTGCTTACTCCGGTAAGAAAATCTATCCAGCTTCGATCATCTAGTTGTGACCTACTTTTTGTTCCTAATGTCAACACTAACATTGGAACTAGGGCTTTTTCATTTGTGCACCAACTCTTTGGAATATGCTCCCTCTTACTGATAGATCAGTTGAACATATTACAAAAGACAGGCATAATTTAAAAACTGATCTTTAGAACCTTGCTTATCCACCATAGCTCCCTAGCGCCTTGACCCATCTGTTGACAACTAGAATACTGCTTATTGATTTTGAGATTGACAAGTCCTTTTGTTTTGATGCCCCTTGGAACATGGTTTCCAAGGATTTAGGCACAACAGAAGTTATCTTATTATTATTATTCAGTTAATTACTTTGACAAAAAGTGGCATTTTTTTATTCCTAACAAGAGAACATTCATGGAATATGATACATGTATCAGAATTAAATCAATTATATATAACTGGCTGAGTTATCATGGCATTGCACACTGTAAAAACACACCTATTAATATAAGTTTAAGGCATCCTGCAGATAAAAGAGATTATATGATTCCTATAAAATAGCTTCACTGTAGCTGTAATGCTAAGCTACAATGTTGCTGTATAATGCCAAGCTACAAATTACCACACATTTAATCAGACATGTACAAACAAATTGTTAGAAACTTTTAGAATGTCATATTTATAAATTTAATACAACAAGACTCCCTATGGTGAATACACATCAGCACCATTAAATGCTTTATGTATGACAAGACGCAGATAATATCTGAAAAGTATTGCTACCAACCTGATTATCCATAGTGTGTTTACTGGAACAGAACCCACTGTTTCTTAGTTGCTTATACTGACGTTTTCATGCATATGTAAACACAGGTAGGATCAACGCTTTTTCAAGCAGGATGTTGCTGTGGCAGAATTTTGCATATATGAAATTGGCCGACTTTACTACATGTGCAGTGTCATGGTCGATTAGGACAACTATTATAGATCTATTTAGCCCAGATTCTGATATGGAAATCACAGATGCATGCATGCTGGGACTAAATCACTATTTATTTCTTCACTGGTGAAATATTTGTCAATGCCAATTTGAATTTTTAGGAATTTGGAAGATTCCGGAAACACAGTCAGGGATAGTAATATTTCAAAAGCTGGCATATTCTCCACAGATGCTGCAGCCGGAGAGAACTTGGATGACCCCTGGCATATGTCCGAGATCAGCAGAACTAGGCTAGGTGTGGTAATGTTGGAGAGGAACAATGTGTTGATGTATTTCTATCCCTCACACCACTCCCAAACAAACCCCCTTCTCACCCCCACCCCATCCCCCTTTACAGGCATGCCCCACACATTTATCTTTGGAGAGACAGACTACTTGAAACATGTAATGAAAGCATTTTTGTAACATTAAAATAGAAATACTGAATGATCAGCTGATATGAATTGATTAAATGTTGATGTCTATCTGTTGTTGCCAGTTATTGGTAGTTTGTTATATCTACATAGCTACGTGGCCAGAAACAGTTAATAATGAGCAGTGGAAAGGAGGAATTAAGAACAGATTGAAGATTCAATCAGATGGAGGAAGTGGGCTGGATGCCAATAAGATACATTACAGAAGAGGTTTGCATGGAACCCCAGAGGCGTTGACAGAAAGGTGGAGAGCTGAAGAAAAACACCTGGCACAGATGGTAACAGAGATGGCAAAATAAGTGGATGTAAAGAACTGGAAAAACAAGCCCGAAACTGTGTCGTTGTTATTGACCAATGCATCATGCTAGTGCTTTTAAATATTGCGTCTAAAATAGAGAAATGTGTAGTTTCCTTATCTCTTGAATTAATACAGGAAAACGGTCTGTTTTAGGGAATATTTCATCAATGAATTCCCTGCATACTTGTCAGTGTATTGTTAACCATTGAATGTGTATGTATCAATTAGGGTATTATCAGCTGAATTTACACTTTGTTCCTTCTGACTTTGTTTGAATGTCAGGTGTTTGTCTTGCTATATAGCTAGATGGACAGATTGATGGATAGATGAATAAGATATATATATATATATACAGTTGAACACTTTGGAATAGTTCTAATAGTTTGTCGGCCTTCGTTAACTTTCCTGCGTGTATATGACTTTAGTTGACAATGACTGCCATTCCAGCAGTATCTCTGTTTATTGAATCAAATATCATCACAACACACATTGCCTATGTCATGCATTAATATTGTAAGGAAGCAATCAGTAATTATGTATTGATTCATGATAATTTTAGTGGAAAAATGCATTTTTCTTGGTTGAAAAGTGAATATTTGTCTCAGATTCCCACTTAAGTGTTTGCAATTACTTTGTCATTAATAAAATATTAATCTAATGTGGACATGTTTCATGAAGGACATCATGCAGGTGACACATACTGAGAGCACTGTGTGGTACACACACAGGAAACAGTTGTGTAAAGGCCCAGTTACATGAACAACTAGTTGGCGGCCTAGTTGGCCAACTCGGTGTTGCCCAATTAGTCCGGCAACTAGTTGCTCGTGTACGCATTGGTTTAGGCACGATTTGTCACGGCGTCGACGGAGTCATCCAAATTGGGGCTAGCCCCAATCTGATCGACTAATTGTTCGGAGTTGTGCCTAATTATCCAATCAGCACGCAATACGGTGATGACGTTGATAGGTCAACGGCGGGTTCATATACTTGTAAACATTTCGTCCGCTATTTTTTCTTCCACTTCGAATTAGAAGTTGATCGGAATAACGAACACAATAAAAGTTTGCGAAATATACACTCTAGGATCTACACTTGCACGACAAAACAATGACGAATAGTAGAAGACTGCGACGTCCTTAGCACAACAAGGTAATGTGTCAGGTCAAGGTCGCAGTTGTTTGCTGCGTCGAGACATGTCACATGTGTAAATGCACACGTAAAAGTTGTCGGACTAGTTGGACAACACCGAGTTGGCCAACTAGTCCGCCAACTAGTTGTTCGTGTAAATGGGCCTTTACCTGACCAGCCGATCTTCTCTGCAGAGAACAGAGAAGATGAAATAGATGATGAAGCCTTTTACTGCCCCAGTATTGGGACAGAGAACTTGAATGAATGAACTACTTGCCAGACGTTGCTATTTAATCTTGTGTCAGTAATGTATGGCTGTCTTCCTCTTGGTGCTGTGGCTTCAAACCAGCAAACCTAATTTCCTCCAGAAAAAACCAGCAATGTTTCAAGTAGGACAAGTTGGACAGATGCAGACTGTCTCCAGCTTGTATGTGATTGCATAGATTTTGGGCTGTATTTCAAACCCTGTCAGAGTCTCATCTGGTTCTATTAGTGCTTCCATTTCACCAAGACTGGTGTATGTTTGTCGATGATATTCCCCCCTCAGTTGAGCACTAACAAGATCATCTGCTGATCACATAGATGCTGTCATTGCACCATTAAAAAGATTGTGTTAAAATGAAATCTATTCACCGTTATTTATCTGTAATTGTTAATTTTGTCAAACATTGTCACATTTACTTGGAATATTTCAATAATTGTCCAATAATTAAAAATAATAACAATATTAGGAAGACGTCAAAACATATTGCCAACATATGCGGCAGGTAAATATTCATTTTTCTTGTAGCAACACTGGGGACGATCACTGTACTGTGTACATTATTAATAAGCATCTCTATAAATAAAATAACAACGATATCAGATCCCAAGTCAATCATACATAAATATTTATTGCAACCAATGCAGACGTTTAAGATAGTGCAGGAGGTTGAAAGAGAGTAATATAAAAAAAAATTCTCCAGAAATTTCCATCAAAGATATAGAGTGCAGGCAGAGCCTGCAGAAGTAGTTTTATTTGTACTTGAATAAAAGTAGAAGTAACTAAGAAAAAAGCTACTCAAGTAAAAGTACTTTTTAAAAAGTGTACTTCAAGTACAAATAAAAAGTAAACAAATGTTCTTGAAGTAAACTTAAAAGTACTTGTCTCAAGTAACTTATACAAAGGCCGACACAGCCATCCATTGCAAGTAAAACAAAACATCCACAAGGTCATTCAGCATGTAAACCAAATAAGAGCTTTACTTAACTAAAGTGTTACACAAAATAACACATACTAGCTGGTGAACATTTTAGTTAATTGAGAGTCCATATTGAAAAAATCAAACTACAAATCACAGAAGAACCATTATTTTTCATGACCTTTTTTTAGTTACTTGTATTTCTAACAAACCAGGTAGTAGCCTAGATGCCAAAGTATAAATCAAAAACATAAATATCTTCAACTTTTTTTTAATCACATTTGTTCAACTAGTTAACGTCTTGCTCCGGTTTGCGTCAGTTTGTGCTGTTGTCAGAGTTGAGCTTTTTGGTTAGCGCGGACCGCGGTTAAAATGAGCAATATAACAGCACATGTTGATATGAACCGGAACTGTGTATGGCCCTCAACAGTGCCCTAAAATGCAATATTGTATAAACTGGATGTGGAATGATGAAATGAATAATACTGATGGCGATACATCAAATTTAAGCAAACATGTAGTTATATAGGAATAGTATCACGTTAATAATGCATGCGATATTACATAATATTCATGTATGAAATGTTGCAAGGAAAGAAACATAACAACGACAAATATCTTTGTTTTCTGGAACAAAGAGTTATGTGTTAATGGCTTTGTCAAATGGAAATGCGATCTATTCGAGTTAAGGTCATTCTGGAAAAGTACAAGTAGATTTGTTATGACTTAACTACTTGTCATCTGCTGGGAGAACTTCCTGAATATCACCCTTGCTTTGGAACATATCCAGTAAATACTCCATTTCTTTGCAGAAATTGTATACAAAGAAGAGATTGTTGACATAGGCTCTAGCATTTTCTTAGACATTTGGCTGATGAATGTAATATACATTTACAAAATAAAGTACAGGACATTTGGACAATACATCAGTTAGGACTGGTCGAAGCTGTAGCGATTGACATTAGTGAAGTCAGTTGACTGAATCATACTAGCATTGTACACTATCAGTGAAGCCAGTTGACTGAATCATACTAGCATTGTACACTGTATCAGTGAAGTCAGTTGACTGAATCATACTAGCATTGTACACTGTATCAGTGAAGTCAGTTGACTGAATCATACTAGCATTGTACACTGTATCAGTGAAGTCAGTTGACTGAATCATACTAGCATTGTACACTGTATCAGTGAAGTCAGTTGACTGAATCGTACTAGCATTGTACACTGTATCAGTGAAGTCAGTTGACTGAATCATACTAGCATTGAACACTGTATCAGTGAAGTCAGTTGACTGAATCATGCTAGCATTGTACACTGTATCAGTGAAGTCAGTTGACTGAATCATGCTAGCATTGTACACTGTATCAGTGAAGTCAGTTGACTGAATCATGCTAGCATTGTACACTGTATCAGTGAAGTCAGTTGACTGAATCATGCTAGCATTGTACACTGTATCAGTGAAGTCAGTTGACTGAATCATGCTAGCATTGTACACTGTATCAGTGAAGTCAGTTGACTGAATCATGCTAGCATTGTACACTGTATCAGTGAAGTCAGTTGACTGAATCATACTAGCATTGTACACTGTATCAGTGAAGTCAGTTGACTGAATCATGCTAGCATTGTACACTGTATCAGTGAAGTCAGTTGACTGAATCATGCTAGCATTGTACACTGTATCAGTGAAGTCAGTTGACTGAATCATGCTAGCATTGTACACTGTATCAGTGAAGTCAGTTGACTGAATCATGCTAGCATTGTACACTGTATCAGTGAAGTCAGTTGACTGAATCATGCTAGCATTGTACACTGTATCAGTGAAGTCAGTTGACTGAATCATACTAGCATTGTACACTGTATCAGTGAAGTCAGTTGACTGAATCATACTAGCATTGTACACTGTATCAGTGAAGTCAGTTGACTGAATCATACTAGCATTGTACACTGTATCAGTGAAGTCAGTTGACTGAATCATACTACTAGCATTGTACACTGTATCAGTGAAGTCAGTTGACTGAATCATACTACTAGCATTGTACACTGTATCAGTGAAGTCAGTTGACTGAATCATACTAGCATTGTACACTGTATCAGTGAAGTCAGTTGACTGAATCATGCTAGCATTGTACACTGTATCAGTGAAGTCAGTTGACTGAATCATGCTAGCATTGTACACTGTATCAGTGAAGTCAGTTGACTGAATCATGCTAGCATTGTACACTGTATCAGTGAAGTCAGTTGACTGAATCATGCTAGCATTGTACACTGTATCAGTGAAGTCAGTTGACTGAATCATGCTAGCATTGTACACTGTATCAGTGAATTCCTACTAGTCCCAGTTGGACACACTCACAATTTGTCCCAGAATATAGAATTACACTATAAATAAAGGGAACAATTAAGATTTTCTGATTGTGATAATGCTGGCTGTGTGAATGTGACATTTTTACAGATATCTGATAAGGATGGGATAAACATTAGTGTAAAGTGTTGGTCTCTCCACAAACTAATTATAATTAGGTTCTTTGACCACTGGCCATCTGGTGACAAATTCCAGTGGCAGTCTACAGGGGAGTGGCATGCCACTCATACTGTGAGTAGTGGGGGTGGGTGGCAGAGTAGTCTTTAGAAAATCACACTTCCAACACAGTGAACAAAGGTTAAAATTCTCTCCAAAGCTTGTGCAATTTTACTCCGTCCACATTGCCTCAGTACGCTCAGCTGTTTAGATGAACACCTGTCTAGAGATCATAGTGGTGGATTATGTGAACAAATATTCTTGCGCTGTAATTGCAGTGTGGCTGAATTCATCACATATGTCAAGGTGGTATTCAGTTGAACAGGTTTGCCAGGGGGTAAATTGTAAATCTTTTGAGCAGACTGGATACTGTGCTATATAAGAACCTCCACCTTTTAGAATACTGAACTCTCAAATTGGACACAGGCAGTCTGGAATGAGACTTGGCTAATTTCTTATTGCCTTTGTGTAGCGCCGTGATGCAATGGGTACAGGTTCTTGCCCTTGTGTAGCGCCGTGGTGCAGTGGCTACGGCTTCTTGCCCTTGTGTAGCACCGTGGTGCAGTGGCTACGGCTTCTTGCCCTTGTGTAGCGCCGTGGTGCAGTGGCTGCGGCTTCTTGCCCTTGTGTAGCGCCGTGGTGCAGTGGCTGCGGCTTCTTGCCCTTGTGTAGCACCGTGGTGCAGTGGCTGCGGCTTCTTGCCCTTGTGTAGCACCGTGGTGCAGTGGCTGCGGCTTCTTGCCCTTGTGTAGCACCGTGGTGCAGTGGCTACAGGTTCTTGCCCTTGTGTAGCGCCGTGGTGCAGTGGCTACAGGTTCTTGCCCTTGTGTAGCGCCGTGGTGCAGTGGCTACGGCTTCTTGCCCTTGTGTAGCACCGTAGTGCAGTGGCTACAGCTTCTTGCCCTTGTGTAGCGCCATGGTGCAGTGGGTACAGGTTCTTGCCCTTGTGTAGCACCGTAGTGCAGTGGCTACAGCTTCTTGCCCTTGTGTAGCGCCATGGTGCAGTGGGTACAGGTTCTTGCCCTTGTGTAGCGCCGTGGTGCAGTGGCTACAGCTTCTTGCCCTTGTGTAGCGGCGTGGTGCAGTGGCTACAGCTTCTTGCCCTTGTGTAGCGGCGTGGTGCAGTGGCTACAGCTTCTTGCCCTTGTGTAGCACCGTGGTGCAATGGCTACAGCGTCTTGCCCTTGTGTAGCGGTGTAGTGCAGTGGCTACAGCTTCTTGCCCTTGTGTAGCGGTGTAGTGCAGTGGCTACAGCTTCTTGCCCTTGTGTAGCACCGTGCTGCAGTGGCTACAGCGTCTTGCCCTTTTGTAGCGGTGTAGTGCAGTGGCTACAGGTTCTTGCCCTTGTGTAGCGCCGTGGTGCAGTGGCTATAGTTTCGGACTCCCAACCGAGAGAACCCGGGTTCGAATTCTGTGCAGCGGTGTCGAACCATGGGCAAGTTTGTTAACTATACATTGTTCCAGTTCACTCTGTTGAATAAATGAGTACCTGGCTATAGACAGTGGTGGATATTTGTGTACGAATAGTTTTCACGAATTAATTACAACATGGCTGGATGCTTCCCAGAGAGGTCGAGATGGTGTTTGATTAAACAGGTCTACTAGGGAGTCAAGTGTAAAGCACTTTGAGCAGTCCTGAGGACTGGATACTGCGCTATGTAAGAACTTACCTTTTTTACTTTTGTTGCTCCCAGCTTCAGGGCTGGAGGGGTTAGGGTAAGGGTTCATCCCTTGCACCACTGGAACTGTTTACAACACAGAGAAGGATTCCACATGATGGGTCAACTGAGTCCTTACAACAGGGTACACAATAAGCTGGGATTTATCTTTGAGCTGCACTTGGCTTTCTCCTGCTCTGCATTCTACAACAAATTGCTTCTACATAATTACAGCTTCTCAAGATGACATTTCCCCTAGAGCTTCCTTTGCCTCCTGCTATTTCTGATTATACTCCCACACTGTTTTGTAAGCCTCCACAAAGCTGATGCTTAGCTGGTGAGTGGGTCTACCGATAAAGGCTGTGACAAATTGCTAGAGTGAAAACATTCATCATAGCAGTGGTTTCATGTAAAGCATGCGTCTCCCCATCCAATTTACAGATTTTCTCCAGTGACAATTCAGCAGCCTTGAGCTATTTTTTTTCAGGCTGACTAGCATCTGATGGCGATGCTGTAGTCATTCTAAGCAAATGTTGCCATTGGCATGATTTCACGAGAGGGTCCAATTTCACAAACATACAGTCAAACTGGGGAATATATGTATAAAAGTAACTATCTGGATACAGAAAAACAAAGGAAGTTGATTAGGGATTTAGGTCAGTACCAC
Source organism: Escarpia spicata (assembly GCA_963995525.1). Lineage (NCBI taxonomy): Eukaryota > Metazoa > Annelida > Polychaeta > Sabellida > Siboglinidae > Escarpia > Escarpia spicata. The sequence continues at coordinate 11,610,103 of OZ023212.1, forward strand.
TCCCAACATGTCTGGAGACCACATGAAGAGCCATCCATGCAGTGGCCTGGGGGGGTCACACCTGTGACAGCTCTTGCATTCCGTTAGCAATGCATTAGTCACACAAAGAAAGCAAAAAGCTGCCTAAGTGTTAACTGACGATATGATATTTGACCTGTGAAATAAAAAAAAATTGTATTAGTGTTTGTCTATTTCATATACGCTCTTCTGTAATTTTGCGTTATGGGGTGTTCTGGTTGTGGAATGTGTGGGAAAGGGCAATTACTTCAGTTCACCTGTTGCCAGCTGCTTTTTGTTTATTTTCCACTGTGATGCACTTGGATTAATCAGTTGTAAGCTGAACACAATCTCCACCGAATGTAACTAATGTGAGAAACTTGTGACAGAAACAAGACTCTTTCTCACTCTCACAACTTCTGTCATTGTGGTCCCGTTTATTGCTTTCGTCACCAGTGATCAGCAGCTTCTACTGGTACACAATCTCAACCATATCAACACTTAGAACAATAAAACACTTCACTTTCTTTTTAAAAGGTAAAGGTAAGTTCTTATATAGCACAGCATCTAGTCCTCAGGACTGCTCAAAGCACTCTACTCTTTACGTTTTTGGATTGCTCAGACAAATTTCTATATTTTTAATATAAATTTATATATAATCGGGGTGGCATATAATTATATATATATATATATGTGTCCTATAAATGTTTGTTACACTATTCCTCCTTGATGATTTGCATCTCTGGAGCCAAACTTTCACGGGTCCGTCTAAAACCTCACGAGGAATCCATGATGACGTTGTTTTTTGTTTTATTACCATTTCTACAAACAATGTAACAGCGATTGTTTCACATTAGACATGAAGACAATCATTAGAGCCGCATATGAACTACCGAGTTATCCCTTCAAGAAAGGTGGTTGTAGTTTCAGATGATTTTAATGAAAAACGAAGTTCATATCTGATTCTGGGTGCAGCATCATTTTCAGTAAGTTAGTGGCACATAGTATTTTAGGCGAATAGTGTTGAGAACATCAGACTTTCAATCGAGAAAAGCTTTGCAATTTTGCTTACCCCGTATTGCCTCAGTTCACTTATCTGAATAAATGCATATATGGGCAGTTCCACCATTATGGACATACATTTAAGACATTTTTGGATACTTTGACAAGGTGTGCAATACAACCAAATAGGAACGGTTGGATTTTAAAATGGTTGTTGTATGTAACCTACCTAGCTTTATTACCATGACAAAGATAGACCTCCAACTTTAACATTTTTGAGAAATGTTCTAAAAATAGCTCTGCTATGGACGTACACAGAGAAAATAATTTTTCAATGTTTCTTCAACAATTCATAATAAACTCTGTGAAGTATGAATATATAAAATATAACAAATATATTTGTTTGTACACTAGACTAAGCTTCCAAATAAAGTAGAAATTAATTTCCCACTAGTAAGTAGGTCACAGGTTTGTGTATCTGTCATTATGGATGTACAGTTTTCCTGTTATGGACGTACCCGTACATCTCTGAATGTTATGGACGTACATCTCTGAATGTTATGGACGTACATCTCTGAATGTTATGGGTGTACTTGACATTTTCACTACTTAAAATGCATAGATTATATAACATTAGTTTCAAAACATTATTTATTGTTGAAATAAAACTTCAAAATACATATTATGAACAATCAGAATATTTATAAATGCAATTTTTTCATGAACAACATCAACGCTTTAGCAGTTTAACTGATTGATTGATGTTCTGTTTGTCGCTTTCTTTTCAAAAACACTATCTAATGGGCTTCTCAGGAAGCCTTTACACGACAGCTGATGCAGCATAACAAAGACACAAAACAGAGATCATTATGATTTAAGATGTTTTAATTAACTGTGCATAATTATACTATTCATTAACAATTGATTAGCATGTATGCCAAAACAGACTGTCTGCAAAGTAGTCAAGCAGGATACTAGAAAACTAAAGACTTATTTATTTTAAATTGCATTCCCACCCTAACCTTCAGCGGTCCCTTGCTCTAATGACAACTCTTGCTTGTCCCTGTTAACGATTTTGCCCAATGATTTTTGTATGTTGTGCCTCTGAGCTCAGATTCCTGGGGATTTAGACACTATAGAAGTTTGTCATTATTATTATTATTTATGTACACTCAGAACTAAAAGTGTACTTTTCCTAATTTTTTTTTATCAAGTAATTAGTAGACCTCAAAAAATAAAAAGTGCATGTGTTATGGCCGTACATGCATTGCATAGTATAGCCCAAAATGGAACCAGGATACCGACAGTAATATCGAACATATTCCAATGAAAGTTCACAGTTAGGCTACTATGACCCTCTATTTGATGACTATATAACACAAACATTAATAAAAACAAAACTTGCCAAAAAAGTATTTTTGAAAGTTGAAATATTCTGAAAATGTCTTATAGTTCATAGCACTGTCTTTGATCCCAATTAGTTAACAAGTCCTGCAATGGTATATTATATCCATCACGTTTCCATTTAAACCTAATTTGAAAAAATTATGGCAAGGTAGACCATTTGACGGAACTGTATCAGTGGCTATAATTGTTGTGTGGCTGAATGCTTCCCATAGAAGTTGTGACTGCTCACATGAACAGGTCTGCCATGGAGTAAAGTGTAAAGCACTTTGATGAGACCTGAGGACTGGAAACCATGCTATATAAGAACTTACCTTTACCCTTTCACAGGTACTATAACTCATTGACAGTGCCTGTGATTGGGTTACCTCAGGTTGCATTTGCTACTTACACTGTGTTACCCACAGGTGACCACTGGGCAGTTGATTGGGTTCAGTCAACTCTGCAGTAGTAATACAGGAATTAGAAGCCCTGGATGACCTATTGACTTTGTATTGCAGCAAAGTGCTTGTACTGATGTCACAAAGCACTAGGTCATGGCATTGTGCCATTTTTTAGACAAGTCGTTTCTTAAAAAGTTCACTTCTGGTTGATAGCTATTCACATGTCAGTACTAGCTTTTATCTTTTTAAAAGTTTTTACGTCATAAATACATTTTTACCCAAAATGTTTTTACACAAACACATTTTTACACACTTATATTTTTAACTTGTCTCTGTTCTTCCAGACGGTGCTCCAGACGGAGTTGTTATCATCTAGTGACTGTGTTCTTAAGTCTGTCTCTGTTCTTGCAGACAGAGTTGTTATTATATAATGACAGTGTTCTCAAGTCCCTGCCTGTGTTCTTGCAGGCAGAGTTGTTATTATCTAGTGACTGTGTTCTCAAGTCCCTGTGTCTGTTCTTGCAGACAGAGTTGTTATTATCTAGTGACTGTGTTCTCATGTCCTTGTCTCTGTTTTTGCAGACAGAGTTGTTATTATCTAGTGACTTTGTTCTCAAGTCCTTGTTTCTGTTCTTGCAGATATAGTTGTTATTATCTAGTGACTGTGTTCTCAAGTCCTTGTTTCTGTTTTTGCAGACAGAGTTGTTATTATCTAGTGACTGTGTTCTCAAGTTCTTGTCTCTGTTTTTGCAGACAGAGTTGTTATTATCTAGTGACTGTGTTCTCAAGTTCTTGTCTCTGTTCTTGCAGATAGATTTGTTATTATCTAGTGACTGTGTTCTCAAGTCCTTGTTTCTGTTCTTGCAGATAGAGTTGTTATTATCTAGTGACTGTGTTCTCAAGTCCTTGTGTCTGTTCTTGCAGACAGAGTTGTTATTATCTAGTGACTGTGTTCTCAAGTCCTTGTTTCTGTTCTTGCAGATAGAGTTGTTATTATCTAGTGACTGTGTTCTCAAGTCCTTGTTTCTGTTCTTGCAGACAGAGTTGTTATTATCTAGTGACTTTGTTCTCAAGTCCTTGTTTCTGTTCTTGCAGACGGTGCTCCAGACAGAGCTGTGTGTCATTGGAGACTTCCTTCAGCAGCAGGACACGGTGAGACTCCCTCTCAACCCGGCCATGGAGGTGCTGGGTTTCGACGTAAATGTGAGTCCTTCTCCCACACACACACTGCTGCAATGCTTAAAAGGAAGCAGGCTATTCCTAGTATTTCATTTATTAATTAATATAATGTTCTTAAAATTATACTGACAATGTTGAAGGTATACTACCTGCCAAATTGTGTTTAGCAAACCTGTAGCAATGTTTGCAGTTTTAAGGTAAGACCACGGGAGCATGTTCAAATGATAACAAATCCAGTTTCAAAACAAGCTTTATCAGTGATATGGCTGAGACAGTCTGAGTTAACTGCTATACCCTTTGATGTTCAAGATTCCCACGTTCATCACAGATGACTTCCTGTCACAAATTACTACATCTGCTAATTCCAGGTAGACAAATAGGCTGGCTTTTAAACATACATGATGCTACTGTAGTGTCTGTTGACTATTAGATGTAGTCCTAGGCTTTCCAAGGTAACTGAAGTTCAAGCACTCTGCATTAGCCACAATCAACTCTTGGTGCCTGGAGTGCGATCAGTCAGTGTTACTGTATTACTACAGCGTGTCACATTTGGTAAGCAAATGAGTGGGTTTATTCAGATTCACCAGTCATTGATTCAGGCACATGTTTGTGCTGGTAACATACAGTATTTCTGTGTATAGGATTGAGCACAAATTTATTAGAAAAATATTTTTTTTAGGTAATACAACTTGTTATTAATTACTGGCTTGAATCTCATAATATTACAAATAGTCAAGGACAACAACATATACAATTAGATAAAATATGAGATGGATGTGAATGATACCTTTCCATATAACTTGTCTTAAAAATGAAGAAATGTGTTGTTTTGGAAGGTTGACACAAAATTGAAAAGGCAAATACAAATATGAAAAAAATTGAAAACAAATTTGATATGTGGTCATTAAAATAAGTTTCAGTCAGCTATGTCATTTTATTTGGTTTTTATTTGACTTTTTCTTCTGATCACCTCGAGTCAAGGGAAAATGTAAAAATCAACAATTGTGTGTTCGACAATAAATGCCATGTTAAATGTATTTGGCTCTGCCCATCAATCATGGAATATGAAACCGAAATGTCAACACTAACCAAACATGCATGAATTCAAACAAATAGATGGCACAGTTATCCTACCAATCTAGATGCCACTTACAACTGTCTGTCAGGTCTTTGAGCAGTGGAAATCTAGTGTCAAGACAAATGACAAAGCAAGAGAGGAATCATTGCAACACCATGCTGGTATGAAACAGCAAAGAAGACTACCAGGATGGCAAGGTTCTTGCACTGGACTGAAGCTAGAACTACCATTAAACATAACAAATTAATTAGATCATGAAATATTTGGATATTTATAATGCATTTTGATTAGAGAATTCAGTTCTGTGAGAAATGTAGCTTATTTTGTTTATGCATGATTTTAATTGTCTAGCCGATCTGATATGAAATTAGTGAAGGTTTTGTTATCAAAGTGTGAAAGCTATGCTAAGCTTTATATCACATACACATTGGCTGGGTTTTTTCAGGATGAGTAGTTATCACTGATCCATCGAACCATTATTCGTCTTCAATATTTATGAACTTTCTTATTCTGACTGAATAGAAGTGAAATTTACACAATGTGAGGTCTGTGAACAAAGCTTGTCAAGTCAAATTCATTGAAATGTCAGTTCTACTACAAACAACAACAAACAAATTCAGTAGATACATGTATCGAAAATTTTAATTCCAGAGTGGTTTATTTTAATATTACATAGGCATATCTGATCTATCAAGCTTGGTGCAAACCATTTCTACACCAGTTAATACGTTTATTAGTGTGACTACACAATTTCTGCTTGAATCAAAGTTTAAATGAGATCTCAAAAAGTTGTATATAATTACTGACAGGCACGAAAACGTGTAACTAATATTGGCATACATATTGCCAAGTAAACTGTGCTGGGTTGGTTTAATGTTCAGTCACCATACAAAGTGATCACAACACACTTACTCAAGTTGCATTTTGAAGAATCCATCCACGACGTAATCTTTGAAAAGAATCTGACTTCGTATTTCACTGTCACTGACACCTTAACTTGTCAGTCGGCTTCAAATATCGAAACTCAAGTATGGCCTTGAGGGAACATTAAGCTGTTTAATAGCTAATATCCGACATTTCTTCCTATCATTGCTTATTGCGCGTCAAACAGTGCAGTATGGGCTACATAATAAATGGTGTACTATGGTCTACATAATAAATTATTGATGATGTTGACTGTTTGCTTTCACAAATCTGTCACCTATTTATTTTAAAATTATAGAAATCACGTATGATTTTAACTCTTTGTCATTGCCAGTTGGCTTAGATGATGGTGTTGATGATAATGCGATGTCACTAACATTTTAGCATGTAAATGAGCACTAGGCTGACTCCAGCCTTGCAAAGCTAACTGTGTCTACATAAAAAACCATCGGACATTTCATCCTGCAGTAAACATGGATAACCTGATATAATGTTATATGTCTGCAAGTGCTGGTTGGTTGGCCACTGGGGTCGAACATTAGTGGCTTCAATCATCCGTCTCCAGATCCTTCTGTCTGACGTTTCCGTCTTCAGCTCCTCCTTCTCCAGACCCACATCTTCCTTTAAGCAGTCGATGTAAGTTGCTGCTGGTATTAACTGAAATATATTTTATTGTGATTTTCAAACATTCTGGTAGTGCTTACGTTGGGATATTATTTATGTAAGCTGAATTATCCATTGGCAGCGTTTACTTTGGTCTGCTGTGTCGTTTTTGGTAGTACACGTCACATGTAGTAAATGTCTGCTGGGCCTTCAAAGTAATGGATGTGGCTCATTTTTAGTGCACACAAATTGATTGATTAGCACAGTGTAAGACAATAGAGGTAATTAAGCTCATCTTTGACACAAAGGACACATCTCATTTGTGTTTGCAGATTTATTTTAACCATGTATAAAGAGATTCATCACACTGAAAAGTAATTTTTTTGTATTTAACAGTCAAATGTACCTTTTTACTGAAAACATTTGGCACTATTCAACTGGAAGATGGCAGAGATGCCACTGAAGAAAAAAGATGAATTTGCCTGAAATATGAAATAACCGAAATGTTCATCCATGCATTTATTTTAATTTATTGTTAATTTGAAAATTATTTTAACCTCCATTTTGGTAGGTATATTTTTAAAAACTTGACAGTCTATTCTGCTTGTTACCTAATGTCGCCATTCCTAATGGAACATACGATATGATTATGTTTTGCTGGGGGCAGTAAATTAAGGTACATGTCATGGCTGTTGGTGGTTAGCGTGAAGGAATAGTTTCAGGTTGAAACAGACATTAGCAAATCTCAAGATATGGACTTTAATTGTTTAGACATGAAGGCCCATTTGTTGGACACGAAAAAGTTGATTTATTTTGAAACAGATAAACTAATTTAAACAATTCAAAAAGGACTATAAAGTGTATAGTATGCTTTATCATATTGGAGTAGTTAATTTACTACATTACAAAGTTGAATTTTTTAACAATGTACCTTGCTTAACCATGGTTTAGATCATGTGAATAGAGTCACCGACATCGAGAGTTCATTACTTTTGTCCTTGAGACATGTAGACAAGATGTCTTTCTTCCTTTGGCACAAAAAAACATTTTCCTAATCAGACAAGAGCCTTCGATTTGCTGAATCCAGCCATGTGCCACTGCAGCTAAAGTGAAATGCTGCCATCTAGAATTAAGGGTACCTACAGTTGGCAGACTAGCCTGTGAGTGTGTGCCATTGCATACAAATGTTTTGGTTGATTTTGGTGTCAATGTAAAAAATGCATCCACTGGAGCAATACACAGACTTTAAGACCTGCATCTGCCTTACAACAGGTAGACCCACCTCCATTCCATCTGTGGGAATGTATTTTTCTGCCCAACATACCTACCCTCAGAGTTGATCAGTGGTTATAAGGCAGTACATTGCTACACTAGTATTTCTAAACTGGTCTTTGTATTCAGTAGAACTGAACTACTGTATTGTGAGTATACTGTCCACTGTATTGTCCAGTGCACTGGCCTTACTGACCACTGTGTTGTCCAGCGCACTGGCCATACTGACCACTGCATTGTCCAGTGCACTGGCCATACTGCCCACTGTATTTACTGACCACTGCATTGTCCAGATCACTGGCCATACTGACCACTGTGTTATCCAGTGTACTGGCCATACTGACCACTGTGTTATCCAGTGCACTGGCCATACTGACCACTGCATTGTCCAGTGCAATGGCCATAATGACCACTGCATTATCCAGTGCAATGGCATACCGACCACTGCATTGCCCAGTGCAATGGCAATACTGACCACTGCATTGCCCAGTGCAATGGCATACCGACCACTGCATTATCCAGTGCAATGGCATACCGACCACTGCATTGCCCAGTGCAATGGCATACCGACCACTGCATTGTCCAGTGCAATGGCAATACTGACCACTGCATTGCCCAGTGCACTGGCCATACTGACCACTGTATTGTCCAGTGCACCGGCCATACTGACCACTGCATTGTTCAGAGCATTGGCCATACTGACCACTGTTGTCCAGTGCACTGGCCATACTGACCACTGCATTGTCCAGTGCAATGGCCATAATGACCACTGCATTGTCCAGTGCAATGGCCATAATGACCACTGCATTGTCCAGTGCACTGGCCATACTGACCACTGCATTGTCCAGTGCACTGGCCATACTGACCACGGTATTGTTGTGTGTTTGTTTCAGTCGTGCTCCTACTTCTCTTCGAATACATTCCCGCTGCGTTTAGTGATGCGGAATGTTGACCTCCAAGCAGAGTCTATATACACCATGTTCAAGGTAGGGACAGCAGGAAGCCTCAGGTAGAGCAGGTATGAATGGGGAAGCACCTATGGCAGACTTCCTGTCACTTTCAGTTCACATTCTAACTTCATTAATAATACCTCAATAATCCGAAAACCTTCATATCAAGGCATCATTCCACGGCAACAGAATTGCCAAACACAAATAACGTATTGTTCCCTTTATTGGTTCGCTGCCACATAAACAAGCCCCGCCCCATTACAGAAGTGAAACAATGCACAATGCAGATTTTCATTAGTGAAGCTATGTTTTAAAACGTCAGTAGATCACACCATCTTGCAGATACTTTCAACATAACATTTCATTTAACCATAAGATGCCACCACATTTCTCCCATTTGTTTGTATTGCTCCCTCTGCACGAAAGTTGCACCATTATGGCATTGGCAAAGCAAACACATCGTGACTCGGAGATCACGTTAATGTCGGTCCCGTCTCAATTTGGGACGTAAAAGAACCACTGAGGACGACAAGCACCCTGGCAGTGACCACCCTCAGTGCCAGCATAGAAAGGTCGGCTTGGCGATAATGTTCTGAAAAAGGCTGACTAGTTGAATGAGACCTCATAAGATCAGCTCCACTGTAACCACAACATATACAGACTAGTCAGTTAATAGAACGTTGCCGAGTGCTGGAAACAACTAGAACTAGAATTATCTGCACCAATTCAGCACAGACAAAGGAGATGCTGCAATATTCATATCATATGGCTAGCACGATGGTTGTCAGGTTTTTTTACTAATTAATCAGGTGTTTGCTTAAAATTACAAAAATGCACTGCTACCACTGGTTGACTACCTCAAGTCATGCGTTCTTATCATGTTCTCAGATGAGCGTTGGATGGTTTGACAGATGTACAGATGAGCGTTGGATGGTTTGACAGATGTACAGAATCTGTCTTTGCTTCTTGTAGCCTGGTGTGGAGTTGCACATGTGAGGTGTATGCTGTTTGTGTGACAACCAGCCACTGACATCTTTTAACAAATTAATAGATTCCCACCTAAGTCTGCACTTGCATCTGCATGCCTAGTGAGAACCACACAGTACTACCAATAATGCACACGATTCATTGTTCCAAAAACATTTTTCATCCAAACACATACTGCAGGGCAAAATGTACGGAATTACGAAAACAAACAAGATTCAACTACAGAAGACAGAGAGACATCAGTATTCTACAGAGGATAACACAACTATAACACTGGTTATTTCCACTTTTGCCCTTGTCGGCAAGTGTACACTGAACAACAAAGGAAACATGAATATTTCAGTGTAAGTTTGTCACGATACAATGAACTTGCATCCATTTATACTGCAATGTGATGCAGCTGTTACGCATGGCCTATTTGTCAGTGGGATACACATGCAAATATAGTGAGAGCGTCATTCATTCTTACATCCAAATAAAGCGAAACCACCAACCCGAGTGCTGCCTTTGACACCGCAGCCACTCGAGTCAGAAACAGTCTGCCACAAACAGGACAAGCTCTGGTGAACATTCCAAAACAAACCTATTGTGTTCATCGCCATCCCGAACATCATTAGGAACTGGCAGAGGATCTAGTGATCAGACAGTTGGCTGATGCCCACAGAAACCTCCAAAACAGGCAACAAAATAAGTGGGATAAATCATGCACAGCATGCGATATCTGGTTGAGGTTTTCAAATTAATCAAATCACCTCACTAAGCTGTGCCATACAGCATTCATAAAAGTCTGACATATCAATTTAATATGTAAAAAATTTCTCTGGGGTATCGCACTCTCAATCGAGTGAACCTGGGTTTGAGTACAGTGCTGCTATTTCTAACCTTGGGCAAGTTTGCTAATTCTGCATTGCTCCTTTTCACTCAGCTGTATGAATGAGTACCTGGCTACAGACTGTGGTGGATATTTGTGTATGAATAGTCTTCGTGCAGTAATTACAGCATGCTGAATGCTTTCCAAGAGAAGTTGAGATGGTGTTCAATTCAACAGGTCTGCCAGGGAGTAAAATGTATAAAGCGTTTTGAGTAGTCCTAAAAATTGTTTGCTCTGCCATCTAAGAACTTAACTTTACTGAGGAACAATACACTGCGAACCAGATATTAAGTCAGACAGACTTAACTGCGTACGAGGCAACGGTAGCTGTCTAGATCACGTTCCATCAGTTTTGTGATTCTGGCAGAAATGCAAACCTTATAACCCCATCTGTCAATGTCCTGTTTATTTTTCTCAACAAACAATCCAGAACTAATACAATACAGGCATTTAAGAACCCACATATTAAAAAAACAATAGACAATATACAAAACTGACGTAGTTTCTCAAAACACTGCTTTTTAAAGTTTGCATCAATTTTAGCAATAAATCAAAAACTACTAAAAGTAAATCAACAGATAAGGTATCATTTTGAAGCTCGTGATCTGTGGAATCCAAAAGGTATATAAATCAATTTCATAATTTTGCATAAAATTCACATATAGCATAGCGTCCAGTCCTTTAAAAAAGTAAAGGTAAGTATATATATATATATATATATATATAGCGCAGTATCCGGTCCTCAGGACTGGCCAAAGTGCTTTTCTCCCTGGCAGACCTTTTTAATCGAACATCATCTCGACTTCTCCGGGAAGCGTCCGACCATGCTGCAATTACTGCCCGACAACTATTTGTACCTAAATATCCTCCACTCTCTATAACCAGGTACTCATTCATACAGCTGAGTCAACTGGAGCGAAGTAGAGTGAACAAAATTGCCCAAGATTCAACACAACAGCACATGATTCGAACCCGGGTGCTCTCGGTCGAGAGTCTAGCTCTAGCCACTGCATCACAGTGTCTTGCACCTTTCCTCCACCCTCACACAGCCCCTTCTGCCGGTCATTGCAGGTGGGAGATGACCTGCGTCAGGACATGCTGACGATGCAGTTGATTGGCATCATGGACCGACTGTGGCTGCAGCATGGACATGACCTCAAGATGATCACCTTCAAGTGTCAGGCAACCGCGACCAAGAAAGGTCAGAATTCACCTGTGACAACTGAACTACTTTAGTTTTGTACTTGAGTAGCAGTAAAATGAATTCACCTCAGAACTACTTGAATTAAAAAAATTACCGTCTAAAAACCCTACTTAAATAAAAAGTAAAACTTCTTTCCAAAAGTACTTGAAGTAAAAGTAGAAGTAAAACTAGAACTTGTGACGCATCCGCCGTATTTAATATACCAGTTGGAAGTTACCTCAGGTTGCGCTTACTTCCCAAATAAAGGTTTGTATGCAGATACAATCATGAAGTGGCCCGCAATTAAATACCATAAGTAGCTTTTGTCCTGGTGATGGGATTCTCGTGATGAGAGAAACATTTTATGACATGTCCTTGATAGGCGAAGTGCCATCAAGTGACATGGTTCAGAGAAAAAAATATATATATATATATCGCAAAGTAAATGAAAGTAACAAAGTAAAAAGTAGCTTTACCTTAGATAAACTAGATCGTTACAAGTAAAAGTAGTTAGTAGAAATTGTACTTTGTTTTCTGTTAATTACTACAAAAAAACTACTCAAGTAGAAAAACAATGTAGCTTATTAATTTGTTACATATCACCACTGGAGACCATCTATCCACTGAGTCTGTTGCAGCTAGGTCCACCAAGTTTGCTCAAATGATTGTCACAAATGTGAAGTCGTCGGACATATTTTGTCATATTTCTCTTTCAAATTCCAGCCCAAAATTATGTTCTTTTCGACAGAAGGGCCAAGTTGATTAAGTGAGAACAAGATGCAGGAAAGACTCTTCTGACAAATGTATGTTGTCCTAGTAATGTAAATGTATAACTATTTATGTAAAGATTGTTGCTAAAGCGAAGATTGGTGGATGTCATACGCGTAATTAGGATTGTAATGTCGGGTTCCGGTTACATAAGTTACGCACAGTTGTTTTTTATTCCCCGTTTTTTTACCAATTACAATTGCTATTCTCTCATATGTCCCTTGGTGGAATACTTGCGAAATCCTTGCATTTTATACTAATAATATAAATGGCTTTAATGTAGCAACTATGATAGAAGCAATAGCTTTCAATGAGTAATGTTTATGTTAGAACTCTAGGAAACATCACACAAATTGGAAGCCATGTCAACACTTTTTAGCCATTTGTTTTCATGCGTGGAGTTCCAACGGTTTAGGCACAAAAGAACGTAATGTCGCCGAATTTAAAGTAATAATCCCAATTCGAAAATGGATGTTGTCCTAATAAGAGAAATATGTCCTAATTATTCTATTAAGAAAAACAGCTTTGTTAGTTTGTTGTAATCAAATCATAATTACGTAAAATAGGTTTGTAGTAATGATTATAATGAGAGATATGGCAGTATTTGAATGACCCTTGCATCTCATGTCAAGCCCTAGGGCAGGTCAATGTACTCTAAGATAAAATAAGATCAGTTTATTTCAGACTCAGTCCTTAATATAAGGAAAGTTCCATAGTCATACATGTAATAACAAGGTGCGTCTATTTTGGAGTGGCCCTACAGTGCACATTGCTGATTTAGTGTGAGTGACTTCTTTATTCAAGTGTCACTTTCATTATATATACGGTTGAATGTGTGATCACTTTCAATCTATGATCTAGTACAATCTCTAAGTTAAATGGTCTTTGTTGGCTGTTTTTAAACACGGTTAAAACGGAACTTCGCAGGCTTTGAGTATATCAGAATATAAGGTTGAACCATTGTTGAAAGTTATTTTTTTAAATTGTCCTATTAGACCTCAGGTGACCACTGCAAGACAAAACCAACATATTCATCAAGTCCATTTGATGGTGAAGTTCCATAAAGCCAACAAAGCCACTCCCCAACACCACTGGGACATGGCTGAGGTTTAAGTGATCAGATGTTTAAGCACTTAAGGTGCCACAGTGCAAGCAGGGGGCCTTGTCAAACCTTGTTCTACACTGTCATAAAAAGCAAGTAGCTTCTAACACATGGCCAAATAAAATACCCCCCTTGTGTTTGATGGGCATTCCATAGTCATTTGACCTATTCATATAGTTGTACAGTCTGGTAAGTATTTAGTGTTGATTCACTGGAACAATTTATGTCCTGACAGGTCCAGTCCATTCATATGCAGTACACACATTATAAAACTTACATGAAATCATAAGAAATGTTTAAGAAATATATATATACACGTGTATATATATGTATTTGTAAAATAATATTAAATTAAAAAGACTATATATTAAGTAACTAAGTCTAAGGTACATGACCTTGTTTCAAAAATACTAAGATGATGAAATAAATAGTTGTAATATATTTAAAAAAATTAAAATATTATAATAATATACATGTTTATAAAAACAGTCAGATAGATTGTTTTAATAGTGCATTCGCCGATTAGTTATGTAACCTTTTTTATAGTTTTGTATCATCACTGACATGCTTTATCTGTAATTGCATTTTATTTGATCACCATGTAATATAGTTTTAATAATTTTATTATAATCATTATTTTTATTAATGTTGAATTTTAAGTGCCTCTTAACAGATTGTAATTCCAGATATACAGTGCTATATAACGAATACAAATACTTTTATTTCATATTAAAAACTCATAGTCATGTACATATACTTATAATTAAATAGGTTTTTTAAATGTAAATAAGTTTAAAATATATAAGTAAGTTAAAAAGTCTAAACAAATTATAATGTGTAATATTTCTAACTTATTTACTTTTAAAAGCAAATGCCTATAGATCTATACATACCAATTGTCTACGGGTTTTGCGTGAAATAAATGTACTCGTATAATATTAAGGTTGCCCAGTTATTGTTGTTATAGATACTGTAAAGTGTAGGACATTAGTCCTGCTAATGCTGTCACCTTGCTATTTGTGAAGGGTCACCTCAGTAGTAAGGTGCTGCTGTGTAACTAAAAATAAAGGTTATAATTGAACTTGTGTTTGTATTAACCTGTCGCTTTGTCCTCTCAGGTCTGGTCGAACTGATCACAGACTCGGAAACCTTGCGTAAGATCCAGGTGAAACATGGCCATGGACTCGCGGGATCATTCCGGGATCATTCCATCGCGTCGTGGCTTCAGACACAGAATCCAACAGAACTCGATTACCAGAAAGTAAGTATGGTGGTTTAAGTTCAGCGAACAGTCAATTAGGACATTAATGAACATTTCTATACCTTACTCATTTATTTCAGCCTTTCTACAAATGTTGGTTGCCAGTTAAGTTACATAAACAGTATTTTAGCAAATGGTAATGTTTCATACAAAAATATCTTGCTTGTTTCTTTCAACATATCTATGAATGTTGGTGACTAGATTCAGTCGATAGATGGAATGAGAGATAGACTTTTTTCGGAATTGTAAAATCAGACATAAAAACAAACATAAATAATAGTAAAAACAGTCATTGAGAAGGAGCCAATTAAGGCTGTGACCAGTTGATTTCAGATATACCAATGTAAGATTAAAGGAGCCCTGTATAGATTGTGCTATTCCACGGCAGAAGTATTTTGTTGGCCAATGCTTGGCGTCTGCGGCTATTTATAGAAGTCTCGTGCAGGCGATATGTTTGCCGTCATTAGTTCTCGGGAACACAACACAAGCGTACGCTGAATCTAGTGATTGTGTTGTTGATAAGGATTTATTTATGACATATACTGTTGCAAACTATCAACACTAAATAAATAAATCCTTATCAACAACACAATCACTAGATGCAGCGCACGCTTGTCTTTTGTTCCCAAGAACTAACAACGGCAAATATATCGCCTGCATGAGACTGTTCTACAAATAGCCACAGACACCAAATACTTCTGCCGTGGAATAGCGCAATCTATACAGGGACCCTTTAAGTAATGATTAGGTGAACTGGTCACCGTCAACTCCAGTCATCATAATAGGTCATTTGGGAATGCATAAACAGTTCTTAATATACAAATATTTTATTCTTAGTGTACAAATATTTTACCATCTTATTTCAACATTCACGAGACAGCCATCCAGTAGAAGGAATCAGCGTTTTAGCGTCTCATCCGTAGCATCCCTTTACGGACAGGTCATGTGGTATTTGTAGACCCCCAAACACTGTATGTCTTTCTGATTTATAGTATGTCACATACCAGTCAATTCCGATATACATTGTGGATACAGTGACCTATTGGTATGCCTTTTTTGGAACACCGCCAACCATTTCGGAAGTTTTTTGTATATTTTCATGACTTTACCTTGCACTTTAAACAAATTTATTCCATGAAAACCGCAGTAATGGAAGTTATGGAATGTTCACTTAGGCAGTAATGGAATGTTTACATCCAACATGCAACAGAATAATTAGTTTGTCTCCCCTCTCTCAAGCTGTGTCATACCATAAGCTGAGGTACATCTAAAGAGGACCAAGCTGAGCTGGCATTTTGCAGCTGCCTTCCACAACCATCTACACTTTGATAGGTCTGGCTGACTCTTTAACCTTTCAGAGCAAATGTCAAGTTAGATTTCACATTATGATAAGGTAAAAAAAAACTGGCTCTTGCGTGTTTATGTCAGACTGTTCAGCATCGTTTCTCACTGATTCCACTTTGATAAATTGCTTATGTTTTCTGCCCACTGACATGAGCTACAGAATTGTAATTTTTTTGTTTTACTTCACAACTTTTAAGAAGGACAACTACAATGTTTTATGAGTTTTAATGAGAATTTTTTTTTTAAAAGGTTGGCTTTACACAGTTTGGGATTATACACATTTTTGGAGAGAATAAAATGTCTTTACATTATTTCCTAAGCAAGTCTGTAAAGTGCATATGATATTATGACAAGAACAACAAGAACTAAAACGCCTTCATTTATATATATATATATATACACACACACATATGTATATATATATATATATATAACATTATGATTTCCAACAAGAACGTCTTTCATTCATTGCCAGGCCGTCGACAACTTCACTTCATCATGTGCCGGCTACTGTGTCGCCACCTACCTGCTCGGCATTTGTGACCGCCACAACGACAACATCATGATCAAATATACAGGTCACATGTTCCACATTGACTTCGGCAAGTTCCTTGGCGATTCACAGATGTTTGGTAACTTCAAGCGGTAAGTACTGCTTGTATATGCTGCCTTCACACGTCAGTAGTTGATGCCGCCTTCACACGTCAGTAGTTGATGCCGCCTTCACACGTCAGTAGTTGATGCCGCCTTCACACGTCAGTAGTTGATGCCGCCTTCACACGTCAGTAGTTGACTACACTACCCCTGGCACATGGCCTATGCTACGTGTGGAAGTTCACGTCGAATCAGTTGTACTTTGTCCTAGATGTTAACGGTCGCAGCCGTGACCTCCAGACGCCTGCACCCATATAAAAGAAATCCCAATATAATTACCACGTCAAGCAATTCACACGAGCCAGCGAGCCTACTGCAGAATATGACAAGTAATGTCAGTCATGATTGGATGAAAGCAAAATCACCCTAACTAAACTGGCAAGAAGATGACTGGCAAATGGGCTTATCTTAGCTTCAGTGTTTCGACAAGACAATAATAATATGCCAGGGGGTATTAAAAGACTGATGTAACCATCAGCACCACCTGGTGTGCAAACCACCAATAGCGAATAGACTCACTTTAAGTTTATGCAGTAGTCTTCTAGATTGTTTCGAACACTCTGCTGCACCTAGGGCTAGTCAGGCATTCACTTTCATCGATTTCTCATAATTGGGAGTCTGCAGACTAATATATGGGTTACGTGAATTTATCTGCAGACTCTCACTTATGAGAAAGCGAAAACTTTCCTAAGACTGTAAAAAAATAGCTGCGGAGAGTGAAACAAGGAGCTGTGCACTCAAGGACGCGTGGGGAAATCGAAGCCTGACTATGTAGGATTATGTTTATTATTTTATGCTTGCAGGGTGAGGTGACAAGGCAGTTTCTAAATAAATCATGTCGGCACATACCATGCTCTTGTGTTCATTGTTGTCGTCTGCCATCCTCATCCTGATGTGTTCTGGTAAAATGAACACATAATGGCACAGTATAGAATGGCTCAATGCAGGAAGGTACATGACGATATGACACAATGAAGAATGGCACATTATAGAATGGCACATTATAGAGTGGCACATGCAGCACACATAATGGTACATCACAAAAATTACTCAGAATGACAGATAGTTAACTGTGTTAAGATAAATCGCCTACAACAAACTTGTCTGAAATATGACAAAAGTGACTCTTGCGGTTATTGTTAAACTCCCTTTTTTTTATAAATGAACCATTTTGCTAGTTTTTGTGTTTAAACTTTTTACTTTACTGTTTTATTATATCCCTGTGATCTATAGTAAAACATACATTGCAGACTCAAGGCTACATATATGTCAGCAGCTCTGGATTGCATAATGTGCTACTCATACGGAAACAACATACGGTAATTGATACAGACAAGCTACAATTTACACACAGAATATTGTCAGTTAACAGCATGTTAAATGTTTTAACTAACAGATGACTGTAAAGTTGTAGTAAGTTGTTCTCTAACTAGAACAATGACAACAAAGAGGACATGTTTGAAATTTGTCCTTCCTGTTGCAGTGACCGTGTGCCATTTGTTTTGACATCAGACATGGCCTACGTGATCAATGGAGGAGACAAGTCCAGTTGCAAGTTCCAGGAATTCGTCGATCTCTGCTGCTCTGCTCTGAATGTGTTGCGACATCATGGCAACCTCTTTTTGAATCTCTTCTCACTCGTACGTCTTCTAACCCTCTATTTCTTGTATGAAACTTGTAAATGGAGGTTTCTGTTTAAATTCTGACTTACTTTATTTTGTTAGAATGCATTTGCCAATTCCTTAGATGTCTTTAGAATTGTGTGTGAGTGTAGGTGCGTGCGTGCGTGCGTGCGTGCGTGCGTGCGTGCGTGCGTGCGTGCCCTAGTAACGTATTCATTATTTTAAGTGTACATGTCCTATTTAGCACACTCCTTTTTCAGTAACATCTCACATTGATCTATGACTAAAAGTGATCACCAGATCCATCATGTATTGTAATTCCCTGTCAACTAATGACAACATGAGAAAGAAAGTTCCACCATCTGCAGCCTTTGTGGCATTCCAATTTCCCTTTGACCACAAAATCACCATAACGTGGATGTATAAATCACTTCCAGTCAACTTCAGTTATGTTGACATGTGTCGTCCTGGCTGAACTAACATTTTATTTCGGCAGAGGATGTCATGACCTGCTGTATAACTTTGTCTTAGGCCTACTACATATATCATGCAGATCGTTTGTCTTAGGCCTACCACATATATCATGCAGATCGTTTGTCTTAGGCCTACCACATATATCATGCAGATCGTTTGTCTTAGGCCTACCACATATATCATGCAGATCGTTTGTCTTCCTAAGCACATGCTAACTAATGTATCCCTTCATCATCATCTTACACATGCTAACTATTGTATCCCTTCATCATCATCTTACACATGCTAACTAATGTATCCCTTCATCATCATCTTACACATGCTAACTATTGTATCCCTTCATCATCATCTTACACATGCTAACTAATGTATCCCTTCATCATCATCTTACACATGCTAACTATTGTATCCCTTCATCATCATCTTACGCATGCTAACTAATGTATGCCTTCATCATCATCTTACGCATGCTAACTAATGTATCCCTTCATCATCATCTTACACATGCTAACTAATGTATCCCTTCATCATCATCTTACACATGCTAACTAATGTATCCCTTCATCATCATCTTACACATGCTAACTATTGTATCCCTTCATCATCATCATCATCTTACACATGAAAAGAAGAACTAAAGCAATCGTAACTGATCCTAGTCATCCCGTGCATGCACTCTTTGTAACTGATCTTAATCATCCCCTGCATGCACTCTTTGTAACTGATCCTAATCATCCCCTGCATGCACTCTTTGTAACTGATCCTGGTCATCCCCTGCATGCACTCTTTGTAACTGATCCTAGTCATCCCTTGTATGCACTCTTTGTAACTGATCCTGGTCATCCCCTGCATGCACTCTCTGTAACTGATCCTAGTCATCCCCTGCATGCACTCTTTGTAACTGATCCTAATCATCCCCTGCATGCACTCTTTGTAACTGATCTTGGTCATTCCCTGCATGCACTCTTTGTAACTGATCCTAGTCATCCCCTGCATGCACTCTTTGTAACTGATCCTAATCATCCCCTGCATGCACTCTTTGTAACTGATCCTGGTCATCCCCTGCATGCACTCTTTGTAACTGATCCTGGTCATACCCTGCATGCACTCTTTGTAACTGATCCTAGTCATCCCTTGTATGCACTATTTGTAACTGATCCTAGTCATACCCTGCATGCACTCTTTGTAACTGATCCTAGTCATCCCTTGTATGCACTATTTGTAACTGATCCTAGTCATCCATTGCATGAACTCTTTGTAACTGATCCTAGTCATCCCCTGCATGCACTCTTTGTAACTGATCCTGGTCATACCCTGCATGCACTCTTTGTAACTGATCCTAGTCATCCCCTGCATGCACTCTTTGTAACTGATCCTAGTCATCCATTGCATGAACTCTTTGTAACTGATCCTAGTCATCCCCTGCATGCACTCTTTGTAACTGATCCTGGTCATACCCTGCATGCACTCTTTGTAATTGATCCTAGTCATCCATTGCATGAACTCTTTGTAACTGATCCTAGTCATCTCCTGCATGCATTCTTTGTAACTGATCCTAGTCATCTCCTGCATGCATTCTTTGTAATTGATCATGGTCATCCCCTGCATGCACTCTTTGTAACCGATCCTGGTCATCCCCTGCATGCACTCTTTGTAAACGATCCTGGTCATCCCCTGCATGCACTCTTTGTAACAGTGAAGTATATATTAAACACTATGTGATGGTTCTTTAAAATTCAGTAAATGCTGATTGATGATTTTCTGATTATTCATTTATTTACCCATCTTAAGCGCTTGCTTGCTATATTCATACAATATATTTTTTCCTGGAATGTGTTTTTCTTAAAATGGTGTTATATATATATATATATATATATATTTCTCGACTTTTTTTGCACTTCTATATTGTTGTACACACTTCTTTGATTTCATATGTTTAATATGCTGTGATATATGTCAAATGTATTTACTTTTCTTGGAATGAATCAATATGACTATAACTTATCTCTCCAATGAGAAGTAATTTTATACATGTGGTAATAATCCGGCAGTCAAACGCCCTTTTGAAGGTGGATCGCACAATGTTTTCTTGCATTTTTATGACCTTCTAACCTTCTAGGTCAATAATCCGACGAGTGCCACTTTGGCACACTTGGGCGTTTTTGTGTAAACTCATTAATATGCAAATTAGTCATCGCCTTTCAAATATATATTACTTTTCTGAATATCTCAAATTGTAAACATCCAAACAATCGTGTTATTATGGGTCCAAATGCATGTTTTCAGGGTATATGGGTATGATTATGTCAGTGAACGAATCATAGTATGCATATTTGTCGCATGAATATGCAAATTAGCTCTGACCAGTATAACTTCATGAAATTCGTTTATATCTCCTCAATAGTCGAGCAATAGGCACTACTTAATGGACAGACTTAAATGTCCCCCTCCCCATACAAAAACCCAAATTGTATACCCTAGATATCCACATGACAACGAAGCCTATCGTAGAACTAGCGTGACTCTAAGGGCAAACAAGGTCACCGTCAAATGATAATATTTCGAAATTGTCCACTTCCGCAAACGTATTATAATTACAATGGTTGCATATCTTTTGTTAATAATAAAGTAGCCATACCATATATTTTTAGAAAGATTAATGTCTCCCGGTCAAAATTGGATACTATATGGAGCTGTTACACTGTATAGTAAGTGTGGAGCTAAGGTCAAACAAGGTCACCATGAAATTATGAATATCCAAACTTGAAATACCACGAACATTAGGTTATAATAACTCTGTATCGACTTCATTTCTATGGACATGTTACATACATTGCGAAATAACAATTTCTTCCCTTCAAAATGAGATATCACTTGGAGGTTTCAATTGATGGAGTTTGTGTGGAGCGGCGACCAAACAGTGTCACCGTCAAACAATAGATGTTCGAAATTGCACCATCCTGCAAACGTTATACTGTACCAATGTTACCTACTTCCTCATGGCCATGTGATCTACATTTTGAAAGCCTACCGTCTCCCCTTAAATACAGGATACCACGGGGAGTTATCAAGTGGTGCAGTAAGTGTGGAGTGAATGTCAAGCAAGGTCATCACCAAGTGATGAGTGTTCAAAACTGCGCCATTCCGCAAACGTTGTACAATTACAATGTTTGCATATCTATTTTGTCTACCTACACTGGGCCATGTTATACACCTATGCGTATTGTATCCCTGTCAAAATGATTGGCATGAAATTGTAAAGTGGTAGTATAACTGTGGAGTGAAGGTTGAACAAGGTCACCATCAAAAGATACATGCATTTTTTTAAATTGTGTCATTCCGCAGATTGTAGGTGATGTTGTTTTTCTACGGCATTTTTGCATCACCCATGGGATGAGAAAGTAGATGATGGTGGATGCCATCCTCAATGTTGAATTTGAATGACATTTTGAGGGTCACAAACTCAATCTTGTGTCAAAATATTTGTATTCATTAACTGATATGTTCTTGTGCACATGACAGCCTTTTCACATCCTATGCCACCTGGAGTGGGCATCTGCTGATGAACCAGTTAACTGGTCAACCAAATAAAAGCTTGTTACACTATGCCCTCTGAATACTGCTAAAGAGCATCCAAAGTTATTGGAATATCTTAGTGATATTATTCCTTTGACAGAATATTTTTTCATTGCCTCAATAACGGAGACCACGCATGCTGCAACACTACTTACAGAGGGCAATAGTGATGCGTTCCAGGAGTTGAAGTGTCGCGAATCCAGATCCATTTGTATCTGGATTCGTGACACTTCAACTCCTGGAACGCATCACCTGGATCTGGATTTTGTGAATGTTGTGGTTCCTTCGTGGTATGAAATTTGGATGTCCCATGCTATTGACAACTGGCAATGATGTGGGCAGGTCTTTCCAGAGCGTGATGGATGCCGTTGCCTTTATGATGAATAACGTTATTGCCTGTCCCAAGGCCTGTCCGAATGTGTGCAGCCGGGTATAAACTTGACAAGGTCATAACTCCTAACGATCGGAAACACACTGCGAATCATGCATGGCTTTGATCCCTTTTCCACAAAGCATTTTACACAAGGATCAACAGTTGCATGCCAGGTTCTTCAAAGTCTTACTGGATGTAGCATGTCATAGTTGCACCTAGTGATGACGACTGAGGTGTCAAACACTTCCTTTCAACCGAGATAGTGGAGCTTTGCAACCTTAATGGAGAGAAATGCAAATAGCTCATGTATGTTGGTAACATTGTGATGAAAGTATTTCCAGTTTACTGGCACATTGTTGTCCAATGTTACTTTCCTAAGAATCCTGTTACCAGGCTTCTCTCTTGTGGATTATTTGATCCTGTATGCGAGGTACCTGTCTCGGTCGACGCCAATATTGTTGGAGTGATTTAAGTACTTCATGATGTGCTGAACAACAAAAGTGTCAACACGCTCATCAAATGTGGTGAAGTTGGTTGATGCATTTTTTGATGGCAATGCTGGTTGATGCATCTTTTGACAGTGACCTTCAACCTTCACCTTCAACCTTCACTCCTCACTTAGACCACCACTTTACAACTCTAAGCGATGCCTCATTTTGACGGGGATACACTACACGTAGGTGTATAACATGGCCTAGTGTAGGTAGACAGAGGAGATATGCAAACATTGTAATTGCACAACGTCTGTGGAATAGCGCAGTTTTGAACATTCATCATTTGGTGGTGTCTTTGCTTGACTTGCACCACTTGATAGCTCCCCATGGTATCCCGTATTTACAGGGAGATAGTAAGATTTCCAAAGGTATATCACATGGCTATGAGCAGATAGGTAACGTATATAAGCCACCATTGGTTTTGTATAACGTTTACGGGATGGCGTAATTTCGAACATCTATTACTTGACGGTGATACTGTTTGATCATCGCTCCATACAAACTCCATCAACTAACATCTCCAAGTCATATCACATTTTGATGAGAAGAAATTGTTCTTTCACAATGTGTATAACATGTTCATAGAAACGAAGCAGATACAGAGTTATTGTAACTTTATGAAGTGTGCCATATTGCAGAAGTTCGAATATCCATAATTTCATGGTGACTTTGTTTGACCTTAGCTCCACACTTACTATTCCGGGTAACAGCTCCATGTCGTATCTCGTTGTGACGGGGAGACAATAAGCTTTCCAAACATTTGAGATACCCATTTTGTTTTTAAATAAAGTATATATGCAATCATTGTTATTTTAATATGGAAGTGCACAATTTCGAAATTTTACATTTGACAGTGACCTTGTTTGACGCTTACTCCATCACTTGGCTGTTCTAAGACAGACCTCGTTGTGATGGAGATATCTTGGGCTTTCAAATGATATACCATTTTGGCGTTTTGCACGTATGGGAAGGGGGGGCATTTAAGTTAAGTTAAGGTGCGTTAGTAATACCTACCACTTGCCTATTGATGAGATACACACAAAAAAAGCATGAGGTTATATTGGTCAGAGCTAATTTGCATATTCATGTGACAAATTTGCATACCATGATTTGTTCACTGACGCAATAATAACAAGAGACCAAGAAAACATTCGCTTGGACGCCTTATTTTGATTGTTTTGGATGTTTACTATTCGATATATTCAGGAAAACAGTATTTATTTTAATAGCGATGACTAATTTGCATATTAATCGGTTTATACCAAAACGCTCAAGGGTGCCTGGGTGGCACCCATCAGATTATTGACCTAGAGGTGTAGAAGGTCACGAAAATGAAAACAAACATCGTGGGGACCCTAATGCATGCTTCACTGGCTAACGCCTGGACTGTAACCACAAATAATTGACGACAGTATGCGTATTCCAATTAAAAATGACATGCAATGTCAGTAGAACCATATTAAATGTTTAAAACAGAAATCATCAGCTTGGTGGCGCCACATAACGGGGTAGAGCAAAAACAGTAAGAAATGCACACAAGCGCCACCATGTGGCACCACTGTTTTGTTATTTTCAGATTTTTTGTAACATTAAGAATATTCCTTATGCATACGGTACGCTTGATAGAATTAATATGGTACCTTTGAAAGGCATGCATTCCAGATAATCACTTTGTTTGGTAGATGGTGCAGCTTGAGTAACATGTAACATGACCCGCCACAGCGAACCAGATATTAAGTCACGCAGACCTATTCTGCAAACGAGACAAAAATAGTTGTCTAAGACATGACCCAATAATTTTGTGATTTTGGCAGAAATGTATAACTTATAATCTCATCTTTTAACATCCAGTTTATTTTTATCAACAAACAATCCAAAACTAATCAAGATACAAGCATTTGCAAAACCATATATTAAAAAACAACAGACAGTATTAGCCAGAATGACCACGTTTCTCAAAACATTCCTTTTTTAAAGAGTGCCTCCGTTTTAGCAATAGATCAAACATGACGCAAGACATTTCAACAGATGAGGTGCCATTTTAAAGCTAGTGATCTACGAAATCTAAAGTGGTACAAAATTCTATTTAACTATTTTGTGACTTATTACCCACTTTGCTGTGACAGGTCAGATGTATTATATAAAACACCTTCCAGACTCAAAGAGTAAGCTACTTGTTTGTTTACTGTTGCACAGATGGTGAACTCAAACATTCCGGGCGTCAACAAGAATGCTCTCAAGTATGTGCAGAAAGCGCTGCTCCCTGAACACACAGACGCCGAAGTCACCGCCATCTTTACGAGGTAAACCAAACTCCTCCGTTACTTCTGTGTAACATTCTCTCCTTCCAACTTGCTACTGGTGCCATAGCATTGTTACAACAATGTATATGTTCTTGTGTGTTGCTCTGCCTAGTCCTTAGGCCTGCTCAAAGTATAAAACACTTTACTCCCTGTTCAATTGAACACTGCCTCAACTTTTCTGGGAAGCATTTAGCCATGGTGGAATTACTGCACGAAGACTGTTCACATATATCCACATTTACACAGCTTGGTGAACTGAAGCAATGTGAAGTGGGTTAAATTGCCCATGTCTTGAAGTAGTACAAGAGGATTCGAACCCGGATTCTCTTGATTGGGAGACCAATATTCTATCCGCACACGGATTGGTGGCATTGTGATTAGAACATCACCCTGGGTGGTAATTTTGTAAACGAACCAACAAATGCAACAGAGCGTGCCACTTAAAAACTCAAGCCAATATTGTTGGAGTGATTTAAGTGTTTCATAATGTGCGGAACAACAGAAATGTCTGCATACTCATCAAATGTGGTGATGTTGGTTGATGCATCTTTTGACAGTGACCTTCAACCTTCACCTTCAACCTTCACTCCTCACTTAGACCACCACTTTATAACTCTACACCATGTCTCATTTTGACGGGATACAGCCGCCGTAGAATAAAGGCTAACATTATCCAATTTACATGCCAGAGTTCTGAGCAAAAAACATTTGGTAGTGTTAACATTTAATAACCAAGTTTTGGACCAAATTGCAAGTTTGTTTAAATCATCATGAAGGTCATCAGTCAGCTGACGTGGAAATCTTTAAATATAGTTTTGTATTGTCAGCAAATATTTTAGCAGTTGCCTTTACTGAGTTTGGTAGATCATTAACATATAACAAAAATAATATAGGTCCTAGAATCGAGGATATCAATATGTGGTATAAAATTGGGGAATTCACTGGACCATCACATACAATGTGCCAAAACTGTTTAAATTTTTCAGAAATTGTACAAAATTAAAATGTTCCAATATTATCGATTGCTGTTTTTTTATATTGAAAATATGCACAAGAAAACAAAAATTGTACTTTATTGTATTTGTATGATTATGTTATTATAATTCAAACTTTTTTATATTAGAACTGATTATTGTTTTGAAAGTTGAAATCACTTCATAAATGATAAACTTCTGCTTTCTCCTTTTCTACAATAATTGTGAACACAGTTAAAGCATAAAATCGTGTGTGTTATACTGTTATTGTGGAAATAAAAAATGTATCATATTATTATTGATGACGTCTTCCCGTCGCCCTGACCTCAGCGTGTTGTTGTATTATTATTATTGATGACGTCTTCCCGTCGCCCTGACCTCAGCGTGTTGTTGTATTATTGATGACGTCTTCCCGTCGCCCTGACCTCAGCGTGTTGTTGTATTAATATTATTGATGACGTCTTCTCGTCGCCCTGACCTCAGCGTGTTGTTGTATTATTGATGACGTCTTCCCGTCGC
The DNA here is from genome assembly GCA_963995525.1 of Escarpia spicata. Taxonomy (NCBI): domain Eukaryota; kingdom Metazoa; phylum Annelida; class Polychaeta; order Sabellida; family Siboglinidae; genus Escarpia; species Escarpia spicata. The sequence goes on from OZ023212.1 coordinate 11,637,400, forward strand.
CCTGACCTCAGCGTGTTGTATTATTATTATTGATGACGTCTTCCCGTCGCCCTGACCTCAGCGTGTTGTTGTATTATTATTGATGACATCTTCCCGTCACCTTGACCTCAGCGTGTTGTTGTATTATTATTGATGACGTCTTCCCGTCACCCTGACCTCAGCGTGTTGTTGTATTATTATTGATGACGTCTTCCCGTCACCCTGACCTCAGCGTGTTGTATTATTGATGACGTCTTCCCGTCGCCCTGACCTCAGCGTGTTGTTGTATTATTATTGATGACGTCTTCCCGTCACCCTGACCTCAGCGTGTTGTTGTATTATTGATGACGTCTTCCCGTCGCCCTGACCTCAGCGTGTTGTTGTATTATTATTATTGATGACGTCTTCCCGTCGCCCTGACCTCATCGTGTTGTTGTATTATTATTGATGACGTCTTCCCGTCACCCTGACCTCAGCGTGTTGTTGTATTATTGATGACGTCTTCCCGTCACCCTGACCTCAGCGTGTTGTTGTATTATTGATGACGTCTTCCCGTCGCCCTGACCTCAGCGTGTTGTTGTATTATTATTGATGACATCTTCCCGCCACCCTGACCTCAGCGTGTTGTTGTATTATTATTATTGATGACGTCTTCCCGTCGCCCTGACCTCAGCGTGTTGTTGTATTATTATTGATGACGTCTTCCCGTCACCTTGACCTCAGCGTGTTGTTGTATTATTATTGATGACGTCTTCCCGTCGCCCTGACCTCAGCGTGTTGTTGTATTATTATTATTAATGACGTCTTCCCGTCGCCCTGACCTCAGCGTGTTGTTGTATTATTATTGATGACGTCTTCCCGTCACTCTGACCTCAGCGTGTTGTTGTATTATTATTGATGACGTCTTCCCATCACCCTGACCTCAGCGTGTTGTTGTATTATTGATGACGTCTTCCCGTCGCCCTGACCTCAGCATGTTGTTGTATTATTATTATTGATGACGTCTTCCCGTCGCCCTGACCTCAGCGTGTTGTTGTATTATTATTGATGACGTCTTCCCGTCACCTTGACCTCAGCGTGTTGTTGTATTATTATTGATGACGTCTTCCCGTCGCCCTGACCTCAGCGTGTTGTTGTATTATTATTATTGATGACGTCTTCCCGCCGCCCTGACCTCAGCGTGTTGTATTATTATTGATGACGTCTTCCCGTCGCCCTGACCTCAGCGTGTTGTTGTATTATTATTGATGACGTCTTCCCGTCACCCTGACCTCAGCGTGTTGTTGTATTATTATTGATGACGTCTTCCCGTCACCCTGACCTCAGCGTGTTGTATTATTATTATTGATGACGTCTTCCCGTCGCCCTGACCTCAGCGTGTTGTTGTATTATTATTGATGACGTCTTCCCGTCACCCTGACCTCAGCGTGTTGTTGTATTATTATTGATGACGTCTTCCTGTCGCCCTGACCTCAGCGTGTTGTTGTATTATTATTATTGATGACGTCTTCCCGTCGCCCTGACCTCAGCATGTTGTTGTATTATTACTATTGATGACGTCTTCCCGTCGCCCTGACCTCAGCGTGTTGTTGTAGTATTATTGATGACGTCTTCGCATCACCCTGACCTCAGCATGTCGTATTATTATTGATGATGTCTTCCCGTCACCCTGACCTCAGCGTGTTGTTGTATTATTATTGATGACGTCTTCGCATCACCCTGACCTCAGCGTGTCGTATTATTATTGATGACGTCTTCCCGTCGCCCTGACCTCAGCGTGTTGTTGTATTATTATTATTGATGACGTCTTCCCGTCGCCCTGACCTCAGCGTGTTGTTGTATTATTATTATTGATGACGTCTTCCCATCACCCTGACCTCAGCGTGTTGTATTATTATTGATGACGTCTTCCCATCACCCTGACCTCAGCGTGTTGTTGTATTATTATTATTGATGACGTCTTCCCGTCGCCCTGACCTCAGCGTGTTTTTGTATTATTATTGATTACGTCTTCCCGTCACCTTGACCTCAGCGTGTTGTTGTATTATTATTGATGACGTCTTCCCGTCGCCCTGACCTCAGCGTGTTGTTGTATTATTATTATTGATGACGTCTTCCCGCCGCCCTGACCTCAGCGTGTTGTTGTATTATTATTGATGATGTCTTCCCGTCGCCCTGACCTCAGCGTGTTGTTGTATTATTATTGATGACGTCTTCCCGTCACCCTGACTTCAGCGTGTTGTTGTATTATTATTGATGACGTCTTCCCGTCACCCTGACCTCAGCGTGTTGTTGTATTATTATTATTGATGACGTCTTCCCGTCGCCCTGACCTCAGCGTGTTGTTGTATTATTATTGATGACGTCTTCCCGTCACCCTGACCTCAGCGTGTTGTTGTATTATTATTGATGACGTCTTCCCGTCGCCCTGACCTCAGCGTGTTGTATTATTATTATTGATGACGTCTTCCCGTCGCCCTGACCTCAGCGTGTTGTTGTATTATTATTATTGATGACGTCTTCCCGTCGCCCTGACCTCAGCGTGTTGTTGTATTATTATTGATGACGTCTTCGCATCACCCTGACCTCAGCGTGTCGTATTATTATTGATGACGTCTTCCCGTCGCCCTGACCTCAGCGTGTTGTATTATTATTATTGATGACGTCTTCCCGTCGCCCTGACCTCAGCGTGTTGTTGTATTATTATTATTGATGACGTCTTCCCGTCGCCCTGACCTCAGCGTGTTGTTGTATTATTATTGATGACGTCTTCGCATCACCCTGACCTCAGCGTGTCGTATTATTATTGATGACGTCTTCCCGTCGCCCTGACCTCAGCGTGTTGTTGTATTATTGATGACGTCTTCCCGACGCCCTGACCTCAGCGTGTTGTTGTAGGATGATTGATGAGAGTCTGAGGTCGACCTTCACACAGATCAACTTCTTCCTTCACAACCTCGCTCAGATGAAGTTCTCCGGCCACACAGAGGGCGCTCTCCTCTCCTTCATTCCAAAGACGTACAGGTTCGCACCAGGCATAGTTCCGCGGTCATTGACTTTTCGTTAGACCCTTGGCCACAAATAATTGTTTCCAGTCTTCAATTAATCATACATGGCAGCCAATCACGTCAGTCACAGCCATTATTGGCGAGTTTTGTTTTTTCAATGACAAACCTGTGTCATTTGAGCCATTTATTTAATTAATACTGACCCATTCGATTTGTTTCACTACCAGTTATGCTAATGGTAGCCATTAATATGGGCGTCTAGTCTTGGAACTATTAGTTAATTTAGTTAATTCAGTTGGCCCCCTCTAAATTCCACCAGTCTTATCAGTTGTAATTTCCAGACTTGGCCAGTCATCTGCCAGTCTTGAAGATGGGCAGACATGTTTCTGGCTAAGCCCCTGCTCTTTATTAGGGCGATTTATCAATGCTTCAGTGAATCAGGACACTTTTCTCACACAATACACAAAATACAGTTAAAGAGAGGCAGTCTGTTCCTCTATCCTGAATTCACCAACATAGTAATTTGTAACAGGAAGTCTGCTGAATTAGGTGCGGTGAATGTGGGAAAATGGGAAATCGTTGAACATAAAAGGGTACTGTGGTTAGTTCAGTTCACCTCGGAAATATTGTCAATAAAGCTTGTTTTAAAAATGGATGTTTTGTTTGCAATTTGAACCTGTCGCAGTGGAAACTTTCAGATTGCAAACATTGTTATGGGATTACTAGACACAATTGGGTCGGCATACACCTTCAATATAGTTACTATAATCTGAAGAATATTATATTAATTAATAAATAGCTACCTATGATGCAGTGCAAATAAACTGTTTCTCTAAATCTATGTATCATCATGTATCACGACATGTATCGTATGACCAGAATGATGAGATGACTGTATTAGCCAGACTGGTGTCCTATTCTTTGCTATATTATCTACATAAGTTATTTGGGATTGTCCTAAATCTGAGGTGGCTCTTACTGAGGTGTCCTATATTTTGATATCACGGAAATTATTTGGGATCATCCTAATTGTGAGGTGGCTGAATTACTTAGGTGAACTTAAAGCAAAGTTCAACTATACTTTTAGTGAATGACGTATGTGTATTTAGTTTTTATTACTTGTATTTTATCTAGATAACATATACATAAAATACAAGTTAATTCTTAAATAGCCAAGTCTGAAATATTGTATGATTGTTTTTTAAAGTAAACATCACGTTATCATCACATTGCAAAAAACATTATTTATCCTCCTATGTGTCACGCAGTCACTGGTGTAAGGTTATTTTATGTGACTGATTTCTCACGTGCATCTATATTCATCAAAATTTTGGTTGCTTTTGAGAATGTACACATTCTTCAAGGATGTAAGTATGCCAAATCACCTTATATCGTGTGCATTTTGAATTACAGCCTGGCATAAATAACACTGTCTTGCTCATTCTCAGCACTTTGTTTCCCATTTGACAGCATCTACACGGATGGGAAGATCTCCAAAGTTGGGATCTACGGCTATCAGAAGAGGTACAACCCAGAGAAGTATTACGTGAGTTTCTGGCAATACATTCACAACTATCACGGTCAGTGTGCCTTTAATTTAGGGGCTGTTAGGCTAACTTTAAAATGGCCAATTATAATTTTACATACATTCAGTCAGTTTGAGTATTGTGAGTAATCATATAATTATTTGTCTTTTTAGTATTGTTGAAATGTGTAGTAGTTTGCTATTTCATGGGTGTGTGTAAGTTGGTGTTTTAATGATGTAGCTCTCCCATCAGTGTCTCGCAAAACCTAACAGATTTTGTGTTTAAGTATGTATAATACCTGGCAGATATTCACAGTCAATCAGACTAACCTATGCAAATTATTCTATGGATTTATACAGCATTCAAGTCAAAACTTTAAATAAGAGTTAAACCCTTTTTATCTGTGTGTATCCCACCTTTCTGACCTTTCTGACGAATCCGCCGTCCGCCGTTAGCTACCGTATTTCAGAAACCGTTCAGCAACTTTTTCTCTAATTTTGCATAGACATATCTTAGGGCACTGCCACTATGCACAAGAAATCTGTATTTTATTGAATCATTTTAAGGGCTCCCTAGGGCCTCGAAGGACCCCAAAACTTGTAAAAATGTAACATTTGGCCTATTTTTTCAAAAACTGTTCAGCAACTTTTTTCTAATTTTGCATAGATGTATCTTAGGGTGCTGCCACTATACACAAGAAATCTGTATTTGATTGAATCATTCTAAGGGCACCTAAGGGGCCCCCAAAGTGCAACAGTTTTACATTATTTAGTGATGTGGTTTTGAGAAGGGCCCTTGAGACTACCCCCAACAGTAGATTTTGTTTATTGTGCCACAAAGTCAACACCAAGACTAATCTCTACAGCCTAATCTTTAATTGGTCACAGCTCCCAGGCAGAGTAGACACACTTGACCCCTGTTAGACTGAACAGTTGCCTAACACTTTTTATCTTCAAAACTATTGATTTTCTATAATTGAAAGTTGTGTTTATTTTGATGTTCATTTAATTATTATAAAATGGTGTGACTGAGGTGTCTATTGGTTAAAGATGTATTGTCTGTAGAAACCTGTAGGTGACAAACATAGAAAATTAATATTCTGTCACCTGTAAGTGACAAACATAGAAAATTAATATTCTGGACAACTATAGAGTGAACTATCCTACACTTTATTGATATCAAATGCATTCTACTGTTCTGTTTACGCTTGCCATGCCTTGTGTAGACATGGTACTGTATAAATCAATTGTATCAATATAGACTAATAATTACAGATTCACAATATAGTTAACACCTGAAACAACCAAATGTCAACCATTAGAAGAGTTGACATAGTTTCGCTATACACAAGCAAGAAATCTGTATTTGATTGAATCATTCTAGTGTCATCAGCATATAGTAGAACATACATTTTCTACATCATCATCACTAAGGTTGTTGTAAATTTAACCAGCTGCCATGTCAAGTCCGTTATAATTGTGACTAACAGTGTTCAAAATTATTCAGGTAAATAGCAAATAACAAAGGACACAAGTTTTCTCCTTGCCATACCTATACATCACATGAGAAGAAGGTTGACACAGCCTGGCCCTGATTTATACATGATTTAGCATTTTTGTATATGTTCTATACAACTTTCAACACAATACCATTAATACCGCATGAAATTATCTTAGAGGGGAGGGAGGACCGGTCTACTAAATCAAATGCTTTCTTAGAATCGATGAAGGCACAATAAAGCCTTTTGCATCGAGACAAATACAGTTCAACCAATACCCCTATTTGAACACTGCCTGTTCTTCACCTATTACATTCGCTTTGTTTAGGTATGTGGTCAGTCTGGTGTTCTGAATAATCACTAAGGATTAATGAACACTGGTACAGAATGTCACCCACTTGGCAGGTTTAATTGATCTATTCAGCAATGAGGACACTGCTTAGGCCTCACTCTGGACACTGTCACTCACAGTGTTGTGTATTGTCTTAGTTGGTGCATTGAGCTAATCTACTTGACCATGAATCAGTGGTGGCTCTGGTTGTGTATTACACCCAGCTGTGGAGCTAAGATTCTCAGCCTGCTATTGTTTGATGGAATCTGTGTCTAATGTGTAATTGGTCACTGGCAGTAGCTTGTGTCAACAGACAGCATTAAGCCACTAGACCCCTGTTAAACTGGACAGTTGCCTGTAGGTTTTAAATTGTGTCAAACAGTGAGTCTACCTTTTGCTCTCAAATAATCTGTCCTCTTAGTTTTACACATGAAGACATAATCTGGCATAACTTGATAAGTCTTTGGAGCAGCACATTTGTACTTCCAGTGTATCATTGCAACATAACATACATATTACATACTGTGTGCCACATTTGAATGTTGTGCATGTAATGTTTCCATGCAATCCATTTGCATATATAATGTAAAACTTCAACAGCCGTTTTCTTCATTTTCACTTTTTGATCCCTACCATGTTCAATGCTCCATAACTTTGCCAATTGTTGTAGTATTTGTAGTCATATTTTTTGAAACCGTGTAAAACACCCTACCAAACCTCTACAAGGATGTAAGAAAACAATGTTACAATTTTTCCGACTTATCACTCATTTGGTCAGCCGGGGTCACATATAGACGTATTAGTCCAAAGGACTTCAGGGCCACTTGGCCCATTTTTAAAACATTAATGCTACTAGCACCCACACAATCGGCAAATAATCAGTTCCATTCATTTATAGTCCTGTACAAAAATGACTACTTTCTGATATCTAATCTACACTGTTCCTTCACTGATGTCATGTCATGTCCTCTAGCCCATCTATGTAAGTAGTAGACTAGAAAAAAATCTTTATCAATATTTTCATAACCATTCAATATCTTAAAAACATCTCTCTGATCTGGTACGGATTTCAACGTGATAACCATGTCATGCCTGATGTCAGTGTCTGCCACGTGTTACAGATCTACATCTTGAAGGTGGACCGAGTCAAGCAGACGATGCCATCCTTTGTCTTCCGCCGCTACTCAGAGTTCCAGGAGCTCCACCACAAACTCCTGGTCACCTTCTCCCTCGTTGGATTGCCCAGTCTCTCCGGCAGGTCAGTCGCAACGGTCAGCCAGTGTCCAGTAGTTCTCACCTTTCGGGGCCATCTCCACTTCGCTGTGGTCTCGTCTTCATCATCATCTTTCAGTACTGGTAGTTTTCTGCCATTTCTGGGGTGAAATGATACAGTTTGATATCCTCCCTGATATTGAGAGTTGCATAAGTGTAGATCTGGAAACGACTGAGGCCTTCACCCAACCACAGGACACTACAGCTGCACAATGATGATGATAAGCTCAGGCATCTGCAACACTTGATTCAATACACTAAATAAATGTTCCTGCCCTTTTCCATGTATGCTGAGACTGCTTGATGACAAAATGATAAGTTATAGGTCAGAATTTAGTTCCACATTTGTTTCACAACTATCTACCAGATGGCGCCACTGTTATAGATATTCACAGTTGACTGGCTGCAGCAGGCTAGCTAGTGATGTCTTGTGTTCACTTGGTACACGATCAGTGTTTCTTATGTCAGAATGATCATTTAAGTGTTCAAGTAATGTGTGTTTCTGACGTCAGTTATCAATGAATGTGACATGTGTTTCTGGCATCACAGTGATCATTGAAGTGTTCATGTGATGTTTGTTTCTGACATCCGAATGATTATTCAAGTGTTCATGTGACATGTGTTTCTTAAATCAGAGTGATCATTGAAGTGTTCATGTGACGTGTGTTTCTGACATCATAGTGATTGATCATTGAAGTGTTCATGTGATCTATGTTTCTTATATCTAAGTGTTCTTTGAAGTGTTTCTGTGATATGTTTCTCACAAGAGTGACATCATGAAAATGTTGATGTGATGTGTATTTCTTACAGAGTGACCCAATAAAGTGTTCATGTGACGTGTGTTCTGATGTCAGAATGATCATTCATGTGTTAACGCGACGAATGTTCTGACGTCATGGCAATCATTGAAGTGTTCATATGTTCATGTGATGTGTGTTCTGCCATCAGAGTGATCATTGACGTGTTGATGGATGCGTGTTTCTTACGTCAGAGTGATCTTTAAATTGTTCATATGATCAGCATTTCTGACATCAGAGTGATCATTCAAGTATTCATGTGACATATGTTTCTGACATCAAAGTGATCATTGACATATTCATGTGATGTGTGTTCTGGCGTCAAAGTGATCACTGAAGTGTTCATGTGACATGTGTTCTGCCATCAGAGTGATCCTGGGTCGCACCCATGTGAGGTCGGTGGCTGCAGTGAGGAAGGAAGCCGTCGATACATTCATCAAATATCTCATCAACCTCTCACCAGAAATCTCTGAGGTACAATGCCCTGGCACACCATGTTTCTGTTTGAAGGACGTCGTTCATAGATAGTAACGATGGTTTCGCATTTGGTCATTTATAATGCAATAGGTACACCTCCAATGTACTCAGTGACTTTTGCATTGTTATCATCTTTACTTTGACTCAAATATCCATAAACATATAAACGACATATAATTTTAGTGTTTCATAGAAAAAACAGGCATTAGAAAAACATTGTGTAGAGCTGGCACATCAAATCATTGCATCATATTCTTCATGAGTTAAGACAGCGTCATATCTACCATTTTTCATCAACAATTTCATAATTGTGATAGGCAACATTTCATTGATATGATACTTTCTTTACATTTAATTAATAATAACACTCAGAGGCGTGTACAATAGATCATGATGTGTTACATTATATTTGAACACAATGTTACTCCTTTGACAATAGTGTTAAAAAATAGTTGAAATTGTGTTGACTCGTAAAGCTATAATTTTCATATTCTAAAATTATGAAATAACACAACATTGTATAGCCATTGTTCTTTTTGTAGTATAATATTATAGAATGGAGACCCTGACTTGTTTGTGGGATCCATAAGGTTGCATGCAATATTAAAGAAACTAGTTTTGTTATATTTTTGTTATAATCTAGACTGTCTTGAAGACTGTCCTGTCTGAAAAGTTTCCCCTGACTTTTCTTTGTTAGAGGTTAGTCTTTTGTTTTCTCCTCCGCAGAGCGACGTCGTGTACACATTCTTCCATCCAATGCTGCGCGATGAACAAGACATCGACAAGACAAACCTGATGAAGCTGAAAGGTTAGTGGTCCCCTCCATCACTCACTCACTCACTCACTCGCTTATCTGCTTACTCCCTCACTCACTTATCTACTCACTCACTCACCCACACACTCACACACCTACTCATTCACCTAGTCACTCACATATTCACTCATTTACTTACTCACCTACTCACTCACCCACATACTTACTCCCACTCACACACTCATTTACTTGCCTACTTACTCACTCACTCACACGCACTCATATACTCACTCACCTACTCAACTGTTCACTCACCCACCCACTTACTCACCTGCTCACTCACCTAGTCACTCACTCACCCACTCACACACCTACTCACTCACTCACCCACTCACCTAGACACTCACACACTCACTCATCTACTCACTCACCCACTCTTTCACCTATTCACTCATCCACCTACTCACTCACTCACCCACTCACTCACCTCCTCACTCACCTAGTCACTCACTCACTCACCCACTCACCCACTGTCTCACTCACTCATTCGCTCACCAACCCACTCGACACTCGGAATGATCATTGTGTGCACGTGTTGTTGACTCATCAATTACCCGTCTCCACGGGACTGTCCTGGGTCATGTCAAGATGTGTGAGCATTGCGTGTGGCCCTTCATCCTTTGGTGTCATCCAAGCACTTCTTCCTTTGTCTTAATATGTCAATATTTATATTAAAAAAGATGTTTTTATATGTCATTACCTTATTATGTTTTCAACTTAACCTTTTTTTAACTTATTCTGTGAATACTAATATATATATATATATATATTTCTTACTACTTTTAAAACATGTCTGTATATTTATATACTTAACTTTAATCTACGACATGTATATTTTAAGTTTTAAACAGATGCGCTTTAAGTATGTTCACCGATATTATCATATGTAGACTTTGTCTTAATTCAGCTTAAGCCTTTATTATGATTGACAAAGTACCCACCCAGTTGTCTCGATAGTTTCCTGTGTGTGTTACAGAAAAGCCGTGTATGCCAATGCCAGACCTGGATATACAGAGTCAGATCAAACTGTCTCTCTTCTACAAGAACAGTGCCTTTACCGTGATGGTGATGCACGTCAAAGATTTGGTAAGAGTCACGGGGATCTACTCTAGTTGGAATTGTATTGGGTACAAGGCATCCTGGTGTAGTAGCAATCACATATCATAGGGATAGATTGTTGTCATCAGTGGGTTGTGTTGGTGTGTGTGGGCTGTGCAGGGTGTATTGTTGTCATCAGTGAGTTGTGTTGGTGTGTGTAGGCTGTGCAGGGTGTATTGTTGTCATCAGTGAGTTGTGTTGGTGTGTGTAGGCTGTGCAGGGTGTATTGTTGTCATCAGTGAGTTGTGTTGGTGTGTTTAGGTGGCACAGGGTGTATTGTTGTTCTTATCAGTGAGTTGTGTGGGTGTGTGTAGGTTGCGCAGGGTGATGAGGCACCTGACCCCTATGTGAAGCTCTACCTGTTGCCTGACCCAATGAAGCTGACAAAGAGAAAGACGAAGATCGCCAAAGGCACATTCCATCCAACGTACAATGAGATGGTGAGTCTGTGGAAACAGTCGTATAGGATCTGTGTCCAGGGGGGTCTGGGGGCACATGCCCCATAGACCTTTGGAATATGCTATGCCTGCGCTAGAGTGGCATATCCCCCAAGATATGTTGAATGTGCCTCCCGTAGAACTATACAAAATATTAATGTCACCGCGAAAAATTGTAAACATTATCCACCTCAATGCCTGCGGTAGACTTATTAGCATACAAAAATTGCTTTAAAACGAGTGCAAAATCACACATGGCCAGCGTTTTCCTACTTGCCGATGTTGTGGTGACACTGATGCGATGCGGTGTGTTTCAGTTGATCTACCGTATGCTGGCGGAGGAGGTGAACCAGCGACAACTGCAGGTGACGGTGTGGAGCTACGATGCACTCAAGGAGAATGAGTTCCTCGGAGCCATCGTCATCGACCTCGCCGATATCAACCTCTCTCGTACAACAACGCAGTGGTACCGCCTGCACATGCACTGCTGATACTGCCACAACTCTCTCACACGACCACCGACCACGCAATGGTACCATCTACACATGCACTGCTGATACAGACACGATATCAGTTCTCTCACATGTCCATGCAGCAGTACCGACTACACATGCACTGCTGATACTGCCACAGTATCAACCTCTATCATACGACCCTGCGGTGGTACCGATTACACATGCACTGTTGATACAGACACATTATCAGTCCCTCTCATACGACCATGCAATGGTACCGACTACCAATGGTACCAGACACAGCTGATACAGACATGACATAAACCTCTGTCATATGATCATGCAGCTGTACTGCCTACACATACACTGCAGATAAAGCCACGATATCAACCTGTCTTTTACAACCACACAGTGGTGCAATCTACACATGCACAGCTGATACAGCCACGACACAATATCAACCTTTCTTGTGTGACCACACATGCACTGCTGATACAGTGAAGACGCACCATCAACTTCTGTCATACGACCATGCAGTGGTACTGTCTACACATGCACTGCTGATACTGCAACGACATCAACCTCCCTTTTATGACGATACAGTTATACAATCTACACATGCACTGCTGATAGTGAAGATGCACCTTCACCCTCTCTCGTATGGCCACACAGTTGTACCACCTTCACATGCACTGCTGATACAGCCCGGACACAACATTAACCTCTGTCATTCAACCACACACTGGTAAAACTGCTGCTATAGCCAGGCTATGGAGGCAAGGGACCTATCCATGGATAACAGCTACGACCATCTGCAACTCATCCATGGACAATTATTCATTGTTGTTGGAGTTTGTACCAGCAGTCTTTATTGGTCTCCTGTTTTCCTTCGTATCATAAACTGGCATACAACACTCTGTCACAACGCTCTGTCACAACGCTCTGTCACAACACTCTGTCGACGTGAAGAAGAACGAGCTTGTACTGTAGCGTATGTGAAACTCGTGCGTAGAAAAACACATAATATTGTAGACATTTTCTAATAACAATAACAAACGACTTTATTTAACACAATGAATCATGGGCTATGCAATATATAGTTAGGCGCAACACACTTTAGTTAATGTTGTAATTAGTGATTAACTTATGAAACTGATGATCGATGTGGTACAGTAGGTGATACGGTGGACGGGAATTCACTTATTTATAAATTATAAGCAGAATGTATAGCATTTACATAAACTTGTGTTTGTATATTCGATAATGTGACAGTCTGTAAAGTAGTCAGTGTTGCTAATTTATGTCTGATGATGAATAATTGAAGACAAAAACAATCATTGAACGAGGTCGGATGGATGGTCGGTGTCACTAACAAAAAGGTTTAAATTATGTACATTTATGCTGATTAGGACAGGAATGAAAAATTTTAATTGTCCATTATTAGTGCATCATTAGTTAGATAATCCTACTGAATTGTCTATGTGTGGCATGTATTTAGAGACTCCAAAATTTCAGACCACAAAGGTGGGAAATATCGCTATTTTTTGTTTGAAAAAGACATTCATAATTGGATGAAATATGCACTTGTCACTTCACGGTCATTGAATGTTTGTTATATTAATGGTAAACATCAAACAAGTATGTATTTATTGTATTTAAAGATATTTAACATGTTTTAAAAATAAAAAATCTGATCAACAATTTGGAGATGTGTTCTCAAAAATCCTTAGACCTTCCAAAACAAATGAAACTTGGAGCCTCTGGTACGTTCGGTAGTATTTGTTCAACTTTGTCCTTTCAGCAGTACAGTGTAGTTCTACAGAAGGATGCATTTGTCTTGCCACTGGGGGAAAGTTAGGAAATGATTTGGTGTAATACTAATGAGGAATTTTAATGGAATGACAGAAAGTGCACATCTAAATTACTGGTAAGATGTGTTTAGATGTTGTGCTTGCATGCGTATGCAGAGCATAGGGTTCTTAATGTGACATTTTAGTTCCTCGATATTTGGGGGATTTTATGTAATATATCACATGCATTATTACGGAGGTCTTACATCTAGAAGTTAACGTCCAATGTGCGTTGTACAGACATATTTCTTATGTCCCTTGCCAAATTGTGTATGTGTATATAATGTTTTATATCCACTGAAACGATGTGATTAATAATTATTTTGACTATGATTGTGATGTTTCATTGGGAGTCATATAAACAGGAATGGGCAGTAACTTGTGTTTTGTGTTGTACATTAATTTATAATAAAATGCTTGTTACACTTTGTGTGTGTTATTTCAGCAGCATTGGTACATGATGTGTAGCTTTCATTGTTGTTAAATAATTACAACAGCAATGTTCACAGGTGCAGTCCTTTCTGATGTTATTCAATGTGAGATAATCTAGCTTATGTTGCATAAAATCTGTATAGATAGGACGTCGTGTATGGATTATTACATGCCACATAAATGCAACAGGAATGTTCTTGTAGCACAATGACGTCAACGACTAAGAAGTGATGTATGAAACCAATAACAAAGTATGGTCAGCTGGCAGCACTTTCAAACATATAAAGATGTCGGAATATAGGCATGCACAAACACTCACATGTGCATGCACACGCTAGTGCCCAGCACCGGCCGGGCAAGGCGTCACAATTTTTGCAGGCCAGGCCTGGGCATATATTTTGTGGGCCGGGCCCGGGTTGAAAAATATTCAATTCTGCGGGCTTGTGCCGGGCCTGGGACACGATCTGGATGTAATTAATTAATAAAAGCGCAGATGCCAACAATATTGATACTGATGAGAATAACAGTAACATTGTTCTGGAGACGTATGTTGCAACACAAAACAACAGGGCTGCCTACCATTACGGATTTGTTATAATCATTACGGGAATTGACCTCAGATTACGGCGTTATGGAAACTGCTCCTGTATTACGGAAATAAACATCAGACTACAGAAAATTATACACATCAAGGAACTGCTAAACTTATCAATAATGCCCTGATAAGTTCATACCCGGTGGCCGTACCTAAGAAAATGTCATCATTCACTTGTTACAATTTATCAGTAAATGAAGCGGTCGCTGCTGTAGCGGTTGGGCAGGGGGCAAACCCAATGTCTGTGGAAAGAAAATATCACCATTCGCTTGCAACAATTTATCAATGTTTTAATGACTTGGGATTCAGTTACATTACAGGGTGGGGTGGATGAGAACATTGATGAGGAAATTGTTTTTGTCAAGTAGGCAGCCCTGAAACAATAACGCCAAATTTGTGTGATGACCATTTGTATAAGTAAGTTATGTAAAACTATGTTACATCGTAAGTTACCCCACAGACCCATCGGTGTATGTAGAGGGGACGAGGGGGCGGTCGCCCCTCCAATCGTGGCAGACCCCCCCCCCCCCCCCCCAACAGTGGCACGGCAGCTGCCAGCTCACTTGTGCGCTGGACAAGGCAGTACTCAACCGTTTCAACCACTTCGCAACGTGTTAAAACAGGACCCATTTAAACTCTTACAAAAAGATACTGTCTCAAAACTGCCGACAACACTAGGCCTAACAATAGCGATCCCCCGTTCCATCTACAAGCTCGACTTAGATCTCAAAAAGTGCGTTGGACAGCATCCATGGCCAGCGAACGCGTCGGCGTTGTTGCCGTCATAAGAAAATACGCGACACTGACCCACTACTTCCAATGTATGATGCACTGTCTGAACCTGAGTGCATCAAAATACTAAAGATACCATCAAGGCGGTTTCGTCTGCATTTCGAGCAAGTGCAAAACGGATCGATCTTCTCAAGCAATGCATCCATGCAGATCCAGATAAACCCGTGACTAAAAACACACAATTCGTCACGCTCTGGACAACTCGCATTCTCGAACACCACACTGCCATTCTGACCTTCCTAGAATTGTTTGTCTACGTCGACGAGGCCCTGACAAAAAAATCTTTTTTGGAAAAATCTGCCCTCCAATTGCACAAACCTTTCACAGTCGACAAAAATACACATTAATCGTCTCATAAAATTTGTCTGCCTCCCCGGAGAAATTCCACGGGGCAGCTGCCCCCCATGTTCCCGCTCCTATGGATTTTGTCTATTTCTCGATCGGTGCCGGTCTTGTCCGTGTGCTGACGAATGTCTCAAATCTTGTCGATTTTTGAAGAACAACCGATCAGAATCTAAGTTCAATGAGCTCTTCATGCAGGGATGTTCTAGAACTGTTGGTGTCGAACTTCATGCTACCCGGATGGCGAAGTGATCCATCTACTGTTGCGCTTCGGTTGGCTAAATATCTTATATCCCGTTGTCGACGCGATCACATCTGACCTCGATCTTCGACTCGGAGAACAGCATAAATGTGCCTGTAACATGGGCGTGCTTAATCCGACTAGTCTGTGCAACTCGGAAGAGATGGAAGCTCTTGATCAATAGCAATCACTGTCCAGCACAATTTTGAAGTATTCCTCGTTCCTTCTGGATTCGTATTCTGTCATCAAGGGCGAATTTGAGCTATGGCGCATGAAATGTATCATCACTGATGCATCGAAACGGCCGAACACCGCAATCACGGCACAAGACGATGTTGGCATCTTCTTCCCAAACATCAGCATCTTGCTCCGGATTATGACTACTTTCTCGATCTCAACCGCACAAACCGAACGCGTGTTTTCGAAGATTGACCGCACGCTGACTGCAATTCGTTCGACTGTCGACAATGACAGTACTGCGAATTGAGGCACTAGTCCTTCTCCAGGTACACAGGAACAATTACCCAACCGTCGACCAGGTTATTGACAAGTTTGCTGCAACGAGCGCGCGTTGAGTGGCTTTCAACATCTGCTTGATTGTTTGATGCTTTTAAATCCCTTTGCAACTGTTCACAAACTAAGCTGGCATTAGTGCGGTGCGCAACGTCGGAGCAATCAAAACTATAAAACGTAAATAGGTGTTCGAAGTAAAGAAAAACAAAAGAAAGCAAAAGTGTGGATAAAAACAAACGGTGCACTATATACATAAGTTTATAACTTTACAGGATGTGGACGCCATGCAAGGGTTGCATTTCCCTGGTGACTGGCATGATGACACACAGGTAGGCTGTAGAACAGCAGATGGTAGTAGTCTGTTCCATACGGATACTGCTCTGGGGTAGAATGCTTATTTATATGCATTGATGACTGGAGTGGTTGTATTGGTGTATTTAAGTGGATGGTCGATTCTATTGGAGATATGCGTGGCATGCTGGAAATATGGTGGAGGGCTGATGTTAACCATGTAGTAGTGGATTTTGTAGAATATTGACGCTTGTTGAATGAGGCGACGTATGTGGAATGAGTCCCAGTTGGGTTGGTTAATGAGAGGTCTAATATGTGTTTCTTTCCGGTAGTCAGAGAAGACGAATCTTGCAGCAGTTCTTTGGATTTGCTCTATGCGGTTTATATCGGTTGATGTGTTGGGGTTTCATACGTCACTGGCATGCTCAATTTGTGGGCGGACAAGAGTTTGGTAAGCTTTTTCTTTGACATTATGTGAGCATGGTGATAGTATGTATTATTCTTAGGAGTCCAAGTGTGCGGCTGGCTTTGGTGGTTATTTTGGAGCAGTGGTCATTCAATTTTACGTCATGTGATGTTGTTTAATTCCACTTCCGTTGACTCTGTAGAGTAGGGAGGTACTACTCGCGCCTCCAGCGAGTCCAGAACATGTTGGCGAGGGTCTGTACTTGCCTCCACTGGCTGCTGGAGAGATTTTTGTCGGTGAAGTCTTCCGTAGGAGGTAGCGGACCAATATTCTGTGTGAGTAGCACCGCGGGAGATAGGATGAATAGCGAGTCAAGGTCTATAGAAACTGGAACGAGAGATCTGGTCTTCATGATAGCTGTTACATCTCAGCCGTAAATGTACACAGGACTTCGTGGGAGAGGCGAGTGGTCTCCTGTAGCAGCATAGAGTCAAGGATTCGGCGTGCCACTCCAATCATATCCTCCCAGACATCTCCAATATGTGAAAATGAGGAGGGTTGACTACACATGCGCAGCCTTGTTCACCCAGATACCCTTGAATGCTGGGTTGCTGCTCCTTTCTTGGTCCCAGATCCTTGCATGCTCCGACGACGTTTGTTCCACGATCCGATCTAAGTTGTTTTGCAGGTCTCCGGATGGCGAAGAATCTTCTTAGTGCATCGATGCAGCTCGATCGATTTATCCATGGATTCGATGACTTCCATATGGACTGCTCTAGTGCCCATACAGGTGAACAACACTTCCTAGCGTTTACGCTGAACTTGACCACCTCTCGTGCGTCTTGCAGTGACTGCCCAAGGGCCGAAGACATCCAGTCCTACATATGTGAAGGGAGGAGATGTATGGAGGGAGGCGTTCGGGTGGAAGACATGCCATCTTCTGTCCTTCTATCTTGCCACGGAGCTTCCGACAGGTGTCACACTTATTCAGGAGGGGGCCAACGAGCATCTTACACCCAACGATCCACAGGCCTGCCGCTCTAATGGCTCCTTCGGTGAAGTGGCGGCCTTGATGTTTCACTTGCTCGTGGTAGTGCTGTACTAGGAGTGTGGAAACATGATTCTTCTTTAACAAGATTTCCACCCAGATAATTGACTCTGTAGATGGCAGGTGGACAAGGAAGCCCTTTGGCATATCGAGAGTCCGACCCTTTTATCTATGTGTATCCCGCCCTTCTTAGGTATGTGTCGATTTTATTTTTAAACATATTCACACTATTATCACCCACACAATTAGCAGATAATCTGTTCCATTCATTTACAGTCCTTCAAGGGTATACTGCTAAAATGCGATATTTAACGGAACACAATATATTCCCCCTTCTCCCTAAAGATTGCTGTTCCGAAGTCGAACAATAAAGATGCGCACACAAACCATTCAAAGTATCAATGTAGCTACTGATGTTTTCTTCAGTTGACTAATGACACAACAAACTTTCCCTAGTTAATTAGGTAGTTTGAAGGTAGTTTGAAGATACTGCGGTGGACGTCTGTTTCGCCTGGGCCGTTGGTAATTTAACAAGATTGTCACCCAGAGAATTAATTTTAGATGGCAGGTGGACAAGGAAGCCTTTTGGCTTATCGGGTGTCCAAACCTTTTTATCTACGTGTATCCCGCCCTTCTGATGTATGTTGATTTTAGTTTTAAACATTCACACTACAATCACCAGTTAATCTGTTCCAGTCATTTACAGTCCTTGTAAAATGAGAACTTCTTATATTTAATCTACACTGCTCCTTTGCTAGCATAATGTCATGTCCTCTAGTCATATCTTTCTTAACTGTGAAAACAAAATTCTATAAATATTTTCATAACTATTCAATATTTAAAACATTTCTATCTGATCTCCTCTCTATCTCCTGGTCTTTAGTGTTGTTAAACCACATTCTTTTAGGCTTATATCGTAACTAAGATCCCTCAGTTTTTGTATAATTTTAGGCCCTTTCGTCTGTACTTTTTCTAGCATATCTATATCCTTCTAGCGGTATGGCCTCGATGCTTGTATACAATATTCTAAATGAGGCCTAGGTATTGTTTGGTACAGCGGTATTATTATTTCTTTTTCCTTATATGTTATATTTCGTCTAATTAATCCAAGGATTTGATTTCCTTTCGAAGCTACAATTCCACACTGCACTGAAACCTTCATATAAGCACAAATGGTTAACCCTAAGTCATTTTCTGTTACAGTAATACTTAGTACAGTATCCCCATTGTATGTTGTATATCTTCGCTCCCATGTCTGAACATGTGGCGGCATTTACATTTCAAAACATTTAACATTTACCTCTTTTCAGGCCATTTGATCAACCTGTGAAGATCATCTTTTAAATGTTGTCTATCTCCATTTTTAATCCTTCTTCTAAACTCTTTTGTATCATCCGCAGATTTAAACACGTTGCTTGTTATATCATCGTCCAAATCGTTGATATATACATTAAGAATAATATAGGTCCCAGTACTGATCCCTGTGGTACCCCACTCAAAACGTATTTCCAGTTTGAAGCCTCCCATCAACTACTACCCGTTGTCGTGTGTCAATCAGCCATTTTTCTATCCAGCTAATTATACAATTTCCTGTGCCAAAGGCCTTTAGTTTAAGCATTAATCTTTGATGTGGCACTTTGTCAAAAGCTTTCTAAAAATCTAAGTAGATGATATCTATTGGTGATCCCTCGTCTACCCCCTTAGTGATATCTTCAAAAAACATAACATATTTATTAATTATGACCTCGCTTTTAAAATCCCATGTTGAGATGGGTTTATCAAATTATGTTTAACAAGAAAATCCACAGAAGCATGGGGCAAAGTGAAATGTCATTTTGCTCCAAGGATGTGTCATGGATTGTGTCCAAATCAGTGTCCAATTCGGTGTATCAATTCACGATCACTGTTAATTCGTTTAATATGCCTGCATGATTAATCGAGCTAGGCATACAGTAAAACGTACACTACTGGGATTGCAAATCACGGATTACACAAACTTAGAGGCTGTGATTCTCTGTAGGCAAACATCTTAATTAGCCATTATGATCAGTCGCAATTATCTATTCCAGGCATAATTCACAAGTATAATTAAAGTCTCCGCCCTGTTTTCCGGCATATTCCTCTAGCGCCTATTTGTGGCATGAATCACACTTGATCCACTCTTCGCCACTCCTAGATTCAGAATACAGCCCTGAACAAAATATGCATTTAATTTCCTCAACACTCTCCCGTTGTTTTACCCCCTTTTTCACGATGCCTTTTCCTTTCGCATTACCCTTGCATTGACCTTTGCCAACACATTGTTTTCCATAGAACTATTTGATCTTAGTGGCAAGTGTCTTTCTTTTCTCATCAGGCCTACATTCGGGTCGTAATTCTTTTGAATATGGGCAGTCTTACCCCTTTTATTTCCGTGTCTCCTTGGGACAGCCTGATAAACCTTCGGGACCCCCATAACTTCTGTCGGCCACACGTAACCGTCGGGTCGAGCTGGAAGTGGTGGTGCTGCATCAGGTGTGGCTAGAAGTGGTGGTGCTGCATCAGGTGTGGCTGAAAGTGGTGGTGCTGCATCAGGTGTGGCTGGAAGTGGTGGTGCTGCATCAGGTGTGGCTGAAAGTGGTGGTGCTGCATCAGGTGTGGCTGAAAGTGGTGGTGCTGCATCAGGTGTGGCTGGAAGTGGTAGTGCTGCATCAGGTGTGGCTGAAAGTGGTGGTGCTGCATCAGGTGTGGCTGGAAGTGGTGGTGCTGCATCAGGTGTGGCTGAAAGTGGTGGTGCTGCATCAGGTGTGGTTGGAAGTGGTGGTGCTGCATCAGGTGTGGCTAGAAGTGGTGGTGCTGCATCAGGTGTGGCTAGAAGTGGTGGTGCTGCATCAGGTGTGGCTGAAAGTGGTGGTGCTGCTTCAGGTGTGGCTGGAAGTGGTGGTGCTGCATCAGGTGTGGCTGAAAGTGGTGGTGCTGCATCAGGTGTGGTTGGAAGTGGTGGTGCTGCATCAGGTGTGGCTAGAAGTGGTGGTGCTGCATCAGGTGTGGCTGAAAGTGGTGGTGCTGCATCAGGTGTGGCTGGAAGTGGTGGTGCTGCATCAGGTGTGGCTGGAAGTGGTGGTGCTGCATCAGGTGTGGCTGGAAGTGGTAATACTGCATCAGGTGTGGCTGGAAGTGACGGTGCTGCTTCAGGTGTGGCTGGAAGTGGTGGTGCTGCTTCAGGTGTGGCTGGAAGTGGTGGTGCTGCATCAGGCGTGGTTGGAAGTGGTAAAACTGCATCAGGTGTGGCTGGAAGTGACGGTGCTGCTTCAGGTGTGGCTGGAAGTGGTGGTGCTGCTTCAGGTATGGCTGGAAGTGGTGGTGCTGCATCAGGTGTGGCTGGAAGTGGTGGTGCTGCTTCAGGTATGGCTGGAAGTGGTGGTGCTGCATCAGGTGTGGCTGGAAGTGGTGGTGTTGCATCAGGTGTGGCTGGAAGTGGTGGTGCTGCATCAGGTGTTGCTGGAAGTGGTGGTGCTGTATCAGGTGTGGGTGGAAGTGGTAGTACTGCATCAGGTGAGGCTGGAAGTGGAGATACTGCATCAGGTGTGGTTGGAAGTGGTGGCACTGCATCAGGTGTGGCTGGAAGTGGTGGTACTGCATCAGGTGTGGCTGGAAGTGGTTGTACTACATCAGGTGTGGGTGGAAGTGGTGGTGCTGCATCAGGTGTGGCTGGAAGTGGTTGTACTACATCAGGTGTGGCTGGAAGTGGTGATACTGCATCAGGTGTGGCTGGAAGTGGTTGTACTACATCCGGTGTGGCTGGAAGTGGTGGTACTACATCAGGTGTGGCTGGAAGTGGTGGTGCTGCATCAGGTGTGGCTGGAAGTGGTGGTACTGCATCAGGTGTGGCTGGAAGTGGTGGTATTGCATCAGGTGTGGCTGGAAGTGGTTGTACTGCATCAGGTGTGGCTGGAAGTGGTTGTACTGCATCAGGTGTGGCTGGAAGTGATGATACTACATCAGGTGTGGCTGGAAGTGGTGGTACTGCATCAGGTGTGGCTGGAAGTGGTGGTGCTGCATCAGGTGTGGCTGAAAGTGGTGGTGCTGCATCAGGTGTGGTTGGAAGTGGTGGTGCTGCATCAGGTGTGGCTAGAAGTGGTGGTGCTGCATCAGGTGTGGCTAGAAGTGGTGGTGCTGCATCAGGTGTGGCTGAAAGTGGTGGTGCTGCATCAGGTGTGGCTGGAAGTGGTGGTGCTGCATCAGGTGTGGCTGAAAGTGGTGGTGCTGCATCAGGTGTGGTTGGAAGTGGTGGTGCTGCATCAGGTGTGGCTAGAAGTGGTGGTGCTGCATCAGGTGTGGCTGAAAGTGGTGGTGCTGCATCAGGTGTGGCTGGAAGTGGTGGTGCTGCATCAGGTGTGGCTGGAAGTGGTGGTGCTGCATCAGGTGTGGCTGGAAGTGGTAATACTGCATCAGGTGTGGCTGGAAGTGACGGTGCTGCTTCAGGTGTGGCTGGAAGTGGTGGTGCTGCTTCAGGTGTGGCTGGAAGTGGTGGTGCTGCATCAGGCGTGGTTGGAAGTGGTAAAACTGCATCAGGTGTGGCTGGAAGTGACGGTGCTGCTTCAGGTGTGGCTGGAAGTGGTGGTGCTGCTTCAGGTATGGCTGGAAGTGGTGGTGATGCATCAGGTGTGGCTGGAAGTGGTGGTGTTGCATCAGGTGTGGCTGGAAGTGGTGATACTGCATCAGGTGTGGTTGGAAGTGGTGGCACTGCATCAGGTGTGGCTGGAAGTGGTGGTACTGCATCAGGTGTGGCTGGAAGTGGTTGTACTACATCAGGTGTGGGTGGAAGTGGTGGTGCTGCATCAGGTGTGGCTGGAAGTGGTTGTACTGCATCAGGTGTGGCTGGAAGTGGTGATACTGCATCAGGTGTGGCTGGAAGTGGTTGTACTACATCCGGTGTGGCTGGAAGTGGTGGTACTACATCAGGTGTGGCTGGAAGTGGTGGTGCTGCATCAGGTGTGGCTGGAAGTGGTGGTACTGCATCAGGTGTGGCTGGAAGTGGTGGTATTGCATCAGGTGTGGCTGGAAGTGGTTGTACTGCATCAGGTGTGGCTGGAAGTGGTTGTACTGCATCAGGTGTGGCTGGAAGTGATGATACTACATCAGGTGTGGCTGGAAGTGGTGGTACTGCATCAGGTGTGGCTGGAAGTGGTGGTGCTGCATCAGGTGTGGCTGGAAGTGGTGGTACTGCATCAGGTGTGGCTGGAAGTGGTGGTACTGCATCAGGTGTGGCTGGAAGTGGTGGTACTGCATCAGGTGTGGCTGGAAGTGGTGGTGCTGCATCAGGTGTGGCTGGAAGTGGTGGTACTGCATCAGGTGTGGCTGGAAGTGGTGGTACTGCATCAGGTGTGGGTGGAAGTGGTGGTACTGCATCAGGTGTGGCTGGAAGTGGTGGTGCTGCATCAGGTGTGGCTGGAAGTGGTTGTACTACAACAGGTGTGGCTGGAAGTGGTGGTACTGCATCAGGTGTAGCTGGAAGTGGTGGTGCAATGTCTGATATCGAAGGTGTTGATTCATTTTCTGGCGCGGGTTTGGCTGTTGTTTCCACTGCGGCAAACATGTAATCCGGGAATATGTTGGGGTTAAAGGGGCATATGCCAGTTTTGGCGAAACCATTGATGGCCGTTCATGAAGTTGCAGCCTTCTGGTAGGCAGTCCCGAAAAGAGGAGCGACCTGGTATATGGTGACAACCTTTCTGGGGTGGTTCTTGAGCCATACCCCTACTTTTATGTTAATAGTATGTGTTCAGAGGGCCCATAAAGCAAACATCAAGGGGTTGCAACTTGCAACCGATGTGACGTATGAGGTGGGATGACAAGGATATGAACATGGCTCTCCCTTGCCATTTCGCTTAAGGCAAGGTTCTTGATGTGGGTTGCATGATCATCAAAACTGAGAAGAACGGGATCTTCTGATGTAGGCTTTGTGTAGTGCAAAAATGGTTGAACCGTGTTGGTACGAATATCTCACAGTGCATCCACCCAGAATGACATGCGATGACAGTTTCTGGTGATGTTCCCATTTCAAATAGGGGATTGAGCTTCTTTCGAGGGAAGACGAGCAATGGCGGTATGTAATTGTCCAGATCGTTGAAACAGATTTCTGCTGTTACCAGAGTTCCCCTTTCTGCCGAAGCGAGTGCACCAACCTGTTTTTCCTTTTCATCGATATAACCTTTGACGTTTTGTTTGGCACCGTCATTACGCCGGTTTCATTGCTGTTCAAATTCAAATCAAATTTCAAAACAAATTTATTGTAACTCATTACAATACATACAATACAAATCAAATTAAGACAAATCCTATATAATAACATAATGAACACAACAAGGGAAGAACATTAAATAATGTGATATTCCCTGTTATAGATACGGCTTGGGGGGATTGGTGTACGTTTTTCGTAGAGAGTCCCAAAGTCCGTAGAAATTCGCTACTACTACAGGTCTTATTAAAACCTGCTGCTTGTGCTGCTGGTGTCGCTTCTAGCGAGCGTAGTGAAAGTGTTGGGTGGCGCTTCATAAATCCGTAGACAAAATCAGCCCCAGCCATCTTCATTTCCTGATTGAAATGATGTTGGAAGAACAACTATCGGAAATCCGTGAGTGATAAGCGGAAGAAACGATTCTCCGTGAATAGAAGATAGTCTAATCATCCTATTTATACACGTATTATAATAACTAATGTAGGCCTAAGCTGGGACAAATTAAGTGTAACATTATTCCTCTTTGCCCCATCCACTTTCCCCGACTACACGATATTGGCCCAACACCCGGCGTTAGCGTGCGCACAGACCTATCTAAGAATGTCATCATGCATATGACATACATAGGCCTTAGATTTAAAACCTTGGCTTACATAAGGATTCTACAAATTTACAGGGCTTTAGCGGATTGTTTATTTATGACGATTATGGTTTAAACACATCCAAACAGACGTGTCCTCACCAAAAACATACCTGATGGCAAATGGCTGCCACCACAAACAACAAATCGTCACCTGACCTTCTCATGATAACAGTAACAAATAGATGGCGGCACCAATATTGCTGTGTTGGCACTGTTTCACTTTGCCCCGTGTTCCACTTTGTCCCGGGTTCCCCTATGTATAATATGCGTAAATCCTAGCCGCCAACTATTAATGGCAGTCATATGTTTGCTCTCAGATTAACTAACTTTCCAGAATGGGGTATTTGTGTCGGTATGCATGTAGACCGGATAAAGTTACACCGGATAGCGATTCGCGTTTAACTTTTGTCCCCATTTCGTATGCACAAGTAATAAATACGACCGTGGATATCTATCCGGTCGTGTTTAACTTTAGCCATATAAGGAAGTTTTGGCAATGTCAAGGAAGTGAGTAATAAGCGCAAACGCCAATGTACCCAAACACTAACTGTGCGAGTGATTTATTGTTAAAAAACCTTAACTGGTCAACGATGGATAACGTTTTTAAAACTAATATTAAAACACGTTTTAGAACACAGTGTACGTCCCACCGAGTGACGGTGGTTGGAATGGCGCCTAAATGTTATCATTTTATTTGATAACATTACATTTTATGATCTGCACCATGGACATACAGTGGACAAATATTCGTGATACCAAGGTTTATTTGGTGCTATTTTCGTCTGGCAGCTTTTATCTGTTTACCGACATCGTAGTAGTTGTGAATTGTTCCGGTGACTTCAGTGACACCAATAATACACCTACGCCGAAATTATTATAGTTGATTATATCCCTTCCTCTTGACGTTGACAAATTCATGCTCATTCTCTGACGAAGCTTGACATTTGTATTTGTGTTCCCATCAATAAAAAAAGTTGTTGGGTGCAGTTACTGGATTTGAGCAATCTGAATATGCGCTGGATTAAGCTGCGAAAACCTCGAATCTAACATCACTGTGTTTACATTTACATATGGCATAAAGTCATCGGTTGCGTCTTTTAAAACTATGTGATACTAGTAGAGGAGTAACCAGGCGATGCACAGGGTGCATTGGTGCAACTCATGCAGAGCCATGGGGCTGGTATAAATTGCCTCCCCGAGAACGTCCCCAGAGACATTGATGAGAAGTACCCGGAGCTATTCCATGGACTTGGATCATTCCCGCGGACTCACACGATGGAGACCAAATCGGAAGTGCACCCCGTCATACACGCACCCAGGCATGTACCCTTCGCTTTACGGGACCGACTGAAAGACGAGCTAGACAAAGAAAAATCACTTGGCGTAATCGTGAAGGTTGATGAACCAACCGAGTGGGTGAACTCCATCACGATCGACCCCAACAAGGCGCTCAAATGCGAGCACTACTCTTGCCCGACCGTTGAGGACGTTGCAGCAAAGCTGCACTGTGCACATATGTTTACTGTGCTAGACGCAACAAGTGGCTACTGGCAGGTAAAGCTAGACAAGAAGAGTTCACTGCTAACCACGTTCAACACACCCTTCGAACGTTACCGGTTCACCCGACTGCCGTTTGGAGTGAACTCGGCACAAGATGTCTTCCAGAAGGAGATCGACTTGACATACAAGGGATTGGCTGGCGTTGCCGCGATCGTGGGCGACATCTTGGTGTATGGCAAAAACAGAGAAGACCATGACGCCAAGCTCGATGCAGTGCTACCTAGGACCCGAGAACGAGGGATCAGACTTAATCCGGATAAGTGCGTCTTCCGGACCAATCAAGTCACCTACTTTGGACACATACTATCCTCCGACGGACTGCGACCAGACCCAGTGAAGACCCAGGGCATACGTGAGATGCCTCCACCGATCACAAGGGACGAGCTGGAGACCGTGCTTGGAATGGCTACGTACCTGGGGAAGTTTGCGCCAAATGTGTCGGACATCACCGCCCCAAGAGAGATCTGACCAAGAAAGAGAACTAGTTCATTTGGGATGCAATGAGGGAGAAGGCCTACGCAGACATGAAGCAGCTGTTGTGCAAACAACCAGGTCCAGTTCTCGCCTACTTTGATTCCCGGAAAGACGTCGTCCTACAGTGCGACGCTTCACAGAAAGGTCTTGGAGCTGCCTTGCTACAGAAGCGACGACCAGTGTCATATGCATCGAGATGTATGACCAGCGCGGAGCAGAATTACGCGCAAATAGAAAAGGAACTGCTCGCAGTGGTGTTCGCGTGCGAGCGGTTTCACCAGTACACATACAGGCGTGACGTAACAGTCGAGTCAGACCACAAACCCCTGGAGGCCATCACGAAGAAGCCACTAACTTGTGCGCCACCACGGCTACATAGAATGCTGCTGAGACTCAAGAGATATAACGTGACGATCACTTACGTGCCAGGGAAACATATTCCGTTGGCAGACACCTTGTCCCGCATCTTCCTGAAAGACGACCCGAAGCTACCAAGGAATGACTTGGAAGATGGTGTTCGGGTACACGAGGTTCTGACCCAGAGTGACCTCAGCGAAGAAGTTGAAATCTTCGAAATCCTCCACACTACCGTCACTGACGCACGAATGGAGAAAATCAAGACCGCCATGCGACTTGACCATGACATGCAGACCTTGATAAGAACGATCGAGTCAGGTTGGCCCAACGAACGTCGATGCTGCCCGAGGGAAGTCCAAGAATACTGGAATGTTCGAGACGAACTCTCAATCATAAGTGACACTAGCCCAAGCGAGTCGTCAGCCATCGTCATCAAGGGAGATAGGATCGTGATACCCTCAGACCAGCGGCAGGAGATACTACAGCAGTTACACATCGGACACTTCGGAATGGAGAAAACCAAGCAACGTCCCCGAGATGCTGTTTACTGGCCCCGCCTCAAAGCGGACATCGAGACGTTCATCGGAGGTTGTTCGATACGCCAGCAACACCAGTGGGCAACGCAGAAAGAGCCCATGATGAACCATCATATCCCAGCGCGACCATTTTAAAATGTGGCCGTGGATCTGTTTGAGTGTGACGGGAAGAATTATCTGTCCCTGCAGGACTACTACAGTCGTTACATCGAAGTAGAGAGGTTCTACTCAACACGGGCATTATTTGTCATCATGAAGATGAAAGGAATCTTCGCCAGACACGGTATCGTGGGGATTCGTCCACGTGACCGCAAGTCCACGGTATCCGCAATCCATTGGGTTAGCGGAGAAAGATTTCCAGAGAGAATCATCGTAAAGGCAACCGCAAGCAGACGAGACCCATACCTCGCTCTGCTGTAGTATCGTACGACGCCCATATCAGACTGCGGAATGTCACCTGCGCAGCTGTTGATGAGCAGACGATTGAGCTGATTGTGATGGCATTACGATAAGTCTCGTTAAAAATGTAATTGAAAGTATTGTCGATGACACACATACGTAACCTGTCATTTCAATGTGGCGTTTTCCCACATAAGATGAAAACGGCTAAAGTAATCCCTTAACCAACTTAGTGATTGCCTTCAAGATATCTTCCATTGGATGACTGACAGCAAGTTGAAATTAAAAGCAAATAAAACTGAATTGATCATTATTGGTACTCGAATGCAGCGTTGTAAACTGGATGGTTTTTTCCCTACGCGTATTTTGAATCAGTACATCACGCCAGCAACCTCGGTGCGTAATCTAGGAGTAATCTTTGATAGAAACTTCAATTTCCGACAACATATATCTCAAACATGTCGCTGCTGTTTTTATCATATTCGTGATCTTCGCCGTATTCGCCGGTATATGTCATTTTCTGTTGCTAAGACTATTGCAACAGCGCTTGTTAGCAGCAGAATTGACTATTGCAATTCCCTCCTTTATAATATCGCTAGCAAGGATATCACAAAACTTCAGCGTGTCCAAAATTGTCTAGCAAGAGTAGTTACAAGATCTCCTCGTTTTTCTCGCTCTGTGCCACTTTTGAAGTCTTTACATTGGCTTCCTGTACGATATCGTATAATTTTTAAGATCTGTACCATTACATATCAGGCACTGTCCAATAAGCAACCATCTTATTTGCATTTATTGCTTACTCCTGTAAGAAAATCTATCCAGCTTCGATCATCTAGTTCTGACCTACTTTTTGTTCCTAGAGCCAACACTAACATTGGAACTAGGGCTTTTTCTGTTGCTGCACCAAATCTTTGGAATATGCTTCCTCTTAGTGTTAGATCAGTTGAAAATATTACAAAATTCCGTCGTCATTTAAAAACGTATCTTTACAACCTTGCTTATCCACCTTAGCTCCCTAGCGCCTTGACCCATCTGTTGACAACTGGAAAACTACTTATGGACTTTGAGATTGACCAACCCTTTTGTTTTGATGCGCCTCTGAGCTTGGTTTCCAAGGATTTAGGCGCAATAGAAGTTATCTTATTATTATTATTATTATATATATATCTGGCGAAAAACATATATTTACCAACTCCAGGCCGATTTCACTTTTACCACAGTTCTCCAAAATACTAGAGAAACGTTTTACTTATCGACTTGAACGCTTCACGAATGCTTGTACAATCCTAAACGAATGTCAAAATGGGTTTAGAGAAGGCATGTCAATTTCGCATGCCTTGGTCGAATTACTTGAAGATATTACAAATTTGCTTGAACACCAAAAATGAGCGTTAGGCGTATTCAAAGATCTTTATTTTCTTAAGAAAGCATTTGATACTGTCGATCACCAACTGTTATGTAAAAAAATTGAACTCTATGGCATTAGTAGTATATGTGTGCTCCTCACTATCCATACATCAAAGTAGTATATGTGTGCTCCTCACTATCCATACATCAAAGGACATCAAAGGGCTGTGGATCAGTCGTACATTTAGATTCCTACTTGTAAAGACAAGTATGATTAATGACCTGTCATGTATGTATAGTGCTGACCTCTTGTGATTGTGTACAATGCTATACTAATGTAAACAGTGGTGCCCCTAGTGAAGTATATGTATAGACGTCACTAATTAACACTAATTAGTCATTAATTAGCACTAATTAGCACTAATTAGTAACTAATTAGCAGTAATTAATCACCAATTAGCACTAATTAGTCACTAATTAGCACTAATTCATTACTATTTAGTCACTAATTAGCACTAATTCATTACTAATTAGTCACTAATTAGTAATAATTTATTAATTACTAATTAGCACTAATTAGTCACTAATTAGGTTAATTCACTAGAGGCACTACTGTCTACGTGTAGCAGAAAGAAAGGGTAACTAGTTGTAGTATTTGGGACTTTTGACAAGTGTCCTACTGTGGTAGCGCGCTAACCATGTAGTCGGTATCTTATTTCCCTACTTAGCTATGATTGATGACTTTTTTGACAGCAGCGGGGTAACCTAGCAACGATCCCGGTGTAAGCTAAATGTAGCGGGGTCCGTCGAGGTGTAAAGTACGACTTTATGGATGAGCCGGAACGGTAGTCTAATAATAGCGACTGATGGAGCGGGCTAGCCGGGGACACCAGGCATTTTATTTAATCGTACAGTGGAGTGGATAGGAATAGACTGTTAAAGCCCAAGTGTGCGTCAGGACCAGGCGTTTTATTTTATCGGAGTAGCCTAGCAGCTCGCTGTACTGGTAAGCTGAAGCGATCCTCGTAGTGGATTATCGATGACTACAATGTGAAAGAAGGAAAAGGAGCCGGCGAAGTATGGTAAATATGTAAAGTATATATTTTAATAGAGTTCACCTATGGAAAAACTCGTGCCATCTATACATGATAGGCGCCTCTAGGTAAGGCGTTTGAAAGGGAGGAAATTACCACCGATAGGCGGGGAGCGTGTGTCCTTGTCCACTGTAGCATGACCTCCGATAGGCGGGGAGGCGGTGTAAACGAGAGTGCGCGTGTCCTTGTCCACTACAGCCGGACAGTCGGCGTCGATGGACGCATGACGAAGCGGTGGATAAGAAACGTTGTAGCCTCTAGGTGGAACCCCGAACCGGCCGCCTGGATAAGGTGATCGAGCGGGTCCGGTGTACGTTCCGAAGCCGTCTCGTGTCGGCGGTGTAGGGGGTAGCTGCAGGCCGAGCAGAGCGGCACGACCACGGCGCGCGGTAAATGGGCGGCCGAACCCGTCACGGGGCGGCGGCAGCGAGAGGCCACGACCGGCGGTAATCGGAGCGCCTCGACCAGCGGTAAGTGGGCACCCAAATCCGTTACGCGGCGGTGGTGGTCGTAGCGGGTGAGAGAGGGTTGGTGCCTGGACGCCGTGGGATGGCAACTCGTTGAGTGCGTCCCAGTCTAGCGGCTCGGTACGGGAGGCGGTGTCCCAAAGCCTGGCCAAGTGAAGGGAAGGCCTCAAGCCGCTAAAAATTAGGCCCTGTAAACACAGAAAGGGTCGGTGAATAACGAGTTAAATGTTAAAAATAGCGTGTTAAAGGTAGAAAAAAGTAGGCTATGTAAACTTAGAAAGACTAGTTTAGTGAATGTTAAAAGTATGAAGTGTAACGTACCAGTCGAGCTCCCGTCGTGCACGCGTAAAATAAACGCGCAGTTCCTCGTATGTCGGATCCGAATTCATCGTGACTGTATAACGAAATGAGAGCTGTTGTATTCAGCGCGCGCTGTAGACGTATGAAGGCCTGCCGTCGGGCACGTAGGCCTTTAACGAAAGGATTACGCAATATAACGAAAGGATTGCGCAATATTAAAAAGCGCCTAATAAATACCTCAATGTATGAAATGAACGGTGTATATCGCGAAATACCGACTAGAGACTCGTATGAGAAGGTTAATTTTGAAAATAACACTTTGTAAAAGCGAACGAAAAGCGAGTGTACTGACGCGACCCGCCCTTTTTTGTATTTTCAATAAGCTTGCCTGACTCGCTAGCCGCGCGGTGTACGTGTTCGAGGTCACGTCCCTTCTGACGGTGCTCCTATAAATACCCCAGCTGAGAACGTCTCTGTAGTCGCTCGTTTGTGGTGTGGTGTTAACGTCGTTTCTCTTCGCCCTTACAGACTAACTGCTATGGCTGCTGCTCAAGGCGCAAAACTCGCGGGTCTGAAGAAGAAGAAGATGCCGCCTCCTAAAGTATCGATCGTGCACGCCATTTTGAAGGCTCTTGCTAACACGTCTGCCGTTGCTGTAGGCGTGCCTGAGCCCGCCGCCGCTGCTGCTGCTGCTGCTGCCGTCGTCCCGTCGGGTACTACCAGTGAGCAGGACGCCGACAGGCCTACTGCTAAGGCCGTCGAGACCGACGCGGAAACGTCTGCCTCGGTCTACGAGGCGCTTACGGTGAGTTTGAAAGAGCTCAGGTCAGGTCAGGTTTGCCGGAGTTGCGTGTCGTGCGAAATGTACGTACGCGGGGTGTCCGGAGTGTCGACGCAAGATGACACGAATGAGGGACGGCGCCCTGAAGTGTATGTCGCACGGCTCCGGAATTAAACCGAAACAATATTTTTCGTTTCGTGCCATGCTGACGGAAGTCGACACATCGTCTGATCAAGAAATCTGGATCACGTTGTTCGACAAGGCCATGTCGGATCTGGTAACCTACGATGCCGCTTATCTCGGTCCTATGGCGCCAGAAAAATTGCGCGACACTATACAGGCGATCGTGGGAACGGTCCTGGAAGTGTCTCTGCGAAAGACCATATGGTGGGAGATGGCAATGTACACAGTCCGAAGTCTGGCGACTATCCCAAAGCCCGAGTAAATCACGCTATATATGAATGACTAACGCGCTTTGCTTGTTGCGTGCTGTAGGAAGCTGGAACGACCGTCGATCGGGATCTCGTGTTAGACGGCATAGTCGCCGACGCCCTGAGGTCGTCGCTCGAGGTGCATACAGCGGACCTCCTGGACTATCATCTTCCGACGGATAGACCATGGGAGGTATCGTGCGAGGTGGTTGACAGTCGGGAAGAGGCTATGGACTGCGTGTTCAAGAAAGGCCCGAGAGCGTTGATTCGGCGTTGCGTGGAAGAATCGGGACCGGCCAACAAGCGGGTAAAAGTGAAGATCGGTGAAATGTCATGGGCGTCGCTGGATCTAACTGCCCCCGCCGACTATAACCCGACGTATACGACCCTCCAGTCCCTGCCGACGTACGGTGGGGATACGGAGGTCGTGTCAGTGTCGTCGAGTGACCTACCATCGCTGATATCGGTCACCCCCACCCACATTCCGCCGGGGCCAAGACGCCCGCCTCCGAGGAAACGGCACCCGACGCGCTGACACATGGCCTGCTGCGAGCGCTTGGGGAGTCTATTGGTGAGTCAGTACTGACTCGAGCGCGTCGTGTGTGTAAGGGGTGTGACACGTCGGGAACCTACGGCCCCGTGGCGCATATGTTCGGATGTCGCGAGAGGGCGACAAACATGTGCAAGCGCCATTTCCAGCCTGTGCTGGATGAGCAGACCGCTCGTGCCGAGCACGGTGCGGTTAATCCTAGTACTTCACGAGCAGTCTTGGCTACCGGATCGCTACGCGGAAGAGAACTTCATGAAGGGCGTAGTCGACTGGTCGCTGACCGACTGGCTCGCCTGCGAAAACAACGCGGCCCTGGAGACGGTTGTCGAAGCTTACCTGATGAGTCGGAGTTGCTGGAAATGACGTTTTCAAACATTTCGTATTATCGAACATTAGTGTAGTAACTTTGGGGGTACGAAACAAAGCATCCCTATCTGCGTAATAGAGAAACGAAGAGTCGCAAACAAGCACGCATTCACCAAGCCCCTAAGATCCTATAAAGCCTAACAATCCTTCACAGCGCCTATAGTAATAATAAAACGCCTGCTTCCCTCGGATGCCGCACAAAATCACTCGCATTCGGCGTTGTTTACACTGTCAATCACCCCGGCTGCCGCTTCACACAAGCGCGGCCTTTATGCACTCACTCACTCACTCAGTCTCTAGTGTCTTACAACGCCGCTACGCGCTATCATCGCCTTAGTGTCTAACGGTACCGCTATGGAGTCGTCGTTTATAGGCAGTAGTTAGGGTCCGAACGAAGTTAATAACGTTGCGGCGGTAACTGGGACAGACGCACGCTGCCGAGACTGTGACAGACGGGAGACTGTCCGTGAAAGTGCTGCCCCCTGATTGCGCTCTGCCCTGTATGCGGTCGTACCGTCGACCCTCTAGCGGGGCACACATGGAAGCGCTACAAATGCCCGAATTGCAATCGTGCTTACGTCTTCCGTAGCGGTGTAACGAAGTATATGAAGCAGATGAAATGCGAATCACGGGACGACTACAAATGCCCGACTTGCGGACAGACTTACATCCAGCGTAGCACTATCCTGAGGCATATGAGAACGGCGCACGGTAGTAAACCCCCCCTAAAGAGGCCGCCCCCGAGGATGCAGTGTCGGAAGCGCTATGGCGGGTCGTTCACGAACACTGGTCGAGTATACGCACATCCACATCGCACTGACCTATTCAGTCGAGATATAACTTTCATCTGACCGACTTGGACACGGGAACGCTCGAGCCCCGACTACGACTGATGTTCGAGGAGCAGTCTCGGGCCTTTAAAATTAACTTAAGTTTCGGGTTTATTCTCAGACATAAGGAGACGGGGTGTTAGAGATACTATCATTCGTCGTGTAACTGCTGCGGTCGTTTCTTCGAGTCGCCCGCTCTGATTACCAGTATTCACTCTTTCGAACGATTTCTCGAACGCGTCCGACAACCCGACGTTCTACAGTACGTCATAGCGCAGAGGCCCGACTCGGGGTGGACGGCCGAATTGGTGATTAACGCGACCTTCTTTCTCAACGCCATCATCCACAATCCTATCGGCTGTCTCGACGTGCGACTCCTCGCCTACCTGCGCGCCATCAAGTCGGTTATCACTCTAGAGAAAGATACAAAAATAGGCTCTACACCGATAACGTGTGCCTCTTCCGCTGTCTGGCGCTTCATAGAGGCGCTGGCGTAGCCGCTTTGGGAGCCCCGACCCAAAGCTTTACGCGGACTACTCCACATGGGTGAGTGCCTACGAGTTCGCCGGCGTTCCTCTGACGGAACTCGATCGGGTGGAGACGGTCTTTAAAACCAACGTGATCGTGTATCGACTGGCGGAGGAGGCGGAACCCAGGAAGCCGACCGCCGAACTGGTCCGTCGTTCGGTCTGTCGCTATCCCACTACTATGAACGTGAAACTGTACGAAACACACAATTCGTACATACAGGACGTTTCACTGTTCTGTCATACGTACCGATGCAGTAAGTGCGGCAACACGCTGTGGCGAACAGCTTATTTATTGAAGCGCCACGAAGCGACGTGCGAGGGAGGCGTCCGCCACGTCTACCCCGGTGGGGTCTACCGTCCGAGGCCGTCCGTGTTTCAACAGCTGGCAGACGAAGGTATCGACGTGGAGGACTCTCTGCGCTACTACCCGTACATGGCGACTTTCGACTTCGAACGCTACTTCGACACGCGTGACCTACCGGCGGACAGCGCCAAATGCAGGTGACTCGCCCGGCACGAACTTCTCAGCGTGAGTATCTGCTCGAACGTCCCCGGTCACGAGGCGGCGCGGTGTTTCGTCACGACCGGGGATTCGAACGAGCTCGCGAAGCTCCTGATAGCCGCCCTGGAGGCCGTGAGCGCGGCGGCATGCGCGGCTCTACGACCTTCGTACGAACCTACCTTCAAAGAGATCAGCGCGCACGAAACCGAATGGGACCTCAAGTGTCAAGAACAGTCGGCGGGAAATAACCCGTACATCCTACTCGCCGAGCGCCTGTGGGCGCTACCTACGCCAGCTCCCCGTTCTCGGTTTCAACTCGGGCAAGTACGACCTGAACGTTGTCACCCCTTATCATGGGCGGAGGGCAGGACGTGTCGTCGGCCTTCACGATCAAACGTCAAAACAACTACATGTGTCTAGGGACGGAGAAGCTCAAGTTCCTGGACATCACCAACTACCTAGCCACCGGATTCAGCTACGATAAGTTCCTCAAGGCGTACGGCTGCGAGGTGACGAAGGGTCACTTTCCATACGAGTATCTGGACGACCTGCCAAAACTAGACGACGCCGAGCTGCCGCCGCGGGAGACCTTCTACAGTCACCTAAAATGTGAAGGGATCTCTGACGAGGCGTACGAGGGATGCGTGAAGGTATGGCGCGACGACCGAATGACGACGCTGAGAGACTTACTCGTCTGGTACAACAACCGGGATGTGGCCCCGTTCTTGGAGGCCGTGGACAAACAGTTTGCCTTCTACCAGCAGCGACGCATCGACATGTTCAAAGATGCTATCAACGTGCCGGGGTTGACGCTAATCTACCTGTTCAACGAGCACCCGCCGACGATACACTTCACCCTCTTCAACGAGCCGAACAAGGACCTGCACCAGCTCGTGCAATCCCATATCGTCGGAGGTCCGTCTATCATCTTCGCACGTCATCACGAGGCCGACGTGGCCGTTTTACGCCGAAGCGAGTACGCCGAGTCGGCCCATCCTTGTCGCTCTACAGTGGGGTACGATGCGAATGGTGTCTACCTCTGGGCGCTCACGCAAGACGTGCCGACGGGGTGGTACACGCGCCGACGCGAGAAGAACGCCTTTCTTCCGGAACGAGTGCATCGTTACGGCCGTATGGCCGTGGAGTGGCTGACGTGGGAAGCCGAGCGGACGGGGGTGCACATACGACACCAGGTCAATGGGCGCGAGAAACGTGTGGGTAAGTACTTGGTCGACGGGTGGTGTCGGGAAACGAAGACGGCGTACCAGTTCAAAGGGTGCTTCTTCCACGGCTGTCCGTGCACGGTAAAAGAGACGAAAGATGTCAACGGGAAACCTATGCGGCAACTGTACTCCGAGACCGTCGCCACTACAGCCTACCTTCGCCGCTTCATCACTGTTGTCGAGATGTGGGAGTGTCAGAGGCGCGCAGCGAAACCGCCGTCCCCCCGTCGACAGTGGGGTTGCGGACAACTCACGCGGATGCAGATCTTGGAGGCGGTACGCGACGGTACCCTCTTCGATCTAGTACTGTGCGACGTCGCCGTACCGGAAGACCTGCGCGCCACCTTCGCCGAGATGCATCCCGTCTTCAAGAACACTTACATCGACCGCGACGATCTCAGCCCGTTCATGTGTCGCTACGCCGAGGCGCACGAGCTCCTGAACCGTCCTCAACGTACGCTCGTGGGGAGCTTTTTCGGCACCGAGATTCTCTTCGCCACCCCGCTACTACGGTGGTATCTGGAGCACGGACTCGTCGTCGACCGCGTGTACCAGATCGTCGAGGACGACCCGGTCCCGTGCTTCCATCGCTTCGGCGAGACGGTCTCCGCCGCCCGACGTGAGGGCGACACCGTCCCCGACAAGGCCATCCTCGCCGAGACGTTTAAACTTCTCGGGAATAGTTGTTATGGAAAAACGATTACGCGAGTCGATCTCCACAGGGACATCAAGTACTGCACGAATGCCGGGGCCTCGACGAGGTGGCGTTGAACAGGCGGACCGTCAGGTACGGCCTCCCCACCCAGATCGGCTACTTCGTGTACCAGTACGCAAAACTGTGCATGCTCCAGTTCTATTACGATTTCATCGCCACCCTGTTTCAGTACTGCGCGATGGACACCGATTCAGCGTATATGGCCCTCGCGGACCAGTGCATCGACGACCTTGTGGAGGAGGCCAAGCGCGAACATTACTTCCTGCTCCGTGGCAAGTGGTCCTTGTCGGAGTGCTGTGACGCGCACGCGGAGGCGTACGTGCAGTGCCGACTCGCCGGTCGATCGTGTGCCCCCGCCGACTGATGCGCGGCCCGTCGAAAGTACGATAAGAGAACGCCGGGACTCTTCAAAGATGAATGGTCCGGTCGCGGTGTCCTCGCG
This sequence comes from Escarpia spicata, assembly GCA_963995525.1. Taxonomy (NCBI): domain Eukaryota; kingdom Metazoa; phylum Annelida; class Polychaeta; order Sabellida; family Siboglinidae; genus Escarpia; species Escarpia spicata. Next base: position 11,675,369 of record OZ023212.1, read on the forward strand.
CTCTGCAGCAAGACCTACTACTCTTTCGGCGCGGCGGGCGACAAGTACAGCACGAAGGGTGTTTAGCAAGCTTTAGAACGACATCGACAAGGACACGTTCCTCGCCGTGCTGCGGGGACAACGGAGCGGCTGCGGATGGAACCACTGCTTCCAAGTAAAGGAATCGTCCGTGTTGACGTACATTCAGGAGCGCGCGGCGCTGAGCTGCTTCTACGCCAAGCGACGCGTGCTCGACGACGGGGTCACTACGGAGCCCCTACTCGTATAACTCCTCTACCTTTTCCTACCCTAACACTCGTATAACTCTTACCCTACCTAGGGGCACCCCCTCTCTAGGGGTAGCGTATGTATGTATGTATGTATGTATGTATGTATGTATGTATGTATGTATGTAGGTAAGGATTAATACAAAATACCACCGAGTTTTTTATCGTCTTTTTATTTACTACTAGGCGATACATTCAATGCGGTTTTAGCCACCCTATATGGGTCGAATAGGAGCTTGAAACTACTAAGCGATACAATCAATGCGATTTTAGCCAGACAAATACGAGACAGTCGTTAGCCACCCTATTGGTGCCAAATAGGCCCTTGAAAACACTTAACGTCATGCCGCGGCATCGGAGGAGTAGGTTGGTAACGCAATATTGTCCGCATCTGTTAGACGCCGCGCTCTGCACTCTCTTTCGTTGTACGTCCACGAGTCACAATTACGGCGCAGGAAGGTACGGAATTCGGCGTGCAGCGGCGGCAGTCCGTACGAATCGAAGTACTCGCCTCACCGGTTCGCGTCCACGTAGACGGCAATCCAGTGTTCACCCGGCTCGCCGCCGTCGTCGGTGTTGCACGAAGGCCGCCGGGTAGGTGGTGAGCCGCCGGCCTCGGAGCTCGTCTTTAGGCATTAAGCCGAAGACGTTTTTAGTGAACTTATCGATCTCCAGGCGGCGCATGAACTGAAACGTATCCATGCTCAGTAGTCGTTCACAACGTTGCGGTTCCTGTCGATCTCTAGCACCGTCTCGAACTCGCCATACACGACGACGTTCACCGTCCGCGCTAGCGCCACCTCGAAGTGCGCCTGCACGCGTAGGGTCCCCTTGCGCACGACGTTGAAATGGTCACCGTCGCAGCAATCCGGTGACAGGTCGAAGCCGAAGATTGTGTAGCCGGCCCCGAAATCGGCGCGTGTCAGGTCGTTGCCCGAAGACGGCGACGAAGTTTATGCCGTTATGCTTCGCGTTAAACGGGTTTTTATTATAGCTCCCGTTATAGGCGTCGTTGTCGATCAGGCACAGGAATACGCGTTTCGGCAGCACCACCAACCAGACGTTCTCGTGAGCGTGAGACATGCGGTATCGAGAACACCTTGCAGTCAACTCGACGTAGCGGATACTTGGCCGTCTCCTTCGTTAACGCTTTGATGTGACCGAGCTGAAGGGCCGCGTTCACCCTGGCTTTTTGCACCTGCAGGAAGGTCTCCAGCAGCACGATTTTGAACCCCGGATTGGCGCCCGCCGCCACGAGTGCGACAGCGTCCTTACTTCGCACCAGTCGGAGTTTCACGTCGACCCCGTTCAGTAGGTAGCGGTCTTGTATGAACACGTGAGCGTGCAGGCGTCCGACAAGTTCCACCTCCCGACTGCCCTGGATGTGTTCGTACCGCCGCGTGAACCCCTCGTTCTCGGCCGCGATCGACTCCAAGTGCCCGGTGGTGTCCTTACACCACAGGCCGCCCTCGAACTGGGTGTTCTTGGCATCGGCGCCGTAGTTCAACATGGTCTCGATGTAGGCCCGTGTTAGTCGACGGAGTCACGAGCGTGCCGTTCAGCGACACGTCGACTTGACAGAAGAGCGAGTGCAGCAACTTATTGACCGGTCCCACCGGACTGTCGGCTTGGAGATCAGTACCGTCCCCCCTCACCACTTTGACTCGTACGTACAGTCTAATGCTCGCCAGTTCCAGATAGTCGTCTCCTGACCCCGGAATTAGAAACTCGATAGGACCGCCCGCATCGAGGGCAGTCAGGGGTTGGTGGTCGATCCACTGGCCGCTCTCGATGCTCGTCTGCGTCGTCGGTTGTTGCTGCTGCTGCAGCAGGCCCTCGAATGCCGTAACAAGCGCCTGACCGGTTTTACTCTTCAACGGGGCGCACCACGCCGGCTTCGAGAAAACGTCTATGACGTCGTTGTGCTTTTTCAGGTTAGCTACGTCGACGAGATCGGCTTGCCACTGCTGGTTTCGACTGCCTACAATAACGCACCGTCGTTTGACCGGTTTATGAAGGGTATAGGCGTTCTGTTCCGTCAACCACCGCTTAACGGTCGGTTTCGGTACTAGAGTCGTTCGGTGTAGCGCGTCGACGCCGCCGTAACTCCCCACCTGTTTCGGATCCAAGTAGACACGGCTCAGTAGGTCGCGTTGAAGCCGGTGAAGGTTTCGTTGCGTACGACGACGCCTCCGGAGCACCACCGCTCCTATGGGGGATCTGATCGATTTACATAAAATAATATACAGATATATATAAAGAGAAATGACTGCTGCTGCGACAACGGTAAGGCCGACGACTACCGTTCTTTGTCGGGGCATACTGGCTTCTGGACCTCTCGAGCGTTTCACCCTCTTTAATTGGTGACCCACGAGCGTTCAAGAGAGCGAGCGCGAGGCTTGGCCGTTCGCTTCGGCGCGGGTTGTATGTTCGCTCGACGCTGGGGATTACCGACGAGTTCCATAGGAACGTTCAGCCGCTTCAAATGACCCCCGAAAGCTTCCCATCCGACCGGCGGGGGCACCTTCTTCCTTTTTCTCATGAGATCGTTCACTAGATCTACCATGTTACTTCCCTCGATAGCCGCGCCGTCGTACACGAACTCTCCTCGGTCGTTTCAGCGGATCTGCGGATCGGTTAACTTATGTTTATTTGCAGAATAAAATGTAATACAAAAATGCAAATTATACAATGATTACGATAGCAACCTTTTTATCAAAATCTCGAAAGTAAAACAAAGTGAACATTTGCCACCCTGACTCTGGTGTGTCTGTAATACTGAAGTCCAGACAGTCCTCTATAAACCATTGCTGCAGTAAAAGGGAACATTTTCTTTTCTGCCTCAGTTATCCTAACTGTCATAGCCATGCCAATAAGTTGTAAAGGATCCGTTTTTCCGTTGTGTAAGTGCAAGTGCAAAAGTGCCCGGATGTAGGTCAATGTCAAGTGGCGCCACCTGGCGGATAGGCCATGAAAAAAATAGCGCCCCATACCGGAATTTTTTTAGAACTAAAATAGAGCCCCTACCGGGATTTTTAAAAACTAAAATAGCCCCCTAACGGGATTTTTTTTCGAACTAAAACAGCTCCCCCTAAAGGAGTTTTATGAACTAAAATAGCGTCACCTAGCGAAATGTTTTCGAAATAAAATAGTTTGATCAGTAGCGCCACCTAGCGGATTTTTTTCTCTCGAACTAGATGTTTGAGTACTGCCCAAAATCGTGCGTCTTGGTTTGACCGGTAGCACCACCTGGCGGATTTTTGTGTGAACTAAATTCCCCTAGCGGATAGGTCATGAACTACAAGTGGTGCCACCTTGTGGATAAGTTGTGAACTAAATGTTCGAGTACTGCAAATATTCGTGTATCTTGTTTTTGTCGAGTACTCACTCCTGGTGGATATATCATCATCAACTGAAAGCACCCCTGTTAGATAAGTGGTGAACTAAATAACTACTATGCAGTCCGCGCTTGTGTACATTCTACAATCCGTGATCTTTCGGCACGCCCACGTGACTTTTCGGCACATTTACTAAGTATATAAGCGCGGAGCTCTACCAGTCGAACCGTCATTTGTGTCACGACGACGCCATGGCTAACATCATGTTGAAAACACCGAACTACCGCACGCCTGCCGCCTTCAGCGACAGAGACGTAGACGAACCGTGTTGCCGACCGTTCGTGGCATCTGGCACCCGACCGCACTCACTGGATGTCAACCGACCGCCATCACCGTTGTACCACGATAGCGCCAACCTCAAAACACCCAACTACCATGCGCCTGCAGCTTTCAGCGACAGCGACGTAGACGAACCAACTAGCCGACCGTTCGAAGCATCTGTCAGCCGTCCACATTCATCGTCTGTCAACCAACCAGTCGTACCGTCAAGCCTGTACGCACCGGAACCGGAACCTCTACCCGAACTGGAGGTCGCTGTGAATCCGAAACGAGTTGAATTTTCAGGGGCCGACTCTCCCTAGTCAAACCTTTACCCATGCAGGGTCGAAGCGTTCGGTCGGGTCTTTAATTCGGTCGAGCATGCTTATCTATACAGGAAGGCATTGTATCAAGGCGACGTCGAATGCGCAGAGCGCATCAAAGCTGCGAAGCATGCATACTTGGCAAAACAAAAAAGCAAACAGATTGGAAAGACGAGATCTGGTTGGAACGTTGTCCGTGTTCACTGGATGCAACATTTGCTCCTCGCAAAGTTCAAGGCGTCAAAGGATTTGCGAGCCGTATTGTTGGCAACCGGAAATGCTGAACTGGTGGAGCGTGTACCATCGAAAGAGGGCTTTTGGGGACTTGGTCGTGGCGACAAAAATGGTCGAAACACTCTCGGAAAACTATTGTGCAGTGTCCGTGACAATTACTTGTAGACACTGCGTTGTGTAATATCGATAGTTCATAGCAGTGACGAAACAATGTTCAGTCTCTGGTTCTTGCAGTTATGGAGCGTGACATGTAAATACGTTTGTGTTCTTCACGAATAAACTGTGCAAACCATATCTTGTGTCTTTACTGAACCAAACTAAGACCGACCACTTCCACGAATCAAACTTTGACTAGCGAGAGGCACGAACCAATCGTTCAAACAAATTTGTCTGACAAACGAAACCCCAAACACTTAGAGCAACGAGTGACAAGAAACAAACTTATCGGACAATCGAAACATCAAACACTTAGATCAACGAGTTGCAAGAACCAACCTTCTACGATTCTCTTCAGTCCACCGAATACACATGTGTGTGTGTGTGTGTGTGTGTGTGTATGTGTGTGTGTGTGTGTGTGTGTGTGTGTGTGGTGGTGTGTGTGTGTGTGGTGGTGGTGGTGGTGGTGTGTGTATGTGTATGTGTGTGTGTGTGTGTGTGTGTGTGTGTGTGTGTGTGTGTGTGTGTGTGTGTGTGTGTGTGTGTGTGTGTACGTGTGACTACTCCATCGTCGACACACTTCCGCAAATGTTAGAACTGTAGAGTCAGCCATTACAGTCACACGACTTGAGGTGTGACGGAACTTCTAGCGTAGCGCTTCATGTTTATAAATATGCGGGTAACCAATTCACTAGTCGGAACTTATACTCAGACCGACGAGTTCCAAGAGTCATTCCGTTCTTTACATTTGAATCGTAAACACCTACATCATGAGCTTATGGAGTAGTCTACCAGCTGCCAACCATCAGCGTTCCAGTGCCTAGATTGCAAGAGACATTTCTCACGTCGGGACAGCTGGAAACGACACAGTGCCCACAGTCGCTGTGCACCGTCAACAAACGCTACGACACCTGTGTCTCTGGCCTCAGCAACAAGCTCGACATTCCTGTCTCCATCTCAAGTGCCCACTATGACACATGTACCTACGGTTCCTACAACAAGCTCGACATTCCCGTCTCCCTCTCAGGTGACCATGGAGTATACAAAGAAGATGGTGCTGGTCGATCCTCGTATTTTGGGAAACATTCAACCGCAACGTCCTTCGACTGCTAATCCTATCGAAAGGGTCTTGCAATGACTCGACAATGAAATGCAAGGCATATTAGAACGAAACGATATACACGAGAGGGGAAAAGTTGTGTTGTATAACCAGGTATTGAGTCGGTACAACGATCTTTCCGACAAACGTATCCAAGAACCCTTGCGTGTGGTCATCGAAAAAATTCCCAGTGAAGGGTAAAATAAAGTACAACCTGCTAACGAAAATGAAGTTGTCGAAAAGGAGAGCATCGAAAACGAAATCATCGACTGCGTTCCAAAAACTATGAAGTTGAAAGCACGGTGACTACTCGATAAAATGAAAGGTGCCGTAAGTTGGAACGATCGTGGCGAGATGATGTACAGAAACAAGGTGGTACACGGAAGTAACATTGTAGATCTCGTGAACGACGTGTTGAGAAAACGGAAGTCGTTTGAACCGGTGGGATGGGAAACCTTTGCTCGTGGTCTCAAGGATGTCAACACACCAATGGATTTAGTTGGGAACTCAGATCGTTGGCTTTACATGCAGACAGCGTCAATGGACGACGACGTGTCAAAGGAAACCAGCATTCCATTCGACAGTGGTCTTCATCGGTGTCGTAGACGACCTTCATCGTCGCGGCGCGCAGCTCATTCGGCGACACCTTTGCAAATCACACGTTGGGAACCTTATTAGCTTTATTGATTTGCGACAAAAACAGGTTCGCGTGCTACATTCAATACACAGGAACAGTGTGCAAGAGATATCATATGTGGAATATTCAAATAAAATCGTGTTGATGCTATGGATGAGTGTGTTTGTTTTTTGTTTTCATAGTCATCAAGACACACCTCACTTTTCCCCGTTTCACTGACAACAATTATTTTGTGAACGTTATCATATGGAATCAATTTGCATATAGTTAAGGTTTACAAGATTTTATAAGATTGACACTTTCTCTTGGGTGTCTGAATAAATCAGTTCACAAACGCACATATGGTGTCGACTTTTTTATTGCTTAATTAAGGTAATACAAGAACGTGCATGCCAACATTACATGCAAACATTATATGGCACTCTTAACAAAATCGAAAACACGACAGTCATTGTTCACTAAATCGTTCCCGAAAGTGTTCACAAGCGTCTTCGTGGGTACGCCTCGACTTCGGTGCAGCAAGTACACAACACAGTATTGTCCACACACGTTAGACAGCGGGATCTGAAGCGTTCTCTTGTTGAAAGTCCAAGTCACGCAGTTGCTCTGTAGAAAATCCACGAATTCGACGTGTCGAGGTGGTAAACCGTAGGTGTCGAAGTATTCTTCATGTCCGTCTTTTGCGATAAACATGCAGATCCAATGTTGACCCGGCTCATTGCTCGAATGAGTGTTGCACACGAAAGCTGCCGGATAGGCCGTCATAGGAGTAGTGTCTAACCCGTCTTTAGTTAGTACGCCTCGAACAATGGTTCTAGTGTAAGCATCCGCCGCAAGGAGTCTTTCTATCTGTGCGGTATCCATCAGTAATCGTAGACGACGTTTCTGTTGCGGTCAATCTCCAAAACCGTCTCGAATTCTCCGTAGACGACGACGTTGATCGTTTGATCGAGAGGTTGATTAAAGTGCATCTCGACTCGTAGGTTGCCTTTATGTACCAAATTGAAATGGGGACCGTCACAACAATCTGGTGTGATGTCAAACAAAAACAGGGTGTATCCTTTGCCAAACTCATCCCGACTGATGTTGTTTCCCTCGTCTTGAAACTTCTTTCCCGTTCCAGCAAATAGATTACTGTAACTTATCACGTAGGCACCATCGTTGAAATTAGGCTGGAGTGGTTTCGCCGGAACTTGTTGCCCGTCGACGTACAGTGCAAGAAAGTTCAAGTTGTTGTGCTTTACGTGGAACGGATTCTTGGCTTGTAAGCGTCGTTGTCTACACAGCACAAGACTATTCTCTTGGGTAAGACACCCAAATAGACGTTTTTGTGAGTGTGCGACATGGCACCTCGCGGTATGGAAAATACCTTGCAATCGACTCTTCGCAACGGATACTTGGCCGTTCCCTTTTGTATCGCTTTGATGTGACCCATCTGTACGGCAGGATTCAGTTTAGCTTTTCGTGCAAACAAAATTGCTTCGACTATGCGTATCTTGTAATTGGCATTGTCACCACCAGCAGCCATGAGTGCAAAAGCATCCTTGCTCTGTACTAGTCGAATTTTCACGTCGACGCCGTTCAATAGATAGCGGTCTTGAAAGAAGAGGTCGGTGTAGACGGCCTATCATATCGACGATTCGACTACGGGAAATATAGGTCTTTCTTTTTTGCAGCCCCTTGTTTGCGTCGTCGGTTGCGTCCATGTATTCAGCCGTGTCTTTGTACCACAATGCACTAGTCAATTGACTCTTCTTCGCTTCTGCTCCGTGACTCAGTAACGTTTCTATGTACGCTCGATAAGGATAGGTATTCGTTGAAGGTGTGACGAGGGTACCGTTCAAAGACACGTCGACTTGACTAAACAGAGAATGCATACAGTTGTTTACTGGTCCAACAGGTGCAGCTTGATCGATGTCGTCCCCGTTTTCTTTGACTACACGTGCTCGCACCAACTGGTAAGTATTGGCCACGTCCAGGTAATCGTCTCCCGATCCGGGCAATAAAAATTCGATAGGACCACCCGTACCTATCGAGGCGACAGGTCGATGCTCGATCCATTGTGCGTGTTCGATACTCGTTTGTGTTGTCGGTAAACTAAACAGGTCCAATTCGCTTTTGACTCCCTCACACGACAACTGGTGGACAAAAGCCATGTCTAGCCGAATATGTCATCTCGATGCGTCTTCTGTCGTCTGCGTCTCTTGGCAACACTGGCTAGGGTGCTCTACGTCTTGCGTTTTATATGAGCGTTGCGTATGCCAGGAGGCCCACTGCTTCCCGACACTCTACTGATCATGACCTTTCCTGTTTCTTTCACACGCCTCTTTGCAGATTCTTTAATGCTCTGTCCAGACAACACGTCACCGGCCACACCCAAACCTGTCTTTAACGCTCCTTATCCCAAAGCGAGTGCGCCTCTTTTTATGAGTGGCATAGCACTTCGAATGAGGCCACCGAACAAACTACCTGGACCGTGACCTCGTTGCACTCTTGCCCCAACAAACACGGACAATCCGTCACCGACTTGTCTGACGTAGTAGTCTTCGTAAGAATGATTACAACTCATGTTTCAAAAAAATGATGGTTTGCGTCGTCGAAAGTGAAGTGTTGCCGCACTCTACCTCGCTCGAATGGTACGCGACGTGCCGTGTCGTCTCTTATATCGATCTCGATGGTCGTAAATTCTTTGTGCAAGACGGGAACGTATTGTACATTGTCAAAACTTTTTGACACCACGTTTCCGTGATTTCCTTCTATCGGTACAATCCTCAACAGAGGGACGACGCTGTTTCCGACCACACGTGATTCAACAACGTCGGTGTAGACATACAGCGAATAAAAGCCCTGCGCTATATCTATCACAGATTCGGCTTCTTTGCGGAAGGTGTACTCACCGGTATTTGACGGATCATACACTGTGATTGATTGCTGGAGACCTATATCTTTTCCATCTAGTTTCGTATAGGTGTACTCGTCTGGCATCACTGCTTTGGGACTGGTGATGACAGACGGGTGAAAACCTAGTATGGTCCTCATGGCGCTCTGCAAAGGTATGTTGAGCATAGTGTGAGGTGTCATGTACAAGGTCACCCGCTGAGAGATGTCGCTGTAGCTAAATTTCGCCTTGAGTCCGTCCTTTGACATCCTCGCCAGAGCTTTTTTGATCTTGTATATCAGTATGACCGGACTGTAGTAATATCCATACTCGATTTTGGCAGTGTTGTAGACTCCCGTGTGATCCTGTTCGTTGAGGTAGAACCTATTATCTGCCTCACGAACGTTGTACCAAGTGTGTGGGTATTGAATCTCCACCAGTCCGCATTCCCACTGACCGACTAAACTGATGCGTTGCGGCAAAGCCGTGGCATAGTGGGTCAACGTGTTGTCGGGATTTAACTCCATAGACGCGTTGCTGGGCAATGTCAAGTAAAAATCAGACGACATGTTCACCGCGTTTCATAGACGGATTAGGTAACATGTATCCTAGGCAACTGCTTAACAAAGCCGTCCACAGATTAGAGTTTCCGTTTACTTTAGTAAGGTTGTAGATACTGACCAATATAACGGTGTACAGTATGACGATTTGGCAGAAGAAGAGTATTTCCGATTTCGGGCACGTATTTCCAAACAACACCCAACGTCTGCTGTTACTTCCGGTATCTTCGAGCTCTGTATTTTCGAATCGAACGTTCGTCGTATCGTCCATGACACGAATGACGGCTCGACCGGTGTGTACTAACCTTTATACGCGACGAGTGATGCCTTATCCAACCAGCTGTTAAACGAGTCGGAATACCCTACCCACTTGACCAGGACCTGTGTCTTTCTTCCTCGCTTCCGCTGCTGCAACACTTTCTCGATATGAGTTTATCCTTGGCCACAACCACTTTCTGTAGTTCTTGTTCGTAAAATGTTCCCTCTATCGGCGAGTCTTCATCATCGATCAAACGACAAACAGGCGGATCGGAACGATGAACTGTTTTGACGGTAAATATCTCGTCACTACAGTTGGGTAAGTAACCTTTTATGAATTGTCTCTTGACTTTGCTGATACGCACGTGATCGCCCACTTTTAAAACCGGTTTGACTTTTCCGTGTCCTTCATTTCCGTACAACCTTTGCCAAACATCTTCTTGATTGATCACGTTCACTTCAGACGGCGCCATTCCAATACTTCTATGATAATTGTCGTTGTACGAATCGACTAGGTGGTGTAATACGTCCAGGTACTTTAAAGTCTGGTTTTTCGTGAAATATCTCCACATACGTGTCTTCAGAGTACGATTGAAACGTTCCACGATACACGCCTTGATCTCTTCGTTGTGTGTCGTAAAATGGTGGATACCTTTCTCTTTCAGAAACTCTTGCAGTTGCCTATTCAAAATCTCTTTTCCTTTATCTGTTTGCAATGACAGTGGGCCATCATTGTCCTTTAACAACCGACGAAACGCCGTCGTGAGTGACGGCACCGATTTGTTCTTCAAAGGAACAGACCACGCTTTCTTGGAGAACACGTCTATCACGGTCAAAATGAAAGTGTGACCGTCGTTGTACCTTTTCAAACGTGACATGTCTACCAGATCGGCCTGCCATTGTTGATTTATACCACCCACTACGACACGTCTACGCCTGAAACGATATGTCACCGGTTTATGTAGTGTGTAAGTGTCTTGTTCCGACAACCACCGTTTCACCTCTTTCGATGATGCACGTGAAGCATGTGAAGCACGTGAAGCACGATGCAGGGCATCAACGCCTCCGTAACTTATCATGGGCGGAGGGCAGGACGTGTCGTCGGCCTTCACGATCAAACGTCAAAACAACTACATGTGTCTAGGGACGGAGAAGCTCAAGTTCCTGGACATCACCAACTACCTAGCCACCGGATTCAGCTACGATAAGTTCCTCAAGGCGTACGGCTGCGAGGTGACGAAGGGTCACTTTCCATACGAGTATCTGGACGACCTGCCAAAACTAGACGACGCCGAGCTGCCGCCGCGGGAGACCTTCTACAGTCACCTAAAATGTGAAGGGATCTCTGACGAGGCGTACGAGGGATGCGTGAAGGTATGGCGCGACGACCGAATGACGACGCTGAGAGACTTACTCGTCTGGTACAACAACCGGGATGTGGCCCCGTTCTTGGAGGCCGTGGACAAACAGTTTGCCTTCTACCAGCAGCGACGCATCGACATGTTCAAAGATGCTATCAACGTGCCGGGGTTGACGCTAATCTACCTGTTCAACGAGCACCCGCCGACGATACACTTCACCCTCTTCAACGAGCCGAACAAGGACCTGCACCAGCTCGTGCAATCCCATATCGTCGGAGGTCCGTCTATCATCTTCGCACGTCATCACGAGGCCGACGTGGCCGTTTTACGCCGAAGCGAGTACGCCGAGTCGGCCCATCCTTGTCGCTCTACAGTGGGGTACGATGCGAATGGTGTCTACCTCTGGGCGCTCACGCAAGACGTGCCGACGGGGTGGTACACGCGCCGACGCGAGAAGAACGCCTTTCTTCCGGAACGAGTGCATCGTTACGGCCGTATGGCCGTGGAGTGGCTGACGTGGGAAGCCGAGCGGACGGGGGTGCACATACGACACCAGGTCAATGGGCGCGAGAAACGTGTGGGTAAGTACTTGGTCGACGGGTGGTGTCGGGAAACGAAGACGGCGTACCAGTTCAAAGGGTGCTTCTTCCACGGCTGTCCGTGCACGGTAAAGGAGACGAAAGATGTCAACGGGAAACCTATGCGGCAACTGTACTCCGAGACCGTCGCCACTACAGCCTACCTTCGCCGCTTCATCACTGTTGTCGAGATGTGGGAGTGTCAGAGGCGCGCAGCGAAACCGCCGTCCCCCCGTCGACAGTGGGGTTGCGGACAACTCACGCGGATGCAGATCTTGGAGGCGGTACGCGACGGTACCCTCTTCGATCTAGTACTGTGCGACGTCGCCGTACCGGAAGACCTGCGCGCCACCTTCGCCGAGATGCATCCCGTCTTCAAGAACACTTACATCGACCGCGACGATCTCAGCCCGTTCATGTGTCGCTACGCCGAGGCGCACGAGCTCCTGAACCGTCCTCAACGTACGCTCGTGGGGAGCTTTTTCGGCACCGAGATTCTCTTCGCCACCCCGCTACTACGGTGGTATCTGGAGCACGGACTCGTCGTCGACCGCGTGTACCAGATCGTCGAGGACGACCCGGTCCCGTGCTTCCATCGCTTCGGCGAGACGGTCTCCGCCGCCCGACGTGAGGGCGACACCGTCCCCGACAAGGCCATCCTCGCCGAGACGTTTAAACTTCTCGGGAATAGTTGTTATGGAAAAACGATTACGCGAGTCGATCTCCACAGGGACATCAAGTACTGCACGAATGCCGGGGCCTCGACGAGGTGGCGTTGAACAGGCGGACCGTCAGGTACGGCCTCCCCACCCAGATCGGCTACTTCGTGTACCAGTACGCAAAACTGTGCATGCTCCAGTTCTATTACGATTTCATCGCCACCCTGTTTCAGTACTGCGCGATGGACACCGATTCAGCGTATATGGCCCTCGCGGACCAGTGCATCGACGACCTTGTGGAGGAGGCCAAGCGCGAACATTACTTCCTGCTCCGTGGCAAGTGGTCCTTGTCGGAGTGCTGTGACGCGCACGCGGAGGCGTACGTGCAGTGCCGACTCGCCGGTCGATCGTGTGCCCCCGCCGACTGATGCGCGGCCCGTCGAAAGTACGATAAGAGAACGCCGGGACTCTTCAAAGAGGAATGGTCCGGTCGCGGTGTCCTCGCGCTCTGCAGCAATACCTACTACTCTTTCGGCGCGGCGGGCGACAAGTACAGCACGAAGGGTGTTTAGCAAGCTTTAGAACGACATCGACAAGGACACGTTCCTCGCCGTGCTGCGGGGACAACGGAGCGGCTGCGGATGGAACCACTGCTTCCAAGTAAAGGAATCGTCCGTGTTGACGTACATTCAGGAGCGCGCGGCGCTGAGCTGCTTCTACGCCAAGCGACGCGTGCTCGACGACGGGGTCACTACGGAGCCCCTACTCGTATAACTCCTCTACCTTTTCCTACCCTAACACTCGTATAACTCTTACCCTACCTAGGGGCACCCCCTCTCTAGGGGTAGCGTATGTATGTATGTATGTATGTATGTATGTATGTATGTATGTATGTAGGTAAGGATTAATACAAAATACCACCGAGTTTTTTATCGTCTTTTTATTTACTACTAGGCGATACATTCAATGCGGTTTTAGCCACCCTATATGGGTCGAATAGGAGCTTGAAACTACTAAGCGATACAATCAATGCGATTTTAGCCAGACAAATACGAGACAGTCGTTAGCCACCCTATTGGTGCCAAATAGGCCCTTGAAAACACTTAACGTCATGCCGCGGCATCGGAGGAGTAGGTTGGTAACGCAATATTGTCCGCATCTGTTAGACGCCGCGCTCTGCACTCTCTTTCGTTGTACGTCCACGAGTCACAATTACGGCGCAGGAAGGTACGGAATTCGGCGTGCAGCGGCGGCAGTCCGTACGAATCGAAGTACTCGCCTCACCGGTTCGCGTCCACGTAGACGGCAATCCAGTGTTCACCCGGCTCGCCGCCGTCGTCGGTGTTGCACGAAGGCCGCCGGGTAGGTGGTGAGCCGCCGGCCTCGGAGCTCGTCTTTAGGCATTAAGCCGAAGACGTTTTTAGTGAACTTATCGATCTCCAGGCGGCGCATGAACTGAAACGTATCCATGCTCAGTAGTCGTTCACAACGTTGCGGTTCCTGTCGATCTCTAGCACCGTCTCGAACTCGCCATACACGACGACGTTCACCGTCCGCGCTAGCGCCACCTCGAAGTGCGCCTGCACGCGTAGGGTCCCCTTGCGCACGACGTTGAAATGGTCACCGTCGCAGCAATCCGGTGACAGGTCGAAGCCGAAGATTGTGTAGCCGGCCCCGAAATCGGCGCGTGTCAGGTCGTTGCCCGAAGACGGCGACGAAGTTTATGCCGTTATGCTTCGCGTTAAACGGGTTTTTATTATAGCTCCCGTTATAGGCGTCGTTGTCGATCAGGCACAGGAATACGCGTTTCGGCAGCACCACCAACCAGACGTTCTCGTGAGCGTGAGACATGCGGTATCGAGAACACCTTGCAGTCAACTCGACGTAGCGGATACTTGGCCGTCTCCTTCGTTAACGCTTTGATGTGACCGAGCTGAAGGGCCGCGTTCACCCTGGCTTTTTGCACCTGCAGGAAGGTCTCCAGCAGCACGATTTTGAACCCCGGATTGGCGCCCGCCGCCACGAGTGCGACAGCGTCCTTACTTCGCACCAGTCGGAGTTTCACGTCGACCCCGTTCAGTAGGTAGCGGTCTTGTATGAACACGTGAGCGTGCAGGCGTCCGACAAGTTCCACCTCCCGACTGCCCTGGATGTGTTCGTACCGCCGCGTGAACCCCTCGTTCTCGGCCGCGATCGACTCCAAGTGCCCGGTGGTGTCCTTACACCACAGGCCGCCCTCGAACTGGGTGTTCTTGGCATCGGCGCCGTAGTTCAACATGGTCTCGATGTAGGCCCGTGTTAGTCGACGGAGTCACGAGCGTGCCGTTCAGCGACACGTCGACTTGACTGAAGAGCGAGTGCAGCAACTTATTGACCGGTCCCACCGGACTGTCGGCTTGGAGATCAGTACCGTCCCCCCTCACCACTTTGACTCGTACGTACAGTCTAATGCTCGCCAGTTCCAGATAGTCGTCTCCTGACCCCGGAATTAGAAACTCGATAGGACCGCCCGCATCGAGGGCAGTCAGGGGTTGGTGGTCGATCCACTGGCCGCTCTCGATGCTCGTCTGCGTCGTCGGTTGTTGCTGCTGCTGCAGCAGGCCCTCGAATGCCGTAACAAGCGCCTGACCGGTTTTACTCTTCAACGGGGCGCACCACGCCGGCTTCGAGAAAACGTCTATGACGTCGTTGTGCTTTTTCAGGTTAGCTACGTCGACGAGATCGGCTTGCCACTGCTGGTTTCGACTGCCTACAATAACGCACCGTCGTTTGACCGGTTTATGAAGGGTATAGGCGTTCTGTTCCGTCAACCACCGCTTAACGGTCGGTTTCGGTACTAGAGTCGTTCGGTGTAGCGCGTCGACGCCGCCGTAACTCCCCACCTGTTTCGGATCCAAGTAGACACGGCTCAGTAGGTCGCGTTGAAGCCGGTGAAGGTTTCGTTGCGTACGACGACGCCTCCGGAGCACCACCGCTCCTATGGGGGATCTGATCGATTTACATAAAATAATATACAGATATATATAAAGAGAAATGACTGCTGCTGCGACAACGGTAAGGCCGACGACTACCGTTCTTTGTCGGGGCATACTGGCTTCTGGACCTCTCGAGCGTTTCACCCTCTTTAATTGGTGACCCACGAGCGTTCAAGAGAGCGAGCGCGAGGCTTGGCCGTTCGCTTCGGCGCGGGTTGTATGTTCGCTCGACGCTGGGGATTACCGACGAGTTCCATAGGAACGTTCAGCCGCTTCAAATGACCCCCGAAAGCTTCCCATCCGACCGGCGGGGGCACCTTCTTCCTTTTTCTCATGAGATCGTTCACTAGATCTACCATGTTACTTCCCTCGATAGCCGCGCCGTCGTACACGAACTCTCCTCGGTCGTTTCAGCGGATCTGCGGATCGGTTAACTTATGTTTATTTGCAGAATAAAATGTAATACAAAAATGCAAATTATACAATGATTACGATAGCAACCTTTTTATCAAAATCTCGAAAGTAAAACAAAGTGAACATTTGCCACCCTGACTCTGGTGTGTCTGTAATACTGAAGTCCAGACAGTCCTCTATAAACCATTGCTGCAGTAAAAGGGAACATTTTCTTTTCTGCCTCAGTTATCCTAACTGTCATAGCCATGCCAATAAGTTGTAAAGGATCCGTTTTTCCGTTGTGTAAGTGCAAGTGCAAAAGTGCCCGGATGTAGGTCAATGTCAAGTGGCGCCACCTGGCGGATAGGCCATGAAAAAAATAGCGCCCCATACCGGAATTTTTTTAGAACTAAAATAGAGCCCCTACCGGGATTTTTAAAAACTAAAATAGCCCCCTAACGGGATTTTTTTTCGAACTAAAACAGCTCCCCCTAAAGGAGTTTTATGAACTAAAATAGCGTCACCTAGCGAAATGTTTTCGAAATAAAATAGTTTGATCAGTAGCGCCACCTAGCGGATTTTTTTCTCTCGAACTAGATGTTTGAGTACTGCCCAAAATCGTGCGTCTTGGTTTGACCGGTAGCACCACCTGGCGGATTTTTGTGTGAACTAAATTCCCCTAGCGGATAGGTCATGAACTACAAGTGGTGCCACCTTGTGGATAAGTTGTGAACTAAATGTTCGAGTACTGCAAATATTCGTGTATCTTGTTTTTGTCGAGTACTCACTCCTGGTGGATATATCATCATCAACTGAAAGCACCCCTGTTAGATAAGTGGTGAACTAAATAACTACTATGCAGTCCGCGCTTGTGTACATTCTACAATCCGTGATCTTTCGGCACGCCCACGTGACTTTTCGGCACATTTACTAAGTATATAAGCGCGGAGCTCTACCAGTCGAACCGTCATTTGTGTCACGACGACGCCATGGCTAACATCATGTTGAAAACACCGAACTACCGCACGCCTGCCGCCTTCAGCGACAGAGACGTAGACGAACCGTGTTGCCGACCGTTCGTGGCATCTGGCACCCGACCGCACTCACTGGATGTCAACCGACCGCCATCACCGTTGTACCACGATAGCGCCAACCTCAAAACACCCAACTACCATGCGCCTGCAGCTTTCAGCGACAGCGACGTAGACGAACCAACTAGCCGACCGTTCGAAGCATCTGTCAGCCGTCCACATTCATCGTCTGTCAACCAACCAGTCGTACCGTCAAGCCTGTACGCACCGGAACCGGAACCTCTACCCGAACTGGAGGTCGCTGTGAATCCGAAACGAGTTGAATTTTCAGGGGCCGACTCTCCCTAGTCAAACCTTTACCCATGCAGGGTCGAAGCGTTCGGTCGGGTCTTTAATTCGGTCGAGCATGCTTATCTATACAGGAAGGCATTGTATCAAGGCGACGTCGAATGCGCAGAGCGCATCAAAGCTGCGAAGCATGCATACTTGGCAAAACAAAAAAGCAAACAGATTGGAAAGACGAGATCTGGTTGGAACGTTGTCCGTGTTCACTGGATGCAACATTTGCTCCTCGCAAAGTTCAAGGCGTCAAAGGATTTGCGAGCCGTATTGTTGGCAACCGGAAATGCTGAACTGGTGGAGCGTGTACCATCGAAAGAGGGCTTTTGGGGACTTGGTCGTGGCGACAAAAATGGTCGAAACACTCTCGGAAAACTATTGTGCAGTGTCCGTGACAATTACTTGTAGACACTGCGTTGTGTAATATCGATAGTTCATAGCAGTGACGAAACAATGTTCAGTCTCTGGTTCTTGCAGTTATGGAGCGTGACATGTAAATACGTTTGTGTTCTTCACGAATAAACTGTGCAAACCATATCTTGTGTCTTTACTGAACCAAACTAAGACCGACCACTTCCACGAATCAAACTTTGACTAGCGAGAGGCACGAACCAATCGTTCAAACAAATTTGTCTGACAAACGAAACCCCAAACACTTAGAGCAACGAGTGACAAGAAACAAACTTATCGGACAATCGAAACATCAAACACTTAGATCAACGAGTTGCAAGAACCAACCTTCTACGATTCTCTTCAGTCCACCGAATACACATGTGTGTGTGTGTGTGTGTGTGTGTGTATGTGTGTGTGTGTGTGTGTGTGTGTGTGTGTGGTGGTGTGTGTGTGTGTGGTGGTGGTGGTGGTGGTGTGTGTATGTGTATGTGTGTGTGTGTGTGTGTGTGTGTGTGTGTGTGTGTGTGTGTGTGTGTGTGTGTGTGTGTGTGTGTGTACGTGTGACTACTCCATCGTCGACACACTTCCGCAAATGTTAGAACTGTAGAGTCAGCCATTACAGTCACACGACTTGAGGTGTGACGGAACTTCTAGCGTAGCGCTTCATGTTTATAAATATGCGGGTAACCAATTCACTAGTCGGAACTTATACTCAGACCGACGAGTTCCAAGAGTCATTCCGTTCTTTACATTTGAATCGTAAACACCTACATCATGAGCTTATGGAGTAGTCTACCAGCTGCCAACCATCAGCGTTCCAGTGCCTAGATTGCAAGAGACATTTCTCACGTCGGGACAGCTGGAAACGACACAGTGCCCACAGTCGCTGTGCACCGTCAACAAACGCTACGACACCTGTGTCTCTGGCCTCAGCAACAAGCTCGACATTCCTGTCTCCATCTCAAGTGCCCACTATGACACATGTACCTACGGTTCCTACAACAAGCTCGACATTCCCGTCTCCCTCTCAGGTGACCATGGAGTATACAAAGAAGATGGTGCTGGTCGATCCTCGTATTTTGGGAAACATTCAACCGCAACGTCCTTCGACTGCTAATCCTATCGAAAGGGTCTTGCAATGACTCGACAATGAAATGCAAGGCATATTAGAACGAAACGATATACACGAGAGGGGAAAAGTTGTGTTGTATAACCAGGTATTGAGTCGGTACAACGATCTTTCCGACAAACGTATCCAAGAACCCTTGCGTGTGGTCATCGAAAAAATTCCCAGTGAAGGGTAAAATAAAGTACAACCTGCTAACGAAAATGAAGTTGTCGAAAAGGAGAGCATCGAAAACGAAATCATCGACTGCGTTCCAAAAACTATGAAGTTGAAAGCACGGTGACTACTCGATAAAATGAAAGGTGCCGTAAGTTGGAACGATCGTGGCGAGATGATGTACAGAAACAAGGTGGTACACGGAAGTAACATTGTAGATCTCGTGAACGACGTGTTGAGAAAACGGAAGTCGTTTGAACCGGTGGGATGGGAAACCTTTGCTCGTGGTCTCAAGGATGTCAACACACCAATGGATTTAGTTGGGAACTCAGATCGTTGGCTTTACATGCAGACAGCGTCAATGGACGACGACGTGTCAAAGGAAACCAGCATTCCATTCGACAGTGGTCTTCATCGGTGTCGTAGACGACCTTCATCGTCGCGGCGCGCAGCTCATTCGGCGACACCTTTGCAAATCACACGTTGGGAACCTTATTAGCTTTATTGATTTGCGACAAAAACAGGTTCGCGTGCTACATTCAATACACAGGAACAGTGTGCAAGAGATATCATATGTGGAATATTCAAATAAAATCGTGTTGATGCTATGGATGAGTGTGTTTGTTTTTTGTTTTCATAGTCATCAAGACACACCTCACTTTTCCCCGTTTCACTGACAACAATTATTTTGTGAACGTTATCATATGGAATCAATTTGCATATAGTTAAGGTTTACAAGATTTTATAAGATTGACACTTTCTCTTGGGTGTCTGAATAAATCAGTTCACAAACGCACATATGGTGTCGACTTTTTTATTGCTTAATTAAGGTAATACAAGAACGTGCATGCCAACATTACATGCAAACATTATATGGCACTCTTAACAAAATCGAAAACACGACAGTCATTGTTCACTAAATCGTTCCCGAAAGTGTTCACAAGCGTCTTCGTGGGTACGCCTCGACTTCGGTGCAGCAAGTACACAACACAGTATTGTCCACACACGTTAGACAGCGGGATCTGAAGCGTTCTCTTGTTGAAAGTCCAAGTCACGCAGTTGCTCTGTAGAAAATCCACGAATTCGACGTGTCGAGGTGGTAAACCGTAGGTGTCGAAGTATTCTTCATGTCCGTCTTTTGCGATAAACATGCAGATCCAATGTTGACCCGGCTCATTGCTCGAATGAGTGTTGCACACGAAAGCTGCCGGATAGGCCGTCATAGGAGTAGTGTCTAACCCGTCTTTAGTTAGTACGCCTCGAACAATGGTTCTAGTGTAAGCATCCGCCGCAAGGAGTCTTTCTATCTGTGCGGTATCCATCAGTAATCGTAGACGACGTTTCTGTTGCGGTCAATCTCCAAAACCGTCTCGAATTCTCCGTAGACGACGACGTTGATCGTTTGATCGAGAGGTTGATTAAAGTGCATCTCGACTCGTAGGTTGCCTTTATGTACCAAATTGAAATGGGGACCGTCACAACAATCTGGTGTGATGTCAAACAAAAACAGGGTGTATCCTTTGCCAAACTCATCCCGACTGATGTTGTTTCCCTCGTCTTGAAACTTCTTTCCCGTTCCAGCAAATAGATTACTGTAACTTATCACGTAGGCACCATCGTTGAAATTAGGCTGGAGTGGTTTCGCCGGAACTTGTTGCCCGTCGACGTACAGTGCAAGAAAGTTCAAGTTGTTGTGCTTTACGTGGAACGGATTCTTGGCTTGTAAGCGTCGTTGTCTACACAGCACAAGACTATTCTCTTGGGTAAGACACCCAAATAGACGTTTTTGTGAGTGTGCGACATGGCACCTCGCGGTATGGAAAATACCTTGCAATCGACTCTTCGCAACGGATACTTGGCCGTTCCCTTTTGTATCGCTTTGATGTGACCCATCTGTACGGCAGGATTCAGTTTAGCTTTTCGTGCAAACAAAATTGCTTCGACTATGCGTATCTTGTAATTGGCATTGTCACCACCAGCAGCCATGAGTGCAAAAGCATCCTTGCTCTGTACTAGTCGAATTTTCACGTCGACGCCGTTCAATAGATAGCGGTCTTGAAAGAAGAGGTCGGTGTAGACGGCCTATCATATCGACGATTCGACTACGGGAAATATAGGTCTTTCTTTTTTGCAGCCCCTTGTTTGCGTCGTCGGTTGCGTCCATGTATTCAGCCGTGTCTTTGTACCACAATGCACTAGTCAATTGACTCTTCTTCGCTTCTGCTCCGTGACTCAGTAACGTTTCTATGTACGCTCGATAAGGATAGGTATTCGTTGAAGGTGTGACGAGGGTACCGTTCAAAGACACGTCGACTTGACTAAACAGAGAATGCATACAGTTGTTTACTGGTCCAACAGGTGCAGCTTGATCGATGTCGTCCCCGTTTCCTTTGACTACACGTGCTCGCACCAACTGGTAAGTATTGGCCACGTCCAGGTAATCGTCTCCCGATCCGGGCAATAACAATTCGATAGGACCACCCGTACCTATCGAGGCGACAGGTCGATGCTCGATCCATTGTGCGTGTTCGATACTCGTTTGTGTTGTCGGTAAACTAAACAGGTCCAATTCGCTTTTGACTCCCTCACACGACAACTGGTGGACAAAAGCCATGTCTAGCCGAATATGTCATCTCGATGCGTCTTCTGTCGTCTGCGTCTCTTGGCAACACTGGCTAGGGTGCTCTACGTCTTGCGTTTTATATGAGCGTTGCGTATGCCAGGAGGCCCACTGCTTCCCGACACTCTACTGATCATGACCTTTCCTGTTTCTTTCACACGCCTCTTTGCAGATTCTTTAATGCTCTGTCCAGACAACACGTCACCGGCCACACCCAAACCTGTCTTTAACGCTCCTTATCCCAAAGCGAGTGCGCCTCTTTTTATGAGTGGCATAGCACTTCGAATGAGGCCACCGAACAAACTACCTGGACCGTGACCTCGTTGCACTCTTGCCCCAACAAACACGGACAATCCGTCACCGACTTGTCTGACGTAGTAGTCTTCGTAAGAATGATTACAACTCATGTTTCAAAAAAATGATGGTTTGCGTCGTCGAAAGTGAAGTGTTGCCGCACTCTACCTCGCTCGAATGGTACGCGACGTGCCGTGTCGTCTCTTATATCGATCTCGATGGTCGTAAATTCTTTGTGCAAGACGGGAACGTATTGTACATTGTCAAAACTTTTTGACACCACGTTTCCGTGATTTCCTTCTATCGGTACAATCCTCAACAGAGGGACGACGCTGTTTCCGACCACACGTGATTCAACAACGTCGGTGTAGACATACAGCGAATAAAAGCCCTGCGCTATATCTATCACAGATTCGGCTTCTTTGCGGAAGGTGTACTCACCGGTATTTGACGGATCATACACTGTGATTGATTGCTGGAGACCTATATCTTTTCCATCTAGTTTCGTATAGGTGTACTCGTCTGGCATCACTGCTTTGGGACTGGTGATGACAGACGGGTGAAAACCTAGTATGGTCCTCATGGCGCTCTGCAAAGGTATGTTGAGCATAGTGTGAGGTGTCATGTACAAGGTCACCCGCTGAGAGATGTCGCTGTAGCTAAATTTCGCCTTGAGTCCGTCCTTTGACATCCTCGCCAGAGCTTTTTTGATCTTGTATATCAGTATGACCGGACTGTAGTAATATCCATACTCGATTTTGGCAGTGTTGTAGACTCCCGTGTGATCCTGTTCGTTGAGGTAGAACCTATTATCTGCCTCACGAACGTTGTACCAAGTGTGTGGGTATTGAATCTCCACCAGTCCGCATTCCCACTGACCGACTAAACTGATGCGTTGCGGCAAAGCCGTGGCATAGTGGGTCAACGTGTTGTCGGGATTTAACTCCATAGACGCGTTGCTGGGCAATGTCAAGTAAAAATCAGACGACATGTTCACCGCGTTTCATAGACGGATTAGGTAACATGTATCCTAGGCAACTGCTTAACAAAGCCGTCCACAGATTAGAGTTTCCGTTTACTTTAGTAAGGTTGTAGATACTGACCAATATAACGGTGTACAGTATGACGATTTGGCAGAAGAAGAGTATTTCCGATTTCGGGCACGTATTTCCAAACAACACCCAACGTCTGCTGTTACTTCCGGTATCTTCGAGCTCTGTATTTTCGAATCGAACGTTCGTCGTATCGTCCATGACACGAATGACGGCTCGACCGGTGTGTACTAACCTTTATACGCGACGAGTGATGCCTTATCCAACCAGCTGTTAAACGAGTCGGAATACCCTACCCACTTGACCAGGACCTGTGTCTTTCTTCCTCGCTTCCGCTGCTGCAACACTTTCTCGATATGAGTTTATCCTTGGCCACAACCACTTTCTGTAGTTCTTGTTCGTAAAATGTTCCCTCTATCGGCGAGTCTTCATCATCGATCAAACGACAAACAGGCGGATCGGAACGATGAACTGTTTTGACGGTAAATATCTCGTCACTACAGTTGGGTAAGTAACCTTTTATGAATTGTCTCTTGACTTTGCTGATACGCACGTGATCGCCCACTTTTAAAACCGGTTTGACTTTTCCGTGTCCTTCATTTCCGTACAACCTTTGCCAAACATCTTCTTGATTGATCACGTTCACTTCAGACGGCGCCATTCCAATACTTCTATGATAATTGTCGTTGTACGAATCGACTAGGTGGTGTAATACGTCCAGGTACTTTAAAGTCTGGTTTTTCGTGAAATATCTCCACATACGTGTCTTCAGAGTACGATTGAAACGTTCCACGATACACGCCTTGATCTCTTCGTTGTGTGTCGTAAAATGGTGGATACCTTTCTCTTTCAGAAACTCTTGCAGTTGCCTATTCAAAATCTCTTTTCCTTTATCTGTTTGCAATGACAGTGGGCCATCATTGTCCTTTAACAACCGACGAAACGCCGTCGTGAGTGACGGCCCCGATTTGTTCTTCAAAGGAACAGACCACGCTTTCTTGGAGAACACGTCTATCACGGTCAAAATGAAAGTGTGACCGTCGTTGTACCTTTTCAAACGTGACATGTCTACCAGATCGGCCTGCCATTGTTGATTTATACCACCCACTACGACACGTCTACGCCTGAAACGATATGTCACCGGTTTATGTAGTGTGTAAGTGTCTTGTTCCGACAACCACCGTTTCACCTCTTTCGATGATGCACGTGAAGCATGTGAAGCACGTGAAGCACGATGCAGGGCATCAACGCCTCCGTAACTTCCGGTTAGTTTCGTGTCGTAGTAAATACTTTTCAATGCATCGTGTGAACGCTTTGTCTTCTTACCTACGCGAGGAGACATGCCGTAATAATGCTGGTGTCGTGTCGTGCAAGACTATTAATACGGCTCCCTACGACCTTTTCCCTCTCGTCCATATCGCTTTGTTCTAATATGTAACGCATTTCGTCATCCAGTCGACGCAAAACACTCCCTATAGAATTGATCGAAGGAGGTTGCAGTTGAACGTTATCCAAAATACGTGGATCGACCAGTGCCATCTTCTTTGTGTGCTCCATACCCGTGTAGTTACGATTGCAACAACGTCGTCACAAACGGGGCTAGAAGGGACGTAGCCAAGGGAGCTAGTAGGGCCGCAAGGAAACCACCTTTCTGTAGAATACGTTTCTTCTTATGAAGACCGGTTTTCCTGATGACCAAGGTTCTGAGGTCCTTCTTGTACCGACGCAGTTTAGTCTTGTGATCTTTCTTTTGTGGTACGTTCCCTTTTAATATGTTATGTGCACACTCGCACAGACTGTGTACCAGATCGGGTTTTCCCTTGTTGATGATGGCTCTTGCTAAAGCAGGATCCGCTTTAGCGAGGAGACAATGGCACAACGCGTTTCTCTTCACTCGCGCCGACATGACGAATAACAAGTGTCACGGCGTGTTTCTATTTATATCTTCGGAAGGTAGGCGTACTGAAATTTGTTTGGTTCCTTAACGATATTCGTACGCAGGCGCAAGTGTTCCGGTGTGGCCTGTTTGAGGTCGACAAACAAATACCCGTGTGGTACGGACGTTGCGTCTCTGAAAGCTTCTTGCATGAACTTTATTCGACCCGGATACATCTGTTTGGCCAAGTTGACCACTTGTGTATTGTCGCGAGGATTCTCGAAGAGTACCATGTACTGTGCGTTTATACTTATAGTGCGACTCTCTTTCCCTTTGGGAAATAAATTTTGTACTAAATATATTACGGACGTGTTGCAATGATGACTCTTCTTCGTAAACAGTTTGGTAACCCTCTTGTCCGTTTCCGACATGAGATCGTCGATAACTACCAAGTTTCTCGTTTTAGGATCGAAAGACGATACATCGGGAAGACCCTCGACAAATTCTATGTTCGGATGTATCGTGGAGAGCGTGAAATACAACGCCTGCCATTGATCTTTTCGGGTGGTGAGTTTACGAGTGTGGCAGAATGACGTAGTAAACAGACAACAAACGTCGTTTTACCACAGCCCGTCGGCCCAGCAACGATACAAGTAAAAGGATGAACTAACCTCGTGTCCATACTTTACGCAACTGATGAAAGAGACTAAGATGCACGGTACTTATACTACTTATACTTCAAAAAATTACACAATATAAGGTTTGAACATTGTACAACACAAACGTATTTACAGGTCTCGCTCCATTCTCTGCAGTCGAATTAATGTCACCAAAGGTCTCATAAAACTACAAGACAGATTTACAGATCATCCTCCATTACTGGCAGAACAATTTGCTTTAATTTGTTTCGCCACTCCTCTGAAAACGGTTCTTGCAACCAACTCCCGATAGTACACAAGTGATCGGACGTCAGGTCGGATAGCTTCAAACCTGCGTCTAACAAAACACACAACCAGTCTTTCATCACTGCAGTTGAATTAATGGCCTCCACAGCCTCGTCAAAGTGCATATAAATTAGAATGTCATCAAGTAACATACAATCGTGATTAAATTGACTAGGATCGTCTATCTCGCAAGCGAGACACTGTCGTCTCGAGAGTTCAACGATGGCACATGCTATGTGACGTGCAATCGTCTTCTTCATTTCCGTCGCCGGAAACTGAAGCGTAAAGTTCGGACCAGTGGTGACAGGAGCGGCAGTTGTCACATTGGTTGCGTGAGTAGAAATTGTCACATCGTCAGGAGCGGAAGTTGTCATATCGGTCGTGTCGGCGGAAGTTGTCACATCGACCGTGTCGGGGGAAGTTGTCACATCGGCAGGGATGACAGCAGAGAGAGGCTGGAACAGGATATGGAGCCTAGTGTATCACCTCCACGTGAGTGACGTTGAAGTTTGTGTAAGTATCTCGTCGAGTTTTCTTTATGGTGAGAGACACACGAGTTTCCGTCAGTGAGTTCAGTTTGTAATTCTGCATCGTTTCGTCCATAACAGCAAACGTCTCGGCATTCACGTCAAGGAGAAGAGCCATACACTGGTCGAATAAAGTCAGCCATATAGATCGACCCGTCGCTGTCTCGACAAAGCACATGCGCACCACGAAATGCATGTCAGAGGCAACGTAACCGTGTCGTTCGCATTGCAAATGTCCCCTATCGTCGGAAATCATACGCTTCTTGCAGTATCTGCACCCGATGTAGAAGGGAGTGTGCTGGCGTACTCTGTCGATGAGGAGACTTCTGATCTTGATAACGGCGTCGGCGCTTACCGTTGTTTCTAGAGCTGAGATGTCCACGACGTCTGGTTCCGACGGCCCGGAAGGACGGTTGATCACCGGCATGATGGGTCGGCTCGTCCTCGTCGGTCGAGTCTGCCGCATTGCGAGGTCGGTAGTAGGGTGTCTTCAACATGATGATGATGTTAGCCATGCTGTCGTCGTGATACGAATGACGGTCCGTTTGGCAAAACACCGCGCTTATATAGTTAGTAAATGTGCCGAAAAGTCACGTGGGCGTGCCGAAAGATCACGGATTGTAGAATGTACACAAGCGCGGACTGCAGAGTAGTTATTTAGTTCACCACTTATCTAACAGGGGTGCTTTCAGTTGATGATGATATATCCACCAGGAGTAACCACTCGACAAAAACAAGAGACACGAATATTTGCAGTACTCGAACATTTAGTTCACAACTTATCCACAATGTGGCACCACTTGTAGTTCATGACCTATCCGATAGGGAAAATTTAGTTCACAAAAATCCGCCAAGTGGCGCTACTGGTCAAACCAAGACGCACAAATTTGGGCAATACTCGGACATATAGTTCGAAAAATTCCGCTAGGTGGCACTACTGGTCAAACCAAGACGCACGTATTTTGGAAGTACTAGAACATTTAGTTTCGAAAAGTGGCGCTATTTTAGTTCCTTAAAATTGCCAGGGGCGCTATTTTAGTTCATGATCTTTCCGC
Organism: Escarpia spicata; assembly: GCA_963995525.1. Taxonomy (NCBI): domain Eukaryota; kingdom Metazoa; phylum Annelida; class Polychaeta; order Sabellida; family Siboglinidae; genus Escarpia; species Escarpia spicata. The sequence continues at coordinate 11,702,815 of OZ023212.1, forward strand.
CAGGTGGCGCCACTTGACCATTGTCCTACATCCGGTGCTTGACCTTTACCTTTGACCTTTACCTACATCCGGGTATTTTGCACTTGCACTTGCACAACGGAAAAACGAATCCGTTAGGTGCTGATTAACCTCCTTTACTACTCCAATAATATATGATGTTTCTCCCTCCACAACTGGAGACTACGCACTTTGATAGTGGTTAGTATGCTTTTTGTACTGGTATAAGGGAACACATTGGAGGGAGACATCATGCATTGTGCTCGAGGTTGCACAAGAGGTTGCATCGGAGGTAGAGGTATAATACATTCGGGTGGCAAATGCCTAATCTTTGCATTAAAGAATAACTGTTCAATCTTAAATTGCACCACCCCTTTAACATCCTTTGGCAGTTTCTTTAGACGGAGAATGTATGGCTCACGGATCTTCATCTCTAGTTTGTGGAATGTTTTCCGTCCTCTTTTTAGTGCTTGTGCAGAGGTCAATCAGTGCCTTATCAAAGCTCTCAGGATCTTTACTCTTCATGCACCTGGCTTGCGTACGTTTTCTTTAAGCTTGGTGTTGGCTGCCTATTTATGCTTGAAATAAAAGAATGAAGCACATTTATTGTATTAATAATTATATATATATATATATATATATACAATGTATATATAATTATTAATACAATAAATGTGCTTCATTCTTTTATATATTATATATATATATATTAATATATATCTCCGGTTTTGATTTATTCCAGGTATCTGGCAACTGGTGAGTCATACAGGTCTCTTGCATTCAGTTTCCGTGTTGGGAATTGGGACCATTGTTCCAGAACTCTGTGGATTAATTTGGAACAACACGAAGGACATGTACATGCCACCTCCAAGAACCAGCAACGAATGGAGACTTATTGCACAAAATGTTATGGATAAATGGAACTTCCCCAATTGCATAGGGGCTATAGATGGGAAACATGTTGCTCTAAAGGCACAAATAAATACAGGCTCACTATACTTCAACTACAAAAATACTTTCTCGGTGGTGCTACTAGCCCTGATTGATGCTAACCTCAAGGTTATTTATACAGACATTGGGTCATATGGGTGAAATAGCGTTGGGAGCATTTTTTCGCATTCAACACTTGGCAAAGCTTTAGGTGCGGGTAAGTAAAATCTGCCTCCAGATACTCCTTTCTCAGGAGGCAGACACTTGGGACAAATGCCTTATGTCACCATAGGAGATGAGACATTTCCATTACAAAGGACCCTTCTGAGACCATTTCCTGGAAAAGGGTGTACAGAAGAGCAGAAAATGTTTAATGACAGATTAAGCAGGGCTCGTCGCATTGTCGAAAATGCTTTTGGGGTACAAGCATGTGGGTGAAGAGTATATCACAAAATAGCAATACAACCTGAAACAGTTAAATCTGTGGTAAAGGCAGCATGTGTTTTACATAACATGCTACAAAACCAGAGCACCCCAGCACAGATGCAGGCACTACATCTCCAGATTGCTCATCCTCGTTTCTGTGCAGAGAAGCACTCTCTACGCTTAGATTGCTGTCAGTGCTAACAAAATCAACATGATTCCTACCCAGTCACTAGGCATGTTATACCTAGGTTAATGAAAATATGATGACTGTATAGCTAATGTAATAGTTATGTACTTATATTAACCACAACACACTGAAAAATAGAGTGTTATATTACCAGAAATTTGAAGTGAAGTAAATATAAAATAAATAGTAGTCACGTAATGCATGTGCATTGTTGTTATATTTTTCTTAATAAAATTACCTTTGCTCCTCTATGAAATCATCCCCAAACTGCATGATGTCTGTAAATTTCCATTTTGTTGTGTCACTTGCTCCAGATCCACTTTTCTTTGATTTCATTTCTCTTATCTTTCGTACATAAGTGTCCGGAAGTGTTCTCCATCTTATTTTCCAGAAATCACCTGTGTACAAATACAAAAAACCTAAATCCATGGACATGTCATGGAGCACCGGAGTACCAATTGCAAGTTAATTATGTTTAATATGTGAAAATCATTTGTTAACCACTATACAGCAAGCAGATGTTACCCAGTTTATATGAAGAAAAAAAATGCTGTTGTTTGATTATTGTACACCGACATTTAGTCCGGGAGAGTAAATGTACTCAATGTACTATGTAAAATATATATGTATATTATACATATATATATATATATATATAAGTAGTTAGCAAGAGACGTACAGTATCCATCCGGAATAAAACATCAAAGGACATCAAAGGGTTTAGAATCAGTCATTCCTAGATTCTTACTTGTAAAAAACATTATGATTAATGACCTGTCATGTAAGAGTGTAGTGCTGACCTCTCGCGGTTATGTGTAATTATATAATAAAGTAGACAGTGGCGCTTCTGGTGAAAGAAACTAATTGGCACTAATTAGCATTAATTAGTCGTGTAGTGCTGACCTCTCGCGGTTATGCGTAATGCTAAAATAAAATAGCGCCCGTAGTGAAAAACTAATTAGCACTAATTAGTCACACTAATTAGTCATCAGTCACACTAATTAGTCACCAATTACCACTAATTAGCACTAATTAGTCACACTAATTAGTCACCAATTGACACCAATTAGCACTAATTAGTCACTAATTAATACTAATAAGCGATAATTAATACTAATAAGCGATAATTAGTTATTATTAATTAGTCACTAATTAGCACTAAATAATTACTAATTAGTAATAATTAGTCACTAATTACCAAATAATGTATAACGCTGACCTCTTGTGGTTATGTGGTTATGTCGAATCCGCTGTATTGTGGTTATGTGGTTATGTGGATATGTTGAATCCGCTGTATCGTGGTTATACACTGGTCAGGGAAAAGCAGACGATTTAATCGTCACTAGCGCGGTCGGTGTAATATTTTGCAATAATGCCGTGTTATTTTTTATCCCGTAGTCGGTGCCGCATTCCTCAGCAAGCCGGGGATCTAGTTACGGCTCGCTGTAGGCCGACCGCCGGATCTAGTTACGGCTCGCTGTAGGCCGACCGCCGTTAGGGTACGACTAGGCTAGTGCTAGGCACACACCAACCGACTAAGGCCGACTTGAGTTGCCAGTCGGCGCAAAAAGCAGTCGGTGCTAAACGCCAATTAGTTCCGCCGACTAGCGCCGACTTCTGCCCGCACACACCAGCCCGCACACACCAACCGACTCGATCGGCGCTCGGCGTGATCCTTGTGGAAAACAAATCCACAATAAATACACGTGTTTACCCCTTTGGTGTTTACTCGAGATGGCGCCGTTGTCCGATAAAGATTTGATAATGTTAGTGTTGGCTGTAGCAGCAGTTGCCGTAGCACGATGTCGTCGCCGCCGCCATCGTCGTCGACTACGAACAAAAACAAGGAATGCGTGGATGCGTCCACACATAGCGGCACGAGAGGAGCAAGGGGCCTACATTAATTTAGTAGAAGAACTGCGCCAAAACGAACACGATTCGTACAAAAATTTCCTCAGGATGCCACCTCGCTTATTCGATTCGCTGTTGGCCATGGTAACGCCAATAATACAATGGGAAAATGGCTTGATCATATCCTCCAGCAAAGGAACGCATAGCGTCGAGCTATGTTTTATATCACTACGCAGAACGTTATATTTAGCCATTTCAGTTAACAGTTATGTTGAAGTGTAATCAGTCGCACCCAACGAATTCTTCAAAAACGTTTCCCACAGCTAGCGCCGCTTTGCGGATTTTTAAGGCTTAATATATTATATGCGCCCGGTAGCGGCGCCACCAGAAGTAGCGTTTTTCACAAGACAAAATGGCGATTCCTGTTGGAAGCGGGAAATAAAGTCAGGTGCAAATTAGGTTTATTTGTCGCGCCTGTTTTAAGAACAAGTGATAAAAAACGATGATGGTCAATGACCATAGGATAAAAAGTTATGTACCACTTTCTGAAACCTTGGTTACCCGCCAGCCCAGGTCAGTAAAATATGAAAGTAAAAAATTAAACCTTGTGGCCCGAATTGGCTTCAAAACTCAAAAAAGACGCCGGGCTTAGCTTTATAATATATCGAGGCCTATCACATGATTGCGCTATGATTTCTTATTAGCCAAGTTACCGCCGACCGTCGTGTTATGAAAAAAACCTGCACACACCAGCCGACTCGTCATCGGATATGCGCCGACTTGTCACCGGATACCTCCTTATCTAACGCCGACTACCGATTAACGCCGACCGCCGATTCAACATTTGAATCGGCGTTAGTCGGCGCTATAAGGCCGACCGTCGGCCTTAAATTTGGCACACACCAACCGACTGCCGTCGGCCGACGGTTTTTACGCCGACTAGTCGGTTGGTGTGTGCCGAAAATCGGCTGGTGTGTGCCTAGCATAATAATGAGAGACATTTTACGTCAGTTTCTGGTCTAGTTCGCCAGGTGGCGCTATGTGTCACCGGGCCAGCAGAATTCGCGGTAAACAAAATCAGTTGAACACGACGTACGCAAGATTACCCGTTTAATTTGTTTTTAGTAAAATTGTTATCAGCATGTCACAGTATGGAGGAATGTCTCTAGCATGGCTGAGAGATGAACTCAGGAAACGTCATGCAAAAGTATCTGGAAGAAAAAGGGAACTTGTCGAAAGGTATGTGAATGGGCGATAAATGCAGGAAGTTCAGCTATGCCGATGACTGTCGTATTAATTTACTGGTTGATGTAACGTTTTGTAGGGTTTTTACCAGTTGCCTGATTACTCCAGCTATCCGGATGTAAAGAATGGGCATATAAGGGTATGTGGAAGGTGCTTGTTGGGCGGGGGTAAGCATGAGATGATTGTCAATCATCTTCGACTACGTCTACGAGTACGACTGATACTGACAGGTATCAAGTTTTCAGAGTTGAGGGGCTAACATAGGAGCCTGTGATGCAAATGGCACGTTTAGTATAGTTGTTTTACCAGTGTCTGTCAGTGACATGTATGTCTAAACCATTGTCCAAAAAGTAAAATAAATCTGAACAATTATTTAACTTAGTACTTTCTTCTTTGCAGACTTGAAGCGTATGATAGGAATGCCAACTTTGGACAAGGTGATGTGCAGCAGGATGACTTCAACATGATGTTACCTGACATGACAACATTCAGAGACATCAATACAAATTCTCAGGTAAACACAGTTTGTAAACAGTGTTGTTTATTGTGGAATGATTGTTACTAGCTACATATTGCAATGCAGCAACCGTATATGATAAAACATGTAATGTCACATGTAATCACCTTGCTACTGCACTCATACATATAAGGTACACCTTAGTCGTATTTCAGTCATGTTGGTGGTGGATTTTCGTATTCCAACAAATCACCAATTGTAAAAATAGAGTATGCAATCTAGTAGGTATTATTCAAAAAACATTATTTTATGACATTGTTACAACTCTTATATACTGTGTGAGGACATTACATATTCCAACAAAGCAACAATTGTAAAAAAAACTATTCATGAGCATGCAGTAGAGTTGGTATTTAAAAAAAACTGTTATATGAAGTTGTTACAACTCTTATGCTGTGTAATTACATTACAACATTTGTTGTACAGCTACCTGATGTGACCGAGTCAACAATATCAGACTACCTGAAGCGGTTTGACCAGAAGCTGGGCATGAAACCTCAGTATATATGTACCATGGCAACTTCCTGAAATCGATACGGCACTCACACAAAGATAGTAAAACATTCATTCAAGGACGTGTGAGTGCTGAGATGATCAAACGTTGTGTGTACAAAGTGGATGTAAAGCTGGATTGTCATGGAGTAGTTGACGAGAGTCAATGTGAGTGTGCGGTGGGTATGGGCCCAAATGCACACTGCAAGCATGTCATGCTAGTGCTGTTCGCCCTCACTAGGGCCAGGGATGGCATCAAGACTGCCGAAACGTGCACACAACAGCTGCAGACCTTCCATCAGGCAAAGAAATACAATGGGTCACCAGTGAAGATGGAGGACTTGAAGTTGAGGAGAGACGGTTCTCTATCACATCTCCACAACTTTGACCCGCGTCCTGTGGAGTTCCGAAAGCAGCCGGAGTATCCAGAGCAGTTTCGGAGTGTGTGGCTAAACTCCAAAGCCCAGGACATTCCCATCCGGCAGCTGTATGAACTGGCCGATATACGGGCGGTCAACCTTGACCACGATTACTTGAAGGAGACACCAGAGGAGTGTTTCCTCCGTGACATGAACATTACGGCGATGACCAAGGACCAGCATGACCAACTGGGACTGAGGACCCGGGGGCAGAGCAGCAACAAGGCATGGCGACTTGAGAGGACGAAGCGTCTGCACTCTTCCAACTTCGGCAAAATATGCACTGCCACTGAAAAAACTGACCTTGCCAAACTAGCACGGTCATACACAAAGCCGAAGGTATTCACCAGTGCTCCCACAGATTACGGGAAGAAGTACGAGGGGAAAGCATTGGAAAACTACTCCCTGAAAGCAGGTACCACAGTCAAAGAGAGTGGGATTCGGGTCAGCTGTGCCATCCCATACCTTGGTTGTTCACCTGATGGGCTAGTGGACACTGATGGAGTAGTGGAGGTGAAATGCCCCTACAGTGCACGAGATGCGAATGTGACCCCTGTCACAGTGCCATATTTGGACATGGTAGATGAGAAATTGCAGTTGAGGCAGGACCATCCTTATTATTACCAAGTACAAGGTACCCTGCTTTGCACTGGCAGGCAGTGGTGTGATTTTGTTGTGTGGACAAGAAAGGATTCGAAGTGTGTTCGTGTCACTCGAGATGACGTTTTCATCAGCCAGATGACAAAGAAACTGGAGGAATTTTATAATCTGTTTTTCAGGAACGAAATTGTCAAGAAATTTGTATACAGACAGTAAATGCATGCACGTCATCCTGATTGAAATAAACACACCGTGCTTGTTTAAAGCACATTGTCAGGTTAAACTAGGCATTTTTTGGTACGATACATCTTCGGAAGTTTACTAACATAAAACAACCAAATCCAATGTCAGAAGCCATTAATGATTCGGTGTGGTTTAGGGGATTACATAGGATTTTAAAGGTTTTTGCAGAACCAATAATTCTTTCTACATGGACTCTTTTGCTAGCAATTTTTCTATCCTTCAAAACTGTTTTCCCTGACATTCTGTTCATTTTTTTTTTTTAAGTTGGGATGTTGACTCGCATCTACCGGTGCAAAAATATCCTGCACATCAAAGCCCTTGTCTGCCATTAAAGAATCACCAGGATCGACCTTTGTCAGTAGATTACTGCGTTCGATGATTTGTCGATCACTGGTTGCACCTCCATATGCGTCTGACAGATATGAGCACATGCCCCCGGGTGTCACACTAACAATCATCTTGGCAGTGTTTCGATTTTTATATGTCGAGAAAGTGACCTGTTGAGCTGCTGGCGCTTTCGCCTTCTTGACAGGAAACTCAAACCTGTCAAAAACAGCTCTGGTGTCAGGGAATTTCTCATGGAAATCAGATGGAGAAAACATGTGAACCATGTCTCGCTCTGGCCAGATATTTATTTATTTCCACTGGAGAGACATGAATCTAATCCATGTAATGAATATGCTGTAGACCTCTGTCTCATTGATCTTAAACATACGACTTAACTCTGCATTTGTTTTATACATCCTGCATTTCATTAATGCTAAAAACAGTTGGTCTTTCACATTAATAGATGGATTACCATACAGGTAGTTAAGTTGATATGCTGCTGGACCCAAAGAGGCGAGAACATCAACAAAGGTATTATAATCTTCAAGACCTGTATATAGTTTTACACCTTCTGGATCACACTTAAGTTGATCAATGCTAATCCTCAAAAGCTCTATGGGCACCTCCTCACTAGTCTGGGTCTGACTGGTCGTTAAACTGGGAGAATCTGTTTGAACAGCCCCATCAGCTGTCAACCCCCCTGCTACTTCTACAACAGTCTCCATATATAAATCGACTTCTGACACAAGACTATCTTCATCTTGTGTCTTCAGCAGTGTCTCCGATAGGCGGCATCGTCTTGCATTTCTCAGGGCTGCGCGCTTGACCCTAGAAGCAGATGCAGGCGATGGCTCTTGTGTCCACCAGAACAGGCTTGGCACAGCGGTGTCAATCAAAATCTTCTTTCCCAGTGTACTTCCTGTAATTGCAATGTATTCATCATTTCAGTTTGTTGTAATATACATGTTTATTAAATTAAGTCTAACACAGTGAGAATATCACAACTTCTCCACAAAAAGGATTAATAATAAATACAAACACAAATTTATTATAATTAAATATAGTAAGTTAAATGATCGAGGGTGCCCCCCCCCCGCAGACACAAACATAATTTGACAGATTGCATATGGACCGAACATAATAAATAAATGCTACGTTATTGACAGAGAGTTATCACAAGATGCAAATCATGCATACCAATCAGTGTTTTCTCCTTATAATCCGTCGTCTTGAAATGAGCCTTGCAGACCACGCTGTTCGCTGTTGGTCTCCACAACTTGCCGTCTGGCTCAGATCGACGTATCGCTATCACCCAAGCTTTACATCTACCGTTATCTTTGGGAAATTCATGCCCGCCCCTATTGCTACACCCGTGAATCGAACAACAAGTATTAGGCATTTAGAATCCGCTATAAGTGGCAGTACTATTATGTTTGTGCAGAGTGGCGTGACTTGACCTAAAAACCGGAAGTAGCCTGTAGGCCCGGTGTGACCTGCCATCTGGCGGACAACTGATGCAAACAGCATCTGCTGAAATGTCTCTCATTACATCGACTAACGTTAGCCGGGGAAAAGCAGGCGGTTTTATTAGTATTATTTGTGTCGTGGGCTAGGAGTGGATTAGACTGGGAAAAAGCAGACGTTTTGTCGCGCTCGAGTAGATTCAAACTTGTATAACAGTCGAGACTTCCTGTTCACCGTTCGACCTCATTTAACATCGGATCTGACGGTCAGAGAGGCGTATGACTGATTATATAGTTACACTTGCACAACAGCTCCTGTCTAATCTGCGTTGAAGACACCATGGCGAGATCGGCCCTTTACTACTGCCTTCTGTTGACCGTCATATACGTCATAGACGGACAGAGCACTTCATCCGACCGCCGATGCGTGTACACGTTCAATGTACAAGAAAACGACTGCGGACAGACACCCGGCCCCAGCGATGACGTTAAGCTACTGAAGAACGCCGTGATCGCATTGCAAGAACAGGTTAAACAGCTGGCAAGTGGTAACAGGAAGCTCGTCAGTGATGTCGAAAAGTTGAAAAAGGACCGTCCGAGCAGTGAGACAGGTAGGATTCACATCTTACAACATATCACTCTCACATGCCGTGCAATATAAAATGATCGAACTCGTTTCAACACGAATCTAGTTGCTACGGTGTCCTCCCAGAATCAAAACGTCTAGCCGTGCAAATATTTTAGTCGTAGCACCGTCAAACGTTTATTTATCTCAAGGAAAGAATCTGCGTCGTATCAACTATTATTTGTTATATTGACGCCATTAGAAACTACAGAGGAACCTCGCTTTACAGTCGTCTAAGTAATACAGCCACCTTGTAATTAAGGTCACCCTACGATAGTCCCAGATTATTTTGTAACAACAAAAATTAGGAAAAATAACTTTGCTAATATGGTCACCTAGCCATTCAGGTCATTTTTGCCCAATCATAAGGGTAACCTTATTAGTGAGTTTCCACTGTGTGTTTTAAAATGTATGCACTATCAGTTAACCGGTTTGTATGTGTCATTCGACACAGTTCTACGCAGCTCGTGAATGGCTATAGTCGGTTTTCGGAATAAATAACAATTCTGATAGCGCGTCTTTGTTGCTTGCAGACACGCTCCACCGAATTTCGAGAGCGTGCTTTGTATGTGCGGCCAAGTGTTGCAGTTGAATAAGGGACTTGTTGGGGTTTGTTGCAGCGCTTGGCAGTAGCTTCCACGGCAGTTGTTTTATTGTTACAAGTTTTACGTATTTCAATTCTACGAACATTTTCATATTTCTCAAGTACTTCGGACGTTTACATTTTACTTGAAAATTATTACTGGTGCCGGACTGGTATGGTTTTTAATCGACTTTCGTCTACGCTTGCCTTGAGAACCGGTTGCAAACATGTGGTCTATTCCTGGATAACACCGGACCACGAACAACTTTTGTGCAACCGCCGATGATACGCAGTGATGCAAGACGCACTTCAGCACGCGTGTGTGTCAACAATGGCATCAGTGGTCCGTTATTCTTGGACACAGTTGTTGTCAATTGCCGCCAATGCAACCAGGTATAGCAGCTCGCCGGTGACCTGCTCCGTGAATCTTCTCCTTCATCAACTGTGCATCTTCAAGCGTTCGTCTACGAGACGTAAACTTGCAAATCAGATCGGGACAATAATTCACTACGCAAGATCGAGTACCGACGTTGCCACAACCAAGCCAAAATGTACAAAATGTAATACTTTACCGTAGTATAAACAGGTTCAGCGCGATCAAGGCGTACGAGTATGCTACGTTAACGCACGATCGTGTAGGAACAATGCATTTGCCATTACGGATCATATACTTGAAAACCACCTCGATATGATGGCGATAAGCGAAACGTGGTAGAAGCCTTCGAGCGACGCCAGTGTGATTACAGACATTGTACCAAATGGTTATTCCATCAATTACACGCCTCGCCCTACCGGCAAAGGAAATGGCGAGTATATTTTCAGACTATTTTTCTTAAAAGATCAGCAACATTTGTCGTGAGTTGTCTATCAGCTCTGACAAAGCAAATGATGACAAAAATGTGGATACCAACAATTGCTGCAAATTTATGTATGTACTATGTATACACATATATGTATGCATGTATAGTTGATTACGTGATAATCACATAATTATGTTACATCAGTTGGGTGGCTCCCATGATAACGGCATATAATTGTCTTAATGGGAGCCTCCCTGACGTTACAATTAATATTATATTGTTCTTTATGTACTTATGATGGTCAAAATGTCTGTCTGTCTGTCTGTCTGTCTGTCTGTCTGTCTGTCTGTCTGTCTGTCTGTCTGTCTGTCTGCACATCGGCGCTGTCTTCCTTCTCCCTGCCAACGCCAGGCAAATTCAAGAATATCATCATGGATGCCCCGCGTATATCGTGCGATCTAGACCCAGCTTCTACCTGGCTAGTGAGAGAAACGATCGATGAGCTTCTGCCCATTTTGTCGCACATAGTTGTGGCATCTCTGCAGTCGTCCGTTGTTCCAGATAAATACAAGACTGGCTGCATCTCGCCATTAATCAAGAAGGCTGGACTAAATCCAGAATCATTGCAGAACTATCAACCTGTATCGAATCTGGCATTTCTCTGTAAGGTAATCGAGCGATTGTTGCAAAACAGTTGAATGTCCATATGCAAGAGAACAACTTGCACGACCAGTTTCTATCATATCGACAAGATCACTCAACTGAAACGGCTCTGCTTAAAGTACACAATGACATTCTGTCTCCAGTAGACCGTGGCTGTGTTGTTGTTGTGTTGGTTATTCTTGACTTGACGGACGCTTTCGACATCATTGACCACGGCATTCTACTGAGCAGACTCACTTACAGATTCGGTGTCACTGGCGCTGCGCTTGAGTGGTTCAGATTTTACTTGTCCGGTCGGCATCAAGTCGTTCGTATTGGAAGTGTCAAATCCTCCCCAACAGCTGTGCCGTTTGGTGTACCACAAGGCACCGTACTCGGGCCATTGTTGATCACTGCATATATCACACCATCTGGCGACGTCATCAAGATATTAGGCTTGGATTATCACCTATATGCCGCCGAACTGCGTATATGCACCTCCACAACAGCAGTCGTATCAGGCGATACCTCACAACAGATGCGACTAAATCACCTGTGCACACTTTCGTCATATCTAGATTGGACTACGGTAATGCGCTGCTGGCTGGACTATCACGTGACACATTCACAAACTCCAGCGAATCCAAAACACGACAGCCAGAATCATCATTTTCACACCTCCTCGCCGTGACCACATAAATCCGGTTCTAAAAGAATTACACTGGCTGCCAATCAAATGCCGAATCGAGTTTAAAATACACCTTTATGTGAACGGGACGGCGCCACTGTATCTTGCCAACCTGTTAACCAGGCATTGTCCGGAACGTACACGTTCATCTGAACAACTTTTGCTTGAAGTTCCACGAACAAACCTGGTCAGTTTCTGGGACAGGTACTTTCGTGTGATTGGACCTCGACTATGGAATGCACTGCCCATTACTATCAAGTGCAGCAGAACTCTGTCGGCGTTCAGTAAGACACTAAAGACGCACATGTTCAAAGCTCAATACTGCTGACATTTTTAAAATTTAATTTAATTTGAGGACATTTTACTACATATCTTACCTTTATATATGTGTATATATATTATTGTGAGTGCATATATTAGTATTTATTTATGCATGTGTGTGTGCGTGTGTGTGAGTATGTATGTATAGGTGTGCATATATGTAAACATAATAATAATTGATCTAATTTACAATTGATGTTATTATATAATTTTCCCACATTAAAAGAAAGTGAAATAGTTTCGGTTTCTTTCTTCTTGGCTTATCCAACCAGCACCAATGCACCACAACGCGCACTTCGTTTTAGTGGCGTAATTGTAGCGATGCACATTTTTTACTCCAGTATTTTGTCAGTACTTTTCAGCTACAATAAAAAAAATTAAAGGTCTCCCTATCTTTTAACATGTATGAATGTTATAGTCTTTACAGTACTTTTGGCCCGTCGGCCAAGCCCTGCAAATGGACCGAGCGCTTGTATGATTAATGACGATGTGTCTAAAATGTGGTGTTATAATAAGGTTAAATTTATAATAAAAGCATTATAAATTAAACGGGTGCCTATTTATCTAACCTATTGTATACAAAATTCAGAATACATATAAGACGATGTCATAGCAGAACCTAAAGCCTTTTTTTGAAAAGGACAACCATATTGGAATTATACCTTTGGTATCATTTCCGTACGGTAGTGCTTAAATTCGTGCTTTTTATGTGGTGAACTATAAAAATAGCCATCCCTGCCGATGTCAAACTTCCACCGACACTGCCGATTTCACTACTTCCGTTGACACTGACGATGTCACAACTTCCGTCGACACAGCCAATGTCACTACTTCTACCAACGCTGGCAATGTCACAACTTCCGCTCCTGCCGCCGCTGGTTCTAACTTAACCATTGACTTTCCTGTGACCGAAATGACGAAACCGCTTGCACGTCATATTGCATGTAGCGTCATTGAACTCTCGAAAGGACAATGCCCCGGTTGCGAGATAGCCGATCCTAGTCAAAGTCATCACGATTGTATGTTACCTGATGACATTCTAATATACACGCACTTACACGAAGCCGTTCATGACACTAATTCAACCGCACTCATTAAAGACTGGTTGAGTGATGCAGATCTTAAACTATCCGACTTGATGCAGCTCTTAAACTATCCGACTTGACGTCCTAGAAGAAGCCACATTATTAGGACGCGGCCATTTTTTAAACGATTCAATTCCGGTTACACGACTTCCGTTAGTATAACCACTGTACGCGACCATGAGTGATAGGTGCCTTCCGGCGCCGCGCAAAGGACAACAATGTAACTAGTTAGAATAACGCCATATACCCTGGATGTCGTATCTCTATTCGTCGACAAACTACCAATAGTGAATCTTCCATATTTACAAACACTGTACGCGGTCATACCATTCATGAAGATGACTCTTCCGATGCTAACCAACGGACACCGGTGTAATTACTTAGAGTAACCCCATCTACCGTGAATGTCGTATCGCTATTTGTCGACACACTTCCGGTATTGAAACTTCCGTATTTTACAAACACAGCATGTGGCCATACCATTCACGGCCATGGCCATACCATTTAGTAGAAACCACACTATTACGAAGCGTCCATCTTTCCAACTACTCACTTCCATTTGCACGACTTCTGTAATTGCATACACTGAGATGAGATAGTGATATCCGATGTACCCCAACGGACACCAATGTAACTAGTTAGAGTAGCGCCATCTACCGTGGAAGCCGTGTCTCTATTCGTTGCACACTTACGAAATGATGTAACCGTAGATTCAGCCATGACAATCACATGACTTTCAATACAACGACGCTTCCTGGGTAGCGCCCCCTAGTAGCTAACTGGAGTACTAACTCACATGATGGTACCATCTAGCGGGTAAACAAATAACGAATTAGGGTTAGTTGGGGATAATCTCGCGAAAATTTAAACAACCCACCTCGTTGTAGTGTAGTGTTTGTAATTACGGAAGTGTAAATACACGTAGTGTGTTGCCGGAAAGATGGCCACTTCGTGTACATATGTTTTCTGTTAGATGGGGTTGTACACACAAACTGATAGGTAAATTCACTTGGTGGCGCCTCATGGTAGGACAATAGGTCAAATTATGAAATGAAACCACCCGGCTCAAACACGGCGCCGGACCGCAAGTCGGTAGATAGAAAGGTACCCAACACACACTGATGCACCTACGATTTTACCTGTGTATCTAAGTGAATTTGCTGAATTTCATCTGTGTATCTAAGTGAATTTGCTTAATTTACCTGTGTATCTAGGTGAATATACATGTGGATCTAGGTGAATTTTACCTCTGTATCTAGGTAAATTTGCTGAATTTACCTGTGTTTCTATGTTACCTTCCTGAATTTGACCTGAGTATCTAAATGAATTTGCAGAATTTTATCTGCATGTTGTTTATGTCCACTCAGCTGTATGAATGAGTACCTGACTATAGACAGTGGTGGATAGTTATGTACGTATAATTACATTTGGCATACGTTGTCTCATACGTTGTCTCAATTGTTGTCCCGTCGGTAGTCTCCGGCAATATCGCGTCCGTTTCTCGTTTGTTGTCTCGTCCGTATTCTCATGCGATTTCTCCTAAATTGTCTCGTGTGTTGTCTCATACATTGTCCCATCCGTAGTCTCAAGCGATGTGTCGTCCATTGTATTGTCTGTTGTTTCGTCCGTTGTCTCATACGTTCTCTCGTCCGTTGCCTCTTTTGTTTTCTCGTCCGTTATCTCACACGTTATGTCGTCCGTTGTCTCGGCTGTTGTCCCGTCCGTAGTCTCATCCATTGTCTCGTCTCTTGTTTCTTACGTTGTCTCGTCCGTTGTCTCTTCTGTTGTCTCGTGTGTTGTTTCGTACGATGTCTCGTCCGTTGTCTCGTTCGTTTGGTACATTGTCTCATCCGATGTCTCCTCTGTTGTCCTAGTCTCATGCGATGTCTTGTTCGATGTCTCGTCTGTTGTTTCATCCTTAGTCTCATGTGATTTGCCACCTTAACTATTCTTATAGTAAAGCGCAGTTTTATGATATGAAGTTCGTAGACCTGTACGGTAAACGGAAGTAGGGCTAAAGTTTAAGGAAATTACCAAAGGGACTAGAGTGCACGGTACTTATACTACGAGTAAAATGACACAAGACAAGGTGTGTCTGTTTTATTAGAGTACATTCCTTCATAGTGTTTCGCCACTGTTCCGAAACAGTCTTGCAAGTAAGTTTTGATTAAAGACAAATGTTCGGATGTCCTGTCGGATAATTTAAAACTAGCTTGAATTAATGTCCTCAAAGGCCTCATGAAAGCACAAGACAGAGTTATTTACAGGTCACCCTCCATTACTGCCAACACAATTTGCTTCACTTTGTTTCGCCACTGTTCCGAAAGAAAATCTTGCAACCAAATGTGGATATTACACAACTGATAGGACATCAAATCGGATAGTTTAAAAATTGCATCAAGTCGGATAGTATAAGAGCTGCATCATTCAACCAGTCTTTAATCACTGCAATTGAATTAATGTCATGAACGGCTTGGTGTAAGTGCGTGTATATTAGAATGTAATCAGGTAACATACAATCGTGATGATACTGACTAGATTCGGCCGGGTCATTGTTGTCTTCTTCATTTCGGTCACAGGAAAGTCAATGGTTAAGGCCAGCGTTGGTAGAAGTAGTGACTTTGGCTATGTCGACGGAAGTTGTGACATCTTCAGTGTCGACGGAAATAGTGACATCGGCAGTGTCCGCGGAAGTTGTGACATCGACAGGGATGGCTGCAGAGAGAGGCTGAAACAGGGTATGGACTCTAGTGTACCACGTCTAGGTGTGTGACGTTGTACCTCGTCGAATTTTTGTTTGTGGTGAGGGACACACGAGTTTCCGTCATTGATTAAGTTTGTGAGTCTGCGTTATTTCGTCCAGTCAACCGTATACATTGACCTTTCGCTGTCTCTACAAAGCACATTCGAACCGCGAATTGCATGTCAGAGGCCACGTAACCGTGTCGTTAGCATTGCAAACGATCCATGTTGTTGAGTCAATAATCACATGCGTCATGCAGTATCTGCACCCGATGTAGGAGGGAGTATGTTGGCGTACTTTTTCGATAAGGAGACCTCTGATCTTGATAACGGCGTCGGCGCTTACCCTCGCTTCCAGAGTTGCCACATCCACGACCTCTGGTTCCGAATGCAGGAAAAGGCGATTGGTTACCAGAATGATCGGTCGGCCCGTCGGATCGTCCCCGTCGCAACATGACGTTATTAGCCATGGTGTCGTCTTGATACCAATAAGGATCCGACTATCAGAGCGCCGCGTTTATATAGGGATATGAAAGTTATGTGAGCGTGCAGAAAAGTCACGTAGGCGTGCCGAATAACCACGGACCTCAGAGTAGAAAGTAAAGGCGCAGACTGTAGAGTAGATCAGACTTGCACAGGGAATGTCAGTTCAAACCAGTTTGCAAACAGGCGACTGACTGAGGTAAGTGCAACTGTCGTATATAAAAACTTTAGGCACCTCGCCGAGTTTTCTTTAAGGTGAGAGACACACGAGTTCCCGTCGTAGTTTGCGTTGTATCCGCAACAGTGTGTTGTAGACGAACACGAAGGTCCGGAGACAATACTGCGGGTAGTGCGTCCAGCGCAGTTTCTGGACCGACAACCTCTAGATGTGTCGTTTCTCTTTGCACTGCTTGGGTGTGGTAAGCAGCGGAGACAGGCGCTTGGCGGGCCGGTTGTCCCACAGGTCGGTCGCCGGGTGTCGTCGCTTGTTGCTTTCTGGAACAAATATCGTCGTCGATGAAAAGTTGCCTCGCTCTCGGACGTTGTCGCTAGTTAAGCTGTTCATTTTCAAAATGTAACAGATAATGACCACAAAAGCAAACACAGGCCTCTTTATAACAATTTCGACAGAACATAAAGATCTGCCGAAAGGTCACATGGGGGTGTCGAATAAGCACGGACCTTAGAGTAGAAAGTACACGCACGGACTGTAGAGTTATTAATAGCACACACGTCACATGAAGAAAACGCAACGAGGTGTAATTAAAATGTAACATATTGTACGTCGCGGACAAGTTCAGACTTGTCGAGGCATGCGTTACTATTAATACGTCACACAGGGTGCAAGGCAGAAAGCTCCTTTGAGAGCTGTTTGTTTTAATGATGTAATTGACCTATGTTATTACATAAATTGGAACTATATAGAGGCGTGCAAGTTTCAAATGTCTGTTAGTTTGAACGATTTACTCTATTAAGTCAATTGGACCTAATTACCCGTGTACTTATTTATTGACGTCATTGAACGAAATTATATACAGGCGCGCATGTTTCAAATGCCTGCTAACCGAATTACTACCAGTTTGACCGAATTACCAAGCGTACTTATTTAATGACGTCATTCATTGAACATAATTATTTACATACGCGCAAGGTCCGAATGCCTGATAACCGAATTTCTACCAGTTTGACTAATTTACCACCGCTTCGCGCCATTTTCACCGATTTCCCGCCATTTTCAAAAATTTCACAAATTTCCCGCCATTTCCATAAACAGACCAAAACTGTATGCAAGCACGTGATGTAAAAATAACTATCGTACCTACGCAGTAAGGTGCTAATTTGACTCATTTAGAAGAGAAGTTCCGATTTTATAATCATTTTAAGCTATACGTAGGTTTTAGAAATATATTGAGGTCTGTCAGCATGTGTACTGATCTATTCCATGACATGATTGACTTTTTTCATAACTTCTATGACCTATTTTTATAGTTCACCACATACAAGGCTCGAATTTAAACACTACCGTGCAGAAATAATACCATGGGTTTAATTCCAAGATGGTTGCCCTGTTAAAAAAACACGAGGGCTTAGGGTCTGATATGACATCTTCCTACATGTATTCTACATTTCGCATACAGTACTTTAGATAGATAGTCATCCGTTGAATTTATAATGCTTTTATTATAAATTACGCCACATATTAGTAGACACGTCTTCATCAGCCATACAAGCGCTCGGACCTTGGCGGGCTTCAGCCTACGGGCCAAAAGTACTGTAAAGACTGTAACATTCATACATGTTAAAAGATAGGGAGACCATGATTTTGTTATTGTAGCTGAAAAGTACAAAAAAATACTTAAACGGAGTGGAAAATGTGTAAGCGCAAGAATGACGGTACTGAAACGGAGGGCGCGTTGTGATGCATTGGTGGTGGTCGGATAAGCTAGGAAGAAAGAAACCGAAACTATTTTTCTATCTTTTAATATTGGGAAATTTTAATCTTACTCCGTGCCGCGCCAAAAAAATGTGTGTCGTACAATAACAACAAGTACTGGAACGGAGTGAAAAATGGAAAAGCAAAACCGGATCTACTTTTCCAATCTTTTAACATGGGAAAATATGTATGTTCCTCGACGTCGCGCCAACTGCCTCACGATTTGTACATAACATACTACTTCAGTTGATAGATGAACTGTATCAGCCAATCGTGGAGCATGGTAGCCCAGTGTTTGGAACATCGCACGCTCAGTCAAGAGAATCCTGGTTCGACTCTTCATGCTGCAGTTTCGAAGTTTCTGAAATTTCGTTCACACCATGTTGCCTCAGTTTTATACATGAATACATCCATGGCTGTAGACTATGGTACTTATGTGGACGAATATTTTTCGCGCAATATTTAACAATCACTCAATAATGTTGTTTAATAATTTTTTATTTAATGAATATGAGAGTGTGTGATGTCTTAAAATCAACCAAGGCCGTAGAACTATATGACACAAGAAAGAGTGTAGTATGAATGTGAGAACAATATTTATTATCACAGAGAACCATACATTTTATAGGGCTGATATAAACAAATGAAATAGTGTTGGAATCTGGATAACCCAATTGCTTCCTTGTCCCTTTGCTATCCTGAGCTTGTGGCTGTGACTAGCAGCCTTGCTAAACTTTGTTAAATCCTGTACGTTTGATTTTGAACTAGAGTAGAATAAAATCTAGTTATAATAATAATAATAATATACGAAAAAACATGTAGATACTATCGCTATTAGCAGTGAGGGTAGTATATTTAAGAAATTAAACGCAGCTGTTCAATCTGGATTTTCAGGAACTGGCAGTCAACAATCGTCACCAGGCGGCGCTGTGTACACTCGATGGGGGAGAAAGACGTGTCCGGGGAATGGCACGGATCTACTCTACTGGGGTATTTATAAATTGTACTTGTTGTTAGTATTAAATTAATGCATGCATCCTATACGCTTCGTAAACCCATCCCTGATTATTGAGACTCCATAATGTACACGAATTGTGCATTTTGTAATAAAAGCACCACAATTTCAGTATGGTAGTGTGATAACGATCATTTTAGACATATAACCACCTTGGGTCTTTCCTGTATTGACCTCTAAATGGCCTTGACAGTCTAGACTACTGGTTTTGCAGTGTTCATGATACCTTTTCGTGTAAGTTCAGAACACCGCTGCGTTTTTTTTAGGAAACGTTAGTTGTAAGTTATAAAGTTGTAAACCTTTAATCCATTATTTTTTCTCTGAATTTCCACAAACCTTCGGATTTTCAGTGAATGTGAAGAAATTGCAGCCGATTTCCATGGGCTTTTTATTCCATGTGGAAGTTAGTTAGTTACCATAGGGACACTATTTTATCGCATGTTCGAACTAAGACACGAAATAAATATACATGTTATTGGAGGGGACGGAACTCAATAGACCAAGAATTTCATGTGCCTATGTCGGACCAATATGCCACCTTTATTGGCTATTGGTTCGGAAGGTGGGCTATCTTGCACATCACTTGTTGTGAACAATCTACCAAAACAACTTTCACTATAATGCTTTACTATAAGTTATATGTATGATCATCAAACCATGTAGCATTCATATGAAATGTGCAGATATTTATATGAACAATAACAAACTTGTATTTGTTGAAAAGGCCAAATATTTTGGAGTAGCGATATGCAATGACTTGAAGGATGATGAAGATATGTTAAGATATCTACGTAGCTTTCATGCCAGGTCTAACAGCATCAGCCAACAATTTTACCACTATTCCATCGGTGTTAAACTATATGTGTTTCGGCATTTTGTTGTACAATTTATTGTTCCCAATTCAGGATAAATGTAATACAAGGGCATTGGGCACATATTTTAAACTTAAAGTTGCCTACAGCAATAGGCGTAAACGGATCTTGGGATACCACGGACGGGACAGTGCGAGTAACATGTTTGTCAGTAATACTATTGATACATTTGGCGTCCTATTGCGCAAAAATGTTGATGGTTATAGAAAACGTTTTCTCAACATTGACAATGACATGATAAAATGTATGTACAATTGTACATATATTGTTACTGGGCCCACGTGGACTACCACAACTACAAACAATAATGTTATATTTTAATAATAAATGTAGTAATGATAAGGGTAATTGTTCTTTTGAAAATGTCATTTCCTCTTGTTTAGTATTATAACGTGTAGGGGTAATTACGATTTTGTTGGCTAGCGGAAGGGCAAACAGTGGCAAAAAGGTTAAACGCTGCTGGCATAGAGGAGAGGAACAACAAGACTCACAAATACCAGGAGTAATGTCAGTGTATGCAACAATATCAAACATCGAATTTTATTTAGATAAAAGGCTACAAATTCAGTTGAAGTTTTATGTTTGTAATAAACAACTTTATAGGGTGTGTGCTTGTTTGGCCATATCCGGATCAGGCCGAACCAGTTTTAGCAGAAAACCAAACTGATTCGGCCGGACCAGTATTCGCCCGGATTACGTTGTCTTAAAGCCTTTCCTGGGCCTGCTATAGTCGAGTAGTGTAGAACTTGTACGCCGAAACATCTCACAGTATAATATGGCAAACGACAGAACACGCCAAGCTTTATTTTCTGGAATCAGCCTGATTTTAGCTTCTCCAACAATAAGAATTGTAACCAACATCTTGGTAAAGTGACGTATGACGTAGCTTACTCTCACATTTATGCCGTTCGTGTGTGTGTGTGTGTGCGCGCGCGCGCGCGCGCGTGCGTACGTGCGTATTATATCTTTGGAGTGGTTTTATTGCAGGTCTTGCCGCTGGTTCGCATTATACCCACACCGGCGGCGGCTCGAACTATCTATGCTTGCACAGAGACCCGGAATGGAAGAAAACGTCGGCAGGTTTCCATTCCAAAAGCAGTTATTTGTACGGGGCAGAATATGAAGTGTACTCCACGAACGACCCTTACTCCAAAGATAACGCGCCGCCATCACTGGATGACAAAGACGTACCGTGTGCCGTCTGCCAAGTGACCAGTCGATCCACGACGGTAATGATTCCGGCCAGACTCACTTGTCCAGACGGATGGACAAAAGAGTACTCGGGATATTTGGTGGCACAACAAAACGTCCAGACACGAACAACATACGTTTGTATGGACGACGCACCGGAAGTTATCCAAGGCGGAGAGTCTAATCAAAATGGCGTTCTTTTCTACAACGTCGAGGCAGCGTGCGGGTCCCTGCCCTGTCCCAACTACGTTAACGGGTGGGAAGTCACCTGTTCTGTGTGCTCCAAATAATACAGCAACACCCAAACTGAATGACACAGCATCAGTCCGATAACCATGCATACTAAAGCCCTGCGCGGGCTGGAAATCTGAGCCCGCACCCGCCCCGCAACTAAGTAATTTGACCCGCAGCCCGCCCCGCATATTACAATTCAGCCCGCAGCCCACCCTGCATATTTTGAGCTGTGCGGTATAATGAGCTGTTCGTACACGAATTAGCATTTAAAGTATTTGATGTATAATTTATGTAATGTGAATTTATGGTGGTCTTCCTAGTGTTTATAGTATGTTCGAGTTTCAATGTATCCTTGAGACATTGCAAAGAGAAGAAATGAGCCACATCCACGCAGAGCATTGCAGAACATGATGTTAATACAATCAAATGTTGATGTCACTGCAGCACCAATACATGGAGCAGCACAGGCTACGCATGATTCGCAGATTGTTTAGCCATTTTAGATTTTTCTTTTCTGCAGCTACATTGTCTTCTTCAATGTCCAGTTGTATCTGTTTGCATATTTTAAAGGGAATAAAAACATATATTGCTTGAATTCATATTATATTACATCCTGTTATCTATTTCCATGTACACCAAGCTAAAACAAATAAAAAAATTCAATGAATTAGAAATTCTACATATTATGCTGTGTAATTATATCGGGTGCAACTAACGGGAGATAATCTACACCAATAAACATACGTTTCAAACATATATTGTATCCTGCTACAGAAAGTAACGTATATAATCTCATAATATCACTAGAATATCTATGTATGAAGGAGAAGTTGTACCATTTATTATAACAACTTAAATCAGTCAGCGAAATTCTGTCGGTCCTGCTAGCTCACATGGTAAACGCGTTGGTTCCTTGGCATTTATTTTGCAATTGGGCGACGCCGGTTCAATCCCGACACCAAACCATTTATTTTATGT
The DNA here is from genome assembly GCA_963995525.1 of Escarpia spicata. Lineage (NCBI taxonomy): Eukaryota > Metazoa > Annelida > Polychaeta > Sabellida > Siboglinidae > Escarpia > Escarpia spicata. Next base: position 11,725,704 of record OZ023212.1, read on the forward strand.
ACACTTTTTTTTGTTTATGTTTTCACGAAGTACTATAAACCAAATAATTTGTATACTATGATGCACTATACTATACTATGAACTGGGAGTGCATGTATAAATGTCAACAAGTTTTATCCTATGATGCTTTGTGTTCAAATACGCATTGGCACACAATAATAAATCCACAAAGTGCTTATACATTTACCGAAAAATCTCCACTTTACTTTAAATAGTATTTAGGCTTAATACGCCAATGTAGCACCTAATTAGTTAACAAATACACGCCCTAGGCCAAGTACTAGGGGCCTGCTAAATGAATATTTAATACAACTGCACAGCCACAAGTCACTACTACGTTAAACCATCTACTCACTACATTACAAGTTATAACAAACCACAAATCTGGAACTGACAGACATAAGCCTCTTTGGTCACGCCCCTTGTTTCCGGCTACGTCTTACAAAGTTACAACTTTGAAGTTTGATTGACTTAGTCAAGTTAGTGACAGACTAGCGCCATGCCATGGTCAGTCATGGAATGTGCGCTAGTAGAGCGATAGAAACACCGAGTGATCAAACTAAGTCTCACCTTCACCGGCGCGTCGTCTGAATAGTAATCGACATCACACACATACGCAGATGGTGTCTTCTAACTGTACTATGTAACAGTGTAGTGAGGATACGTAGACGAAGCGTCAAATTCCCAATTCTGTAATGTAAACATTGACTGGCTTGGCTTGGGCCTTGGCGTTAACTCTTCCCCTTGCTTGCGTTTTGTGTCTGTCATTTCCGTTCAAATGCTTCGCTGTTAAGCCCATTAATTATTACCTATGCATCAACATATGTCAATGGCAATGCTACATTATGTTTTGCATATTAGCTATATTGATTAGTCACCAGGTTCCCTAGCCTAAGGCTAGGCTTGAACAGTTGTGTATGTTATTCTTTTTCATGCACAGCCAGGAACACATGAGCAGCGTTAAAACGGTAAAACATAGCAAAACATCAGTGACCGTATCCGTTGCAATGCAAGCAAACCCTCGCGAGATTTTCGTACGCAAGTTCCGAATTTCTTAGCTGCGAAAATTCGTAAGCGTTTCGAGAATACCAACTTGCGAAATTTCGTAGCTAAGAAATAATCCCCCATATTTGCGCAACTTCTTACGTACGAAATCTGTTTCTTCGAGAATACGGGCCCTGTGACGATCTTCTCAAACAACACTTTCAAGCTCCTCGAAAGAAGAATGTAACACATCTGTCATCCAAATGTCAGAACGAGACTATCGACACCATTGGTCAATAACAAATACTCGCTACCACATTAGAGGAGGTTTGTAAAGCCATTATTTAGCTGTATTAACCTACAACCAATAACAACTGGCGCTTTAGATTCGTCCAGGAAGACAGCAATGTCAGGGAAGAATAGCTTGATTTTGTAGATCTGCAGCGAACGGCAAGGAAAGACATCGCTACAGCAATCACAGTTTTCGTGAAATATAACTTACCGATGAAAAATCTGCGTGGGCAAGGTTACAATGGGGCCGCTGCCATGCCATGTGCAAGCGATGGTGTTCACGGTATCATACGACAATAAGCACATATTGCTGTGTGCAAACACTGCAGCCTATTATTAAAATAATTATTTATAGGGACATTAAAAAAAATACATTGATATTTTACTTTGAAAAAAATAACTGACACTCAACCTACATAGGCGTGTCTAGGGGGACATGTGCACCCTAGACCTTTGGAATTTGGCGTGCCCCAGACCTTTTTGTACGGGCTCCCGTGACCGTGCCCCCTTGACCTTTTTTAATGTGTCCCTGTGACAGAAGTTAAAGTGGCGCAGCGATTGTTTGGTGCCTCAAATGGGTATTATTCGACTTCTTGTAGCATAATCTAATTGGTTCTTGTGACAAATACGCTAAGTACTGTATAGCTTAAGAGAAAGCGGATGTCGTAATAAACATTCCTGTGATTTCAAACAAATGTGAAGATTTGTTGTTGGAAGTAGTATAGAAATTATGTTATTGTTTTTTCTTACACACGCACACACACACACACACACACACACACACACACACACACACACACACACACACACACACACACACACACACACACACACACACACACACACACACACACACACACATATAAAACCATATTTTGTATTATATGAACTATGTGTCCCTCTAATGTCGTAATTTTTGGTGTTTTTGAATTTGTTAACTTGAATTTTGCAATAAACAGAACATCTGCATGTAGAAAACATAAATAGGTCCCTCGCAAAAACATTTGCAACGTTTTTCAAGATTGAATCTATATATGTCATAATGTCATGTATTTATTGAAACACCTACGCAAAACATAAGGTTCTAAAGTCATGAATAATAGTTAAATCAGTGGTGTCGAAAATCACAATGACATGCTCTTTTTGTATTCATTCCTCTCTTCTGAGTGTCAAAAACTATTGGACCGTTTAAATAGTTTGAGTATACTAATTACATAATAATTGCACTGCATGTGTCCAGCATTAAAACAATGGTTGTACGGTCATCTCTGTGAATGTGTGTGTGTGTGTGTGTGTGTGTGTGTGTGTGTGTGTGTGTGTGTGTGTGTGTGTGTGTGTGTTTGTGTGTGTGTCTGTGTGTGTGTGTGTGTGTGTGTGTGTGTGTGTGTGTGTGTGTGTGTGTGTGTGTGTGTGTGTGTGTGTGTGTGTGTGTGTGTGTGTGTGTGTGTGTGTGTGTGTGTGTGTGTGTGTGTGGTGTGTGGTTGTGTTTCCGCGAACGAACCATCCTATCAGCGAAATTTGGTCATGGGCCAGGACTAGCAGCCATCAGGGATCACAAGGCACGACCGACGAGTAGCTAATCTAAGGTTTTCCTATGAGGGCAGATCGAGACCGCGACGTCTCAGGCGTGAATTTGCCGTACATCTTTGGCTGCGGAGTCAGGATCTCCCTTCCGTCAACACGGAACACAAAACGACCTCGGACTCCACAGTTGGTCTTTCGTCCTGGTGTCGATGATGTCCGGCGTGAGAGAATCGAACTGTGTGCAGTGTCTCCATGCGTTGAACCCAACCTTCGAAATACAGAACACTATACAACTGAGGAGTATTAAAACAATGGAATCTTGCGACCATTTTCATTGCCATTAATCTGACGCTTATAATACTTTCTGTATGTTTATATAACAACGATTTTTTTGTATCTGCGACAACGACATCTGTGCGATCCTGTTAATTCTAAATATCTCGGCTTGACTGGGAAGCATTCGGCCACGCTGCAGTTACTGTGAGAGGACGTCATCTACGTACATCCACCACAGAAAACATTTATTTAATGACCAGAGGAGGGGAAGATAGAATGGCGAGAGGAATGAAGATAGAATGACGAGAGGATATGAAATAACATTAATGAAGTAACGGTGTAGATCAGATATAAGCAAGCACTCATTCTCACAGACGACTATTTAAATGAATGGGGCATATTATTTGCTGAACGAGTGGAAGCTAGTAGTGTGAATGTATTTAAAAACAAAATTGACATATACCTGAGAAGGGCGGGATATAAATAGATAAAATGGTGTACTACTGATAAACCAAAGGCTTCGTTGTCCGCTTGCCATAAGGAGTTAATTCTAAGTGGCAATCTTGTTATTTCTTGTCTTATTAAATCACTCATGCCAGATGCTCGTGTAAATACAGCTGAGTGAACTGGGCAACATGGAATAAACAATTGCTGAAGCTTCGAACCGGCAACACATTGATTCGAACCTAGATTTTTTCGACCGGGTGACTGACGTTCTGTTCAGTGCGCCACCGCGTCCCACACTTCATCCGTTTACCTCTGCCGGAATGCCACCCAAACCGCTTTCGTCTCCTCCACTCCAAGTCCCCGTTGTCCACGACATGTCGCCGTAGTTGTAGATGGCGTACGATTCACGCCCGTTTGTAATCAGAACAACTTATTCTGCTATAAAAGATAAATAGAACAATCCCATTGTACTAAATCAAACACTTAAAACACCTCCCAATTTCATCGATGTAGAAATACAGTTGCCATAACAAAAGTCGTATAACTATTATACTTGTTATGCTATATTTAAACAGGTAATCCTGGTTTATCGTGGAAATTCTGAAAAAAAACCGAAGACATTTAATAAAAAACAAGTTTACTCCCACACATGGAGCAACACATCAACAGTTTACACTCGTGCCATCTGCTGAATGTATCAATTGTCTCAGGTAAAAGAAAGGTCCTCCTAAAAACATGCATATCACACACATGTCAGTAAATAGGTAAATAAATCAATCAATATATTTATTTTTCTAACATATAATAGTACAGTTTATTTTAATTTAAGTAATTCACAATGCTAGAAAAAAGGAATATATATATATATATTAGATAAATATATACATAAGTGATATATGTATACCCCTGTACATTGCTCCTTGGTTGATTTATTGTAATAACGTATATACAGTTGTTAGTAGTCATTCTCCATTTATAATTACACTACTAAACAATACAGTATTAGTATACATTAATTAATAAATCAAACAATCATATTTGAAAATAACACTGTAAGTTAGATGAACCTTCATACACTAGTTTCATATTGGCTAATCATGTTGATGTTTAGTTTATCAACAAACGACCGACACTTTGGAATTTGTGCAACACTGACAGGTAATGAATTCCAGCTTTTTACACCGTAGATTGATGTGATTTTACATTAGTTCACACACATTGTCGCACAAATTGACATTCTAATCGAGAAGAATGTAATATAATGTTTTTCATAAAGAGACTTTGTGCATTGATTGGAACATTTTTGCTACTTTCATGCTAGAAAGAAAAAGTCCCGTTTCAAATGATTTGTTAAATACAGCTGTCAATGGCATAATGATATGTTGTATAACTTGTTTGAGGACAGCCATATTTATATCAATAATATCCATTGACGTTTTGTTTTTGCATGCGCTAACAGTATTAATGATTTCTATTTCACTGATCGGGTTTAGAAACAAACTGTTTTTATTTCTGTTTTCAAGTTACTCATGGATTGAGGCTCCATTTACTGGTGGATCTATTTTAGCAGCTAACTGCTGGCCAATAGTGGTAAACAAATTATTAAAACCATCTGCTAGGTCTTTTTGTTGGTAATTGTTCAGTCATCATTTAGAAAACAGTCATGATAAGAAGACTCACGTTGACGCTTATTAATAATTGTGTTTGAAAATTTCCATGTTTCCGTTTTTGCTCATATAACAATTCTTTGTAGTAATTTTTTTCTGTATTTCTTAATTTAGTAGTTAATTTGTTCTTATACGTTTTGTAGCAGTGTTCTGTTTCATCAGTTCTACTTTTGAGAAATCTTCGATACAAATTTATTTTGGTGACAAACATTTAAAGCCATTTGTTAACCACTGTTTTTGACGATTCACATGTCTTGTGTTTATTTACTAACTGGACAATTGTTATCGTATTTCTTCATAAATATTTCAAGAAATGTTTTATTATGTAACATATGCCAAGTTAACGTCATTGGTATTAATAACATGTTCCCACGTTTCTTCATTTAGATCAGTTACGAGACAATTGATGTTTTCACTCTTTAGTTTAGGTTTCTGACATATTTGTGGCATTTTTATTCTTCACACAATGTATACACCGTATTCACACAATGTATACACCGTATTCACACAATGTAAACACTGGAAAATGATCAATCATGTCACTTATTAAGACTCCATCTGTGGTTAGCTTATACATACCGTTTGTAAAAATATAGTGGCTCTATCTTTATTCTTATTGATTTATTAATCAGAGGGTATAAGCCCAATCTATACACAATGTCAATAAAACGTTTTGTGCCTAAATGGCTCTCATGTTACAGTATGTCAACATTGTAATCGCCACATAGAAATAATGTCTTGTTTGATCATAATTATTGCCTAAGGTTTAATGTTCCATATTTTCAGAGAAAGTGTCAATGTTTAATGCAGGTTTGCGATACATACAGCTTACAATTGCATTTTACGGATTTGTATTGTCAGTATGACTGTAATAAGATAAGGATTTGTTTTTGGACTTGAGAGCAGTTAATGTATTTGTGTACGTAGATAACAACACCAAATCCTCTTGCATTTTTATATCGACCTGGAATGAATTATACATTGGTAGATGATAAGTTTGGGTTGATGCAGGGTCGTTCCACGTTTCCGAGATTGCAACTATGTTATTGTATTAAAATTATTTATGTATGTTTCAATTTTCTTGAAATGTTTATTTAGACTTCTTGCATTGAAGTCAATTATTTTAAGACATATAGATATATGTTTGTGGGTAGACAGATGTAAATAATATTTGCAAGAAGTTAAGTCTTCATTAAAGAACATGTTATCAGGGTCAATTTCTGAACTAGGCAAGTGTGCATCACTACATTAATACCGACATTGGTTGACGTTCAGATCACAATCATCTGCATTACAATTCTCTAATCTACTATTAATCATGGTCAATGATTCATTGTTCTGAGATTCAACCTCCCCATTTGCATGAGCAAGGAGTTGCGTCCATTGTCTGGTTGTTGTCAGCCAATTCAGTTAAGGTCAGTGCTATAGTATAGTTCGGTTGAGTCTTGGGTGTTAACCGACTGGCAAGTTGGCGTAGGTCTTGGTTTGTTGAAATTGACACTTTTTCCATTGGAAAGAAGGCATGCGATTCGGCCATCTGCCATCCACGTGGCGGTGGCCTTGCTCAGCATCTTGGCTTTTTTTTTTAGAAGTTCACTGCGTCGTCTGTTTAAGTTTTCCGTGATTGGTAGTTTTTCTCTTTCAGGCGCCGTAAGCAACTTTTGTCATTGTTGGTACGATGTGAATTTCACGATAATTGGTCGCGGCCTCAGGTTAATTGAGTTTGTAGTCGATCCCAGGCATCGGTCTACAGGGTATATATTCGCGTCCAGTCCAAACGCGGAGTTTGTTTTGGAAGATGTCCAGTACAGCAGTCTCTAACTTAAACTGGACAAAACACACTGAGAAAATCTCAAATATATAGCTCCAAAACAATTGGCATATTAAACAGATTAAAGCATGTATTACGTTTAAAGTAATGGCAGTGGATAGCGCAAGAAAAGCAGATTTGGAAACGACATGCTGAGGCCTTCGCCCAACCACGGGATACTACGGCTGCACACTGATGAATGATGGTGCATTCTAACAAATTGTTACACATGTCAACAAAACCAATAAATACAATACATTGGATGCTAGTATCAGACGATCATCACACAACCAAATAATTACATAAATAGGGGGGCTCCTATTATAGCGACAATTTAGACCAGGAGCCCAGAGCTTTTATTTATGTAAAATGGCCAAAGTGTTTGTATCGAGATCATAATTATCGAGATTGTAATTATATCGATTCGATTAGATACGCCTAGAGAAACTAGGTCAGTGGGACCAATCCGGCGTGGAACAACCGGCGAGGTATTTGTAAGATTACCGAAATGTAAAACCTAATAAAACCGAACCCAATAAGGCATAATAAGTGTCCGTTATGCTAGACATACAGTGTTTGACCCCATGTATCAGAGAAACCATCCTCAACATCACAAAAATGAGCTGCTGCCGGGTCTTAGGTGGTGGAATGCCCCCTAAATCACCCCTCAAGTGAACAAAAAAGTACCTTTGTTTATGTGAACAGCGCCAAAACTAAAACAGTTTCAAAAGTTGCTGCCTAGTCGATGCGCAAATATCGTTTGTTTGTAAACAAGGTATGTGCTTATGTAAATTAGGCTTAATCAGGCAAGAAAATGGGACCAATCTCCACAGACCACTTTGTTTGAAAACGCACCCCCAAAACGACATCGTTATGGGCCTGCTGGGGATGCTAATATGGTGTTTGTATATAAGATGAAAGAATATAAGACGAAACCACATGATTCACCAATCTCACACTCACTTCATTGTTCTTCCAGTTAGAAATGTAACCTTCTGCATTATGAACCCCCACGTGAACATGTGGGGCCCTCTACATTGTGAACAAATATAACCCCACATGAACTTGTGGCGCCCCTGTAGTCTGAATTGGTGAAATGTGACCTCCTCCCCATTGTGAAAAAGCTATCTACTGGCCTGCGCTGCCGCAATGATCCACTGTACCACTCTAGGGTATGTGCTTATTTGCACGGGACCTCGCGCTCGATTATATTCAAACTTAATTAACAGTCAAGAGTTCCTGTTCGCCATTCGACCTCATTTGTTGTCGGAGCAGACGGTCAGGGAGGAGTACGACTGACTTTGTAGTTACAATTACATAACAGCTACCGTTTAATCTGCATTGAAGACGCCATGGCGAGATCGGCCCTTTACTTCTGCCTACTGTTGACCGCCATATACGTCATAGACGGACAGAGCACTTCGCCCGACCGCCGATGCGTGTACACGTTCAATGTACAAGGAAACGACTGCGACCAGACACCCGGCCCCAGCGATGACGTTAAGCTACTGAAGAGTTCCGTGATCGCATTGCAAGAACAAGTGAGACAGCTGGCGACTGAAAACAGGAAGCTCGCCAGTGACAACAGAAAGTTGGCCAGTGATGTTGGAAACTTAAAAAAGGAACGACCGAACAATGACACTGGTAGGAATGGCAAGTTACAATATATCACCCTCAGAGGACTTGCAATATAATGCTCAAACACGTTTCTACACGAATTGGATTGCAACATTAATTGTCCTCCCAAAACAGTTTTTTTAATCGTAGAAACGTCAACCATATATTTTTCTGAAGGGAAGAAACGTGTCGTATATATTTTCATTTTGATGTTTAGCCGCTACGTCGTAAAAGATGAGTCATACCCAAGCAGTCGCGCTCTAACGTTAACGGTGATTCAACATTTTGTTATTCGTTATCAGTACACCGGATTGTATTGCAATCTGCACAATCAGGCAAAGATAGCCAATTACTGAACTCGGCATCCACGATAAATAACTATTCGAATAGCTCCATAGCTTCACTTGATTGCACGTTCCACCGAGACCGGAGAGCGTGCATTGTATGTGCGGCCGAGTATAACAGTTGAATAACTACTGGCTCAGTTGGCAGGTGAATCTTTACCACACAAAGGTGGAGTGCGGTAGAACGTATTTAAAACATCGGACGCTCAATCTAGAGAATCTAGGTCCGAATAGTCCTTTTACTGCACTGTGGAAGCTTGGAAAATGTCTTCCACTCTACGTTGTCGCAGTTCATTCAGATGCATGTACACGTGAGCATTGTAGTAGACTGGGTGGATATTTGGACGTAGTTTTCGCGCAGTAATCACATCGAGGCTTCCAAGAGGTAGTTCTAACGAATTGTTAAAGTGCTAAATATATCCTATTTTAAGAATTGCTTTAATAGTCCGGCTTGTTGTGCTATTGAGTTCAGGTTTTCGAGGACATGTATTAAGCGCTATAGAAGTTTATTATTATTATTATTACTTGGGCAGAGTGATAGGGAGAACATTTAAATATTGTTTATTAATGATGGAAAGTATATCAAACCACAACAAAATAATTCATAGCTTTGGAAATACAGGTATTTGAAGCTAGCAATTCGTCTCGAAAAGTATTTCAAATGAGCAGGACAAATAATGTCAAAACGGAAGTTTAACCTTTTAGTTAATCTTGCACGCACGCAACAGCGGGAAGCAGCTACGTGTTGCACTCAATATGGCGCCCACCGATGCCACCGAATTCTTGCACTTGCTCCATTGCTCGAGTTTTAACGCGAACATGCATCCGCGTGCATGCACGCTCATACGCACATCAGACAGATGTTTCGTTACTACTACATGCATATCAGTTTGATATATGTTATAGCTGTTCAAGTTAACTTTCCAGGCACTGTCAATCAAGAGTCGTCAACAGGGGGCGCCGTGTACATCCGATGGGGGAGGACGTCATGTCCGGACAATGGCACTGATCTACTTTATTCGGGTAAGTATTGCAAGAACCTAACTTTCCAGACTCTCGCATTAAGAATATGTTGGTATTTTCGCCAAACTTTTCCGTACATCCGACACTCATTAAATATGCATAGGTACATCTCACAATGCAGGCCGTGAACACAAATTTCAGTATTCAGTATTTCACACCGCTGAGGAAATGGGCACGTTTTTTTAAAACTGAGTGGTATGTGCGCGCGCGTGTGTGTGCGTGGGTGTGTGCACGCGCGCGTATCTGAGTCTGCGAGCGTGTGTGTGTGTGCGTATGTGCGCAAAATTGACATGTCCACCTGGTTGGTCAAAGGAGTACTCGGGCTACTTGATGGCGCAATACTACAGGCAGACACGAACAACCTACGTTTGTGTGGACAACGCACCGGAAGTTATCCAAGGCGGAGCTCCGGATAAAAACGGAGTACTTTTCTACAACATCGAGGCAAAATGCGGTTCACTGCCTTGTCCTAATTACATAGAAGGCTGGGAAATCACGTGTATCGTGTGCACAAAGTAAAGTACCAACGAGCACGCATTCGTCTTATCTGTGAAATCAGCAGAATAAAGTAGCCTACTTAGTAATGTTAATACAGTAGGCCCTATAATGCTATATATATAGTAATACGCTAACTCGGAGGCATTGTAAGTGAACATTCTCCCAAGTACCGACGTTCAGTAAACTCTATATATCTGTGTTCATTCGCTTCCAAATGCTATTGTACCGTTTGGCGTCGCATTAAAAACACAAAGTTATTTATTTATTTTTTCAGTGGACACATTGAGTGGCGCCAAAAGTTCAAAGTACTGAAACGGTGATAATTACTGTCCTTGGTTTGTTCCTCCGTGGGTAATTGTAGGTAGTTAAAGGTAGTTAAGCAATGCCGAGCTTACAGTTTTAATTTGAGTCTCTGTGCACGAATAAAATGATTACTGTTAAGTCAGGTTGTGAGCAAATCGCACATTCGTCCTATGTTGTTATCCGTTCTGTCATTTATTTTATGTCGACATGATCCTAATAGTAATGTCACTTATGCGTAGACTGTAGCTAAAACAATTAGCATTTATGTTCAGTTTAAACTTCAAATATTACATTGAATTATTTATACGTGAATTTGCAGTTGTGTGTATGCCAATCGATGATGACAAAACTAATAAAAGCCTACATTAACGATGTGTTTATAGTTATTACTGCACACGCATAGGCAATGCTAAGCATCTTATTTGAAGCATAGTACATGTATATAGAAATCTTGGTGAACTGTTTCGTCATTACTAGCTCCAGGTCCTACTCTACCTGGAGCTAGGTCCTATTCTACCTGGAGCTATGTCCTGCGTTACTTGTTTGGGCGGCATCTAAAATTTCACCTATTTCAACGGGCGTATAACAATACAGGGTATATACAAAGTTGCATTACTTATAGCTAGGTCCCACTCTATATGGAGCTCGGGCCCACTCTACCTGGAGCTAGGTCCCCTCTACCTAGAGCTCGGCCCTACTCTTCTTGGAGCTAGATCCGACTATACCTGGAGCTAGGTCCTGCTTTACAGCAAGCTGTGTCCCACTCTACCTCGAGCTACTCTACCTCTATATAGGCTCCACGCTACCTGGAGCTAGGTGCTATTCTACCTAGAGCTAGGTCCCACTCTACTTGGAGCTATGTCCCACTATACCTGGAGCTAGGTCCTACTCTACCTGGAGCTAGGTCCCACTCTGCCTGGAGCTAGGTTACACGCTACCTGGAGCTAGGTCCTACTCTACCTGGAGCTAGGTCCTATTTTACCTGGAGCTAGGTCCTACTCTAGCTGGAGTTAGGTCCCACTCTACCTGGATTTAGGTCCTACCCTACCTGGACCTAGAGCCCAATTTTCCTGGGGCTAGTTCCTACGCTACCTGGAGCTAGTTCCCACTCTACCTGCAATTAGGTCCTAATCTACCTGGAGTTACGTTCCACTCTACCTGGAATTAGGTCCTCATCTAGCTTGAGCTAGGTCTCACTCTACATGGAGCTAGGTCCCACTCTACGTGGAGTTATGTTCCACTGTACCTGGAATTAGGTCCTACTCTACCTGGAGCTAGATCTCACTCTACGTGGAACTAGGTCCCACTCTACCTGGAGTAATGTTCCACTCTACATGGAATTAGGTCCTACTCTACGTGGATGTAGGTCACACTCTAACTGGTGCTAGGTCCCACTCTACATGGAGCTAGGTCCCACTCTACGTGGAGCTAGGTCCCACTCTACCTGGAGCTAGGTCCCACTCTATCTTGAGTTAGGCCATACTTTACCTGGAGTTATGTTTTACTCTACCTGGAGACAGGTCCCACTCTATCTGGAGGTAGGTCCCACTGTACTTGGAGCTAGGCCCTACTATGCCTGGAGCTGGGATCTACTCTACCTGGAGCTAGAACCCACTGTTATTGGGGCTAGGTCCTACGCTACATGGAGCTCGGCGTTAATCTATTTAGAGGTAGGTCCTACGTTACCTGGAGCTAAGACATACTCTACTAGAGCTAGGACCTATGCTACCTGGAGCTAGGCCCAACGCCATGATTCCGTTGACTCTCGTCATACGTATCCGCCGCTCTGTTTCTTTCCTTCTCTTTTCTTCCTCCTTCTTTTCTAGCTTTCTTGTTCTTTTTGTTGTTCTTCTACTACTTTTTTGTATTGTGTTGTATTTATTCAGTTTCCAATAGGTCCAGTGGACCCAATAACAGGGCTGATAACTGAAACAATACATATACATAATAAAACAATAATATAATGATAAAAACAATAAGAACAACAAGGACATAAAAACCACACAATATCAACATCAAATATACCAGGCAAACATCTGTTATACATAGAAATGTCTTTGAATTGAGGATCTAAATGGTTCAGCTCCTGAATATATATCACAAGTTGGATCATTTAAATACAATGTGTTGAAAGTAGTCATACATCTATTCAAAACACAGTGTTTTCTAATGTTGATTCTGCTATTGGAAACTTGTGGAATGCGTTGCCGGAAGAACTGAGGCTGATCACATCAATGGACGTTTTCAAAGCACGCCTGAAAACGCACTATTTTAAACTCGCTTTTAATGTGTAATATGTTGTTTTAAGGGTATCTAAATAAATACTTTACTCTCTTAGTCTCACTTTTAATAAATACGTAGTCTTTTGTCTTTTCTTTCTTATATATATATATATATATATAAATAATTTATAGCCATAATGTTTATTTTAATGACGCTATTTTAAAATAAGTATCAGACTAAATTTTTGTGTACACCACTAAGTCTTATATATGTATATTGTTTTATTTTTAGCGACTCTGTACACACTATTGAACAGAGTCGTACTCTGGAGACTAGTGTATAAATAAAGTTTATTATTATTATTAAACTCTAAAAGGGATGTAGTTTCGTAGAGATCGTGAAGGACAGTGGAATTGGATAGCCCCTACCAGATACGACGAGTCTAGTTGGGAGTGCACACTCTTGTGTAAAAACATAAGATCTGCAACTTGCCTACGATGTTGAAGGGAAGGTAGTCTAAAATGATGGCAAAGCTCAATATAACTGTCAGAGGAGTACTGTATTTTGGATTTGTAACATAGATATTTAATGAATTTCTTTTGAACTCGTTCGATTTTGTCAATAAACGCACGTTGCCAGGGATTCCAGATGACACAGCAATACTCCAACTGGCTTCTGACTAGAGATATATACAAGGATCGCAAAGCCTGTACATCGGTAAATGTTGTGCAAACGCGCTTATTAAAACCACTCATCTTAAAAGCTTTACAAACACAACGATTAATATGATCTTTAAAAGTCAAACTGTCGGTCAATGTGATACCGAGATCTTTGACAGCGGTGACCTTGGGCAGAGATTGGCTTAAAATTGTGTAGTCATAGGATATACGTTTCTTTTTGTTAATGAATTACATTATGCAGCATTTCTCAACGATAAGTTTAAGGTGCCATGTCTCACACCAAAGACATACACTGTCCAGATCCTTCTGCACCAACTGACAATCGGTCACCGAAGTAATTTCTTTAAACAATTTTAAATCATCAGCATACAATGACATTTCACATGAATCAACATGATTAGTAAGGTCGTTAATATACAAGATAAACAGAAGTGGTCCAATTTGTGAACCTTGTGGTACACCAGACAACACTGGCTTCCAGTCAGATGTTTTATCTTCGAGGACAAGGCGTTGTTTTCGGTTGACAAGGTAAGACTGCAACCACTCTATGCATTGTCCGGAATAGCCATATGATCTATGCTTGTGAATTAACAATGGGTGGCATACTGCATCAAAGGCTTTACTGAAATCCAAGTAAACAGAATCAACATGTTTCTTGTTGTCTATAGATTCAGAAATGGCGTTCAAGTAACAAGCTAGATTAGATACTGTACTACTACTGTTATTATTACGTCTTGCTTTTTGATGATAATGGTTTGTTATACAAAGTGTTCATACAATATGTACAATGATACAATGATATACAAACATTCCACTGAGACGAGTTCGTGAAGATGGTGTTACACGCGGAATTCATGGACACTTCCTTGCGTACCTGAACGATCTACACTCTGACGATCTACACTCTGATGATCTACACTCTGACGATCTCCTCAAACAACACGTTGAAGCTCCTCGAGAGAAGAATGCAACATTTCTGTCACCCAAATGTTTGAACGGAATTACCAATATCATTGACCAATAACAAATAATAGCCACTATATTACAGGGGGTTTGTAAAGCCAGTATTTTGCCTTATTAACCCACAGACAAGAACAACTGGCGCTTTAGGTCAGGTTCGTCCAGACAGACATCAATATCAGGGAGAAATATCTTGATTTTTGTGTATCTGCAGCGGACGGCAAGCAAAGACATCACCACAGCAATCACAGAGTTATCGTGAGATATAGCTTGCCGATGAAAAATCTGCGTTGGCAAGGTTATAATGCGGCCGCTGCCATGTCAAGAGCAAGCATTGTTGTTCGCAGTAATACGAATAATAAATTATATTGCTGTGAACAAACACTGCAGCGGTCCACCCATGCCTATTATTAAAAAAATAGCTAATTATTTATATGTACAATATTTTTTGAAAAAAACCATTGATATTTTACTTCGAAAAAATAACAGACACTCAACCTATGATTATTTATTAACGCAACTAGTATGGTAAATAGGTACACTTAAGAGGTGTGTCGAAATATCCCGTATTACTAGGGAGCTACGGTGGATAAGCAATGTTGTAAAGATAAGTTTTTAAATAACGACGGAATTTTTTAATATGTTCAACTGATCTAACACTAAGAGAGAGCATATTCCAAAGAGTTGGTGCAGCAACAAAAAAGCCCTAGTTCCAATGTTAGTGTTGACTCTAGGAACAAAAAGTAGGTCAGAACTAGATGATCGAAGCTGGATAGGTTTTCTTATACGAGTAAGCAATGAATGCAAATAAGATGGTTGCTTACTGGACAGTGTCTGGTATGTAATGGTAGAGATCTTAAATATTATACAATATCGTACAGGAAGCCAGTGCAAATACTTCAAAAGTGGTACAGAGCGAGAAAAAACGAGGAGATCTTGTAACTACTCTTGCTAGACAATTTTGGACACGCTGAAGTTTTGTGATATCCTTGCTAGCGATATTATAAAGCAGGGAATTGCAATAGTCAAGTCTGCTTCTAACAAGCGCTGCTGCAATAGTTTTAGCAACAGAGAATGACATATACCGGCGAATACGGCGAAGATCATGAATACCTCTTCGTTCCCACAGGACATGGGAACAAAGAGGTAGAATATATATAGAATGGGGGATACTGTACTAAGTACTACTGTAAAAGAAAAGGACTTAGGGTTGACCATTAGTGCTGATATGAAGGTTTCAGAGCAGTGCGGAATTGCAGCTTCAAAGGGAAATCAAATCCTTGGATTAATTAGGCGAAACATAACGTATAAGGAAAAAGAGCTAATAATACCGCTGTACAAAACAATAGTTAGGCCTCATTTAGAATATTGTATTCAAGCGTGGAGGCCGTATCGCAGGAAGGAAATATATATGCTGGAAAGAGTGCAGAGGAGAGCAACTAAAATGATACCAAAACTGAGGGATCTTATTTACGAAATACACCTTAAAAATGCGGTTTAACAACACTAGAGACCAGGAGATTGAGTGGAGATCAGATAGAAGTGTTTAAAATATTGAAGGGTTATGAAAATATTGACAGAAATATTTATTTATTTTTCTCAGTTAAGAAAGATAGGACTAGAGGACATGAACTTACATTAGCGAAGGAGCAGAGTAGATTGGATATAAGAAAGTTTTCATTTTCACAAAGGATTGTAAATCAATGGAACAGATTACCTGCTGATTGTGTGGGTGCTAGTAGCGTGAATATGTTTAAAAATAAAATCGACACATACCTCAGACGGGCGGGATACACGTAGATAAAAGGGTCGGACTCTCGATACGCCAAAGGGCTTACTTGTCCACCTGCCACCTAGAGTTAATTCTCTGGGTGGCAATCTTGTTAAATCTTGTTAAATATAATAAAACAGCAGCGCCATGTTTGAGATATGTATTGTCGGAAATTGAAGTTACTATCAAAGATCACTAGATTCCGCACCGAGGTTGCTGGCGTGATATACTGAGTCAAAATAGGCGTAGGGAAAAAAACTATCCAGTTTACTACGCTGCATTGGAGTATCAATATAATGATCAATTCAGTTTTATATGCATTGAATTTCAACTTGCTGTCAGTCATCCAGTGAAAGATATCTTGAAGGCAATCACTAAGTTGGTTAAGTGAGCGATTTGTATCCGGGGTAGCCAACGAAATGTAGATCTGAGTATCATCTGCATAAAGACGATGATCCAAGTTATGTCTTTGTATAACCGAGCTTAGTGGTGTGGTGTAAAAAAGGAAGATGCAGTCACCACTTCACCTTTAAGGACCGATACACACACACACACTCACACACACACACACACACACACACACACACACACACACACACACACACACACACACACACACACACACACACACACACACACACACACACACATAGGTCCTTGGAGGTGAGCGTGATATGGATATATATATACATATATATATATCCATATATATATATATATAAATACATATTATAAATATATATAATATATATTTATAATATTATGTATATATATATAGGTCCTTGAAGGTGAGCGTGATATGGATATATATATATACACATATTATAAATATATATAATATGTATTTATAATATTATATATATATATATATGGAAGCCCGCTTACCGATTTAACTCTGGGAATTCAGAAACCTAATCACCACATTAGGCTAACGAGATAGGTCAAACTAGATTTAGTTTTATGGCAGGATTTCCTGAAAGATTTTAATGGAAAATATGTTTTCATAGATGACGATTTCCTGACAGGGGATTACCTCCAGTTGTTCACAGACGCCTCAGGGGGCATTGGTTATGGGGCGGTATGTGGTACGGAATGGTTTTTTGGGGAGTGGCTCTTATCGTGAAAGAATCTGAACATCACAGTGTTAGAGTTGTACCCAATCATGGCTGCGGTGGAGATGTGGGGTCAGGCATGGGCAAACAGTAGTGTATGTTTTTTCACGGATAATGAGTCCACGCAGGCGTCCCTGGCTCCGTCATCCCGAACACCGTATCAGAGGGCTTGGGCAAAACTGGTAGGATTCTTGCAATCGTTAAATATTATTCCAGCCTTGCCAGTGTCTACATCAATGATGATAATTGTTATTGCTCACTTGCATAACACAGGCTTGGCGCCAGCATCAATTATTTCCACAGTGTCTGCAATTTCGTATTTTCATAAGGTAAATGGCTTTCAGGATCCAGCAAAAAAATGGAGGGTGTGTATTAGGCTCATCCATCCACCCAGCTAGGTTCCTTAGGGAGTTCCAGCAGGCTACGGGATCAATCCAAGCACCGCAATTTTCATACATAGATGGCACGCCCATGCTACGTAGGGAGTTTGATGTATCACTCAAGCGGCTGCTCGAGTTTTGTGGCCTCAGTTGCAAGGTTTTTAAGGATCACATATATATAGCTTTATATACCTTTTTATATACCTTTAGAATTGGGGCTGCAACATCGGCAACATTACGGGGGGAGTCGGATGCCCAAATTAGGGCGGCAGGTCGATGGGCTTCAGATGCATTCAGAAGATATATTAGGATAACATGATGGATAGATAGAAAACTGGGGTTTATTTTTTTATTTATTTTTGTTTAGGCAGTAGTGGTAAGGATTTGGCCATCTCTCTGACAGATGCGATGACAATGGTTGTATCCTAGTAGTTAGTTTGGGTGCGGGATGCATTCAGAGGATATAATAGATTGGTGTTGGGCAGGTGGTAAACTTGGGTGGTGTTTTAATTTTGTATTGTTGTTGGTTGAGGCATTAGCAGTAAGGAGTTGGCCATCTCTCTGGCAGGGGTGGAGACAATGGTTGTATCCTAGTAGTTAGTTTGGGTGCGGGATGCATTCAGAGAATATAACAGATTGGGTGATGGGCAGGTAGAAAACTTGGTTTGTGTTTATTTTTAATTTTGTTTTGGTTTAGACGTTAGCAGTAAGGATTTGGCCATCTCTCTGACAGGGGCGGAGACAATGGCTGTATCCTGTAGTTAGTAGGGTGTTAGGGGTGTGTTAATAGTGGTTGTTTGCTAGGTCCCACGGTAATGGGTGGGGGTCGGTCACAATTGATTCTGGGTGACCTGGTGGCGAAGTGACCCCACCGATACGGTGTCAATTGTAAATATAGTGTAATGATCTAGTTAGTGGTGGTCGAAGTGACCCCACCGACACGGTGTCAATTGTAAATATAGTGTAATGATCTAGTTAGTGGTGGTCGAAGTGACCCCACCGACACGGTGTCAATTGTAAATATAGTGTAATGATCTAGTTAGTGGTTGTCGAAGTGACCCCACCGACACGGTATCAATTGTAAATATAGTGTAATGATCTAGTTAGTGGTGGTTGGTTATACTGCTAGGATTTGTAGGTATTGGTTAGCAGTACCATTGGGGCCGGCATGCTTGCTGTGAACATGTACTGATGTATATGTGCTGTTGTTATAACCTATGTGAAACAATAAATTAATGTCATTAAGTTGGCCTATTCCAATCTACAGTTGACTCGCATTGATGCTTTGCATAGGAGGGTGTATGTGACAGTGGGCGCATAGGAGGGTGTATGTGACAGTGGGCGCATACATATATATATATGGTTGTGATGACTGACGATGCAGGGAACCAAGTGATGGTGAGGTTGTTTTTTTAAGGATCCTTGAGTACAATCATTATGTGTATGCCGATATGTTTATAATGAAGCTTCAGACACATCTTTATCCGTTTCCATTATCTGCCTACAAATTATCATATTGGTAGAAGCCCTCTCCCTCTTCGATGTTATACTGTCAACTTCATGAAACATTGCTCTCGTGTGAATTAATAACAGTTGTATTTACAGTAGTTAACATTACAAAAATACACACTTCGGTCTCTTTAGAAGATACATAGTCTGTGTGTGTGATTGCGTGGTGTGCGCGCGTGTGCGCGCGTGTGCGTGGTGTGTGTGTGTGGTCAGATTTCTGACATGTAGCGTTCACTGTCGCCTTCAGGGACCATTGAAAACAATTATTACGTGTGTGACAATATTTTTGATACGAAGCTTCACACACATGTTTGCCTATTTGCATTGCGCGCCCTCAAATTCCCGTTCTAGTGGAAGCTCTCTTTCCCTTCTCGATTTAATAATGTCATTCGCTATAAAAAAAAAGTGATGTCGCATGAACAAAGAACAGTTGTATTGACACTATATAAGGGTTAATGTAGGCGATATAGTTGTCTAGAGGGAAGGAATAATTCACAGTTTGAAAATACACAATCCGGTCGCTTTGGACGAGAAATAACACAGCCTCTCCAATTTCGATTATAATTGTATATAGTTATTGCTAAGGAGATAGTGATGTTTCGGTATTATGCGTGGCAGGTTTCAACCTTGGTAGTGTTCATAGTATCCAAACACTACTGATTGTGCACATACACCTCTCAGTTTTGTGTCAAGATCTCCAGTGACTCTCTGCATGTTCTCGCCAGTGCCATAGACGATGTTGGGGGTGGGGGTGGAGAGGCCTATGCTATTGCTATGTTATAGCGATATAAAGCCACAGTGGTCTAGATAATGTCATTCAGAAATGCGTGTGCCACAATATATGTTTCACCTCTCCGGAATGTTATAAACATGTGATGTTTTTGTTGGGTAAAAATATAAACCAGTTGGTATTATATGTCATATGCCCATTAGCATGCGTCAACTGCATCTGTCAGCTGTAGATTTATTCTCTGGAGAACGATCTTTCTTGTTTGGCTGTCACTTATGTCAATCACAATCTGTCTCGAATGAGCGTTTCCTTGAGACAGTCACATAAATAGCAGGACTGTGACAGTTATTTGACAACTGCTATGTAGGAATCTGCACTTTTATCCGGTTATTGCATTCTCTATTTGAAAACATCGTTCACATGTTTCATTCATTTGACAATTGATGTGCTCGTCAAATTTGCGAATTATCGTGTCCAAAATTAATCTTCCTTGTTCTCGGCAAGAGTGTTATCTATCTCCTGGGCAAGCTGGATATGACAGATGCGGAACCTACGAGATGAGTAACCAGAAGGAAATCAAATGCTGCAGAAAATACCATCAAGACCATGGGAGATGGTTGGACCAGACCTGTTCTCAATCGAGAGAAGAGACTATTTGGTCACGTTTGATTACCTGTCAATCTTTTTGGGGGTAGGCAGACTGTACGATACAAAGTCTACAACGATCATTCGCAAGCTGGAGTCACACTTCGCTAGGAATTAATGGAAGTCCTTCCACTGTCGTAAGTGACAACACGAGCACGGTACATGGCGGAAGAGTTCGAGAAATTCACTCGAGAATGGATTTTGAGCATGTAGTCAGCTCGCTGTACCACCAACTAAATGTAAAAGCTAAAGCAGCGGTCAAAATGGCCAAGAGAACGATGAGAAAATGCAAAGAAGGAAACTGTTGTAATACCCAATAATCAGGTTATAGGTAGGTATCTAAAGTAACTATGTTTTGTAGCACATTCATAATAAAAGACGTGAGTTGGCTGGACTGTCATCAAATGTGTACTACGCGTACGTGTAAGTCTGTGTGCTTGAATAGCTGAATTTATCTAATATACACGAACTATCATTTCATGGTGGCAGCGATGCTATGACGGACTCACTCGTTGTCGAATGAAACGTCGACAGATGTGATGAATTGTACTGTGTGTATATAATACGTGTTTTTGAGTGTTCAATTGCCTTCTGGTAAAATTCGCTAAAACAACAATGGCGGCACACAACAGTACATGCAGTTATCGTTTGAACTACTTGTCCTAGAATGATGTATAATACCTCTTTTAAGGGGTGTTGGGGTGCCTAGAATCCATTTCTGATGTTATTTTTTCAACTCAAGGTCAAGATCAGACGCTGAAGGTCAGGTGAAGGTAAAATGTTTGATTTATCGTGGACAATGAATGGAAACTTCCACTAATTTATATTTTAGTTTATTCATGCACATAAATGGATAATCTTACAATATTTGACACATTTGTTCGTGAGAAAAAAACAGTAATCAGTCATATTTGAAACACGTAGTCATATCTGCTACACGTAGAGTACAGTGCAAATACCATTATGAACATTGGCATGCATATTTCTTTGTGAGGGAAATTCTTGCATTAAGTAATCATGCACGAAAGTCATTGTAAGGGCGATACAAGGATTGATATCCATAACTATGGATAAAAGATAGTCTTACACAATGCTATGCTATAAGCGTAAGGTTTATGCTATCTTAGTAACTGCATATATCGCCTGATAATCTTTACCATTTAATCAGGATAAGCAAGACCATCCTCAACATCGTCATGGCCTTCACCCTCCTCATCTACTTCCTCATCCTCTACACTCTCATCCTCAAAATCTTCCTCCTCAGTATCCTCCATCTCGATACCCTCCTCGTCTCCAGTCTGAGCCTAGTCTGTCTTAATGTACGGATTACAGCAGCCCTCTTCGCCAGAGCAGTTGCAATATGACGTGCACGAAAGATTTTGTGGCAGCCACAGACCTCCGTGCTGCACTTCTTGCCCTGTGCCCTACACTCACAATGAATCACATCACACAGGTGTGGTGGACCTAGGTCACCCTGAGCAATAACAGGAGAGGGGACGCCATCCCGGATCTCCCACTCGTAGTTGGTGATATCAGCTGACTCGTCGGGTGAGGCTTCCTGGTCTGCCGCTTTCCACGGCAAGACCCGCAGAAGGCCCCGCAGCACGTGCAGGAACAGGTTAGCGGGTGTTGAAGGCAGGGCCTTGACTTTGGGACTTTTCTTCTTCTTTGTGAAGAGTGTGAAGCGTGCAGACTCCATGGATGTCTCCAGTGGCTGACCATACAGAGCGATGAAGGTTTTCGCCGTCTCCATCAGATCCACCTGCGTGGCGCCTACTTCTCCCAGCACACCATCCAATCCTGGGAAGTCCCCAGTGAGCAAGGTGTTTTGTGCATTGATCTTGCCTTTGGCATACGGATATATGGTGGTGTCGCACCCGCTGAGGGTGTGCATGCCAAGCAGCTGCAGACACTGTGGCCCTATGTCAGCGCAGGTGGCGTTGATATCCAGCACTGTCCCATCCCGCCGCTCCATCTGCACCTTGCACACCATCTCCTCCGGATACACCCAATAGACTAGTAGGACAAACAAGTATATGTCGTCGCTAAGTATACGGATCACGCTTTTTCCAGAGTTGGCAGCGTCATGGTGATGTCTGCCTCATCATGACCAAGTACACCATCGTCCCGAGTCTCCATAGTCACATTCTCTCCTGCATTGAAGGTAGACAACACGCTCGCCAAGCTCCGTTTGTTGTTCTTGCTCTTCAGGGTTGCATCTCTTTTGGGCAGAGGACTGGTGACGGAGAGCTCGTAGATGAGGGTAACTTCACCAGTCCGCCGTATTCTCTCGTGATCCTTGGCAGATGCATCTTGGTACTTGTCGAAGACAATGATTTTCTCAGTACCATATGGATAGTGATTCAGACGACCCAGAATGGATGCGATCAGATTTGGGGGACTGCCGCCGTGTGGCCACACGATACGGTAGAACAGCTGCTGAACATCCACGATGACAATTTCAGCAGCTGTTGGCGAGATCTCGAGCACACCCAGGCGCTTGACCAACCCCAACTTGTTGGCTTTGCGGAGACAACCATGCTCGTCGATGAGCGATGGACTGCACACAGCTCGTAGTTGAACAGAGGCTCAAGCTCCATGTGCCGTCACTGACCAATCATCAAGAGGCGGAGAAAATGTTTCTCAAAATCGATGACTGGCCTGCCCTTGTTGCCTTTGTCCTGCTTCTTTAGAACGTCCATCGTCTTGATGGGACTACTGATTGTGTCGTAGAACCCATCTGGAAAATTTGCGAAGTACTTGCTCTGCCTCTTTTCTCCAAGCACAATCGAATCAGCCAAATTCACTTCAGCAGGAGCAACTTGGCCGGTGACGTGATTATACAGATGAGGGCGTTGATCTTCCAGTGGGTGAGGGTACTTCTGCACCCCTGCGTCAATGAGACCCCGATCATCCGCATCCAAGACACGCCGGTGCTTCAACTCCTCCTTGTGCTGTTTCTGCGCAGAATGGCCTGGTGCAGCAGCGTAGATGTAGTCCACGCGGTCTGACACGTGTACGGTGATGAGGAAGGCGCCAATCCACTCACAAACTAGCTCAGCAGATAGAGTCATGCCCTTGAGAGCCCCCTTTCCGACATTGATGGCTGTCTGCTCACCAAAACTGATCACCAGAGACAGTGTTCCAGTATTACTGAACATTCTTCAGGATAGTTCGTTTTCAAATTAGAAACTTTCATTTTTCATATCCAAGAATCATGTTAAATTACCTGGTAGAGGCTTTCGTTGACGTGTCACGCCGACTTCATCAGTACCTATGACGCCGAATGACGTCATCGTACACGTGAGGCAGTTCGTAATTGCCCTCGTCTCTGTTGATGGGTGTTTTGGTTTTTCTGATCCAGATGGCTTCTTTGATATGCCGAATCCTTCTGTTGGGTTCTTTGTCTACAATGTTCACTCCCTCCCAGTCTATGATATGGTTTTCAGTTGTCGTATGGTCTGTAAGGGCGGATTTATTTATGGTAGACATCAATCTTTTTTCCCGCTCCTTGTGTATTTCTCATTTTTCGTGTTGTCTACGTCCTTTCTGTGTTCCTCCAGTCTTGTTTTGAGTAGTCTTCCTGTCTCCCCAATGTACTCAGCACCACAATTCTTGCACGGTATTTGGTACACCAGTTCGCCCTGTTCTTCTAGCTGTACTTTGTCCTTGGGATGTACCAACAGGTGCCTGAGGGTGGTGTGGAGACGCATGGCCGTTGCTACTCCATATTTTTTCAGTACTCGATATACTCTCTCTGAGATCCCCTCTATGTATGGGATGACTACTTGGCTCCGATAGTTTTTGTCTTTTTACAGACCATACGACAACTGAAAACCATATCATAGACTGGGAGGGAGTGAAAATTGTAGACAAAGAACCCAACAGAAGGATTCGGCTTATCAAAGAAGCCATCTGGATCAGAAAAACCAAAACACCCATCAACAGAGACGAGGGCAATTACGAACTGCCTCACGTGTACGATGACGTCATTCAGCGTCATAGGTACTTAGGTACTGATGAAGTCGGCGTGACACGTCAACGAAAGCCTCTACCAGGTAATTTAACATGATTCTTGGATATGAAAAATGAAAGTTTCTAATTTTTTACAGTGTTCCAGTATCTCTCATGGTGTCGACAGAAAAAAGCGCCGGACACAAGGTCCGCCTTGGCCTCAGCAGGGAGCACAGGCATCTCCAGCAGGTACTGGGTGATATAGCGGGCAAACTGCACGTGTCCAATGAGGAAGAGGTACTTCAGCATTTGCTCCACGGCCAGCTGCTTGAAGTAAATGTCACCCTCTCTCTCTGCACGCTCAAACTGGTGGACGAGGAATGTGGGGAGAAGGGAGTTGTCCATCCAGTGCCAGCCAGTTGGATGGAGGCGAGCAGTGTCCAGATACTGCTCTATCTGCTCAAATGTCTTCGGCCCTGTTGATAGAAACCGCTTCAAGAGCGCTGCTGATACGCCCGAAAGGACCGCATGGCTTTCACCCAGGACTTCCCATTGAAGATACCTGTCAGCCCCCATGCTGCGGCCACGTACACTTCAATGTGTGATGTGATTCATTGTGACCATGAAGATGTTGAAGATGGTCTTGCTGATCCTGATTAAATGGTAAAGATTACTAGGCAATAGTTACTAAGATAGCGTAAACCTTACGCTTACAGCATAGCATTGTGTAAGACTATCTTTTATCCATAGTTATGGATATTAATCCTTGTATCGTCCTTACAATGACTTTCGTGCATGATTACTGAATGCAAGAATTTCCCTCACAAAGAAATATGAATGCCAATGTTCATAATGATATTTGCACTATACACTACGTGTAGCAGATGTGACTACGTGTTTCAAATATGACTGATTACTGTTTTTTTCTCACTAACAAATGTGTCAAATATTGTAAGATTATCCATTTATGTGCATGAATAAACTAACATATAAATTAGTATAAGTTTCTAATAATTGTCCACGAGAAATCAAATATTTGACTTTCACCTGACATTCAGCGTCTGCCCTTGACTTTGAATTAAAAAATAACACCAGAAATGAATTCTAGGCACCCCTTAAAATAGGTATACATCATTCTAGGACAAGTAGTTGAAAAGTTAAATTTTCAAGACATCGCCCAGTGGCCATCTTGGATTTATGCAAATTACCAGAGTTGCCCAAAGTTGCCTTTTGGGCAACCAAGCTGAATTTGTTCTCGGACCCCACATGAGTACAAATCAACAAAAAAGTTCATAGGATAGAACATTTCTATGTTGGCTATTGAACACATATGAGTGTCAAATGGACTACAAAGACACACCGCGTAATGCGTATGCCAACCTCAATATTGCATGCGCTGACATGGAGGGTATACATGAACTCAAACTTAAAGTGGACACAGGAGCACCAGGCAATATCCTACCCGTGCGGTTCGCAAAGCAGATGTATGGAGAACTGTGGCAATCCAAAGTAGAAGCTGTACCTCATACAAAGTTAACTGCTTACAACGGAGGCGAGATCAAATGCTTCGGCACACTGAAATCATGTGCCAATATAAGGACTGTCAGTGGCGCCACGTTGCTCTACGTTGTTGACGTCCAGGGACCAGCGATCCTGGGCCTGGAGGCATGTGAACAGATGAGCATAGTGACAATACATGCCATCAAACCTGACGTCACACAGGTGGCTGCGAACACCAACCTACAAAACGCACAAGTGAATTCCATCGTGGACTTCAAAAGGCAGTTTCCAGATCAGTAATTTTAGAGGCAAGACTACTCTTTCGTTGAAGCCAGATGTTCCACAAAAGTGCAATACACATCTGAAGACAAAGCTACAACAGGGGATTGATGCCATGGAGAACGACGGAATAATCGGGAAGATTGAGCACCACACTGATTTGTGTTCATCAATCGCAACGAGTGTAAAGCGAGATGGAAGCCTAAGGGTATGTCTTGACCCCAAGCGTCTCAAGCGCTGTCCACACAAGATTCCGACCATAGAGGAACTCAACCCTGAGTTTGCCGGGGCACGCGTATTCTCGAAGATGGACGTCAAATCAAGTTATTGGTTAATCCACCGTAAAGAGACCAGTCAAGAGATGACAACCTTCCGAACACCTTTTGGGAGGTACTGTTATAAACGACTCCCATTCGGTCTATACGTGTCACATGACCTCTTTCAGCAGGCAATGGACAGAATCCTAGCCAGATGCCATGGGTGTGTTGGCATTGCAGACGACGTAGTCGTACACGGACGCAACCACGAAGAGCACGACAGGAACCTGTTACAGCTCATGCAGGTTGCCAGAGAGGAAGGTCTCGTCTTCAAATCCAAGAAATGCGTCATCAAGACCAATGAGATCGCCTTCTTCGGGTCGGTGTACGGCCAAGACAGTATCAGGCCTAACCGTGGCAAAATTGAGGGCATACACAAGATGCCTACACCACAGGATAAGGAGGATCTGCATCGGTTCATTGGCCTAACGAACTATCTTGCAGCGTACATACCTCACTTCGCAGACAAAGTGGCACCACTGAGAAAACTACTCAAGAAGGACGTCCTGTTCCTGAGGCAAGAAGATTATCAGCGCACCTACGAAAATCTCAAGATATGCATCAACAACGAGTCGTGTCTGTTGTACTACAACCCACAGATGGAGACAGTTCTAGAAGTTAATGCTTCGTAGAGAGGCCTGGGTGCATGCCTTCTAAAGGACAACAAACCGCTGGCGTTTGCATCAAAGACACTTACACCTACACAGTCAGCGTACTCGAACATAGAGCGTGAGACTTTGGTCATCGTGGGTGGGATCCAATAGTTCCACACATTCCTCTTCAGAAAGCCGTACGTTTTCACAATGGATCACTAGCCTCTGTTAATGAGATACAACAAGCCGTTAAAGAGCGCACCTCCACGTCTACAGCGACTCCTGGTCAAGATTCAGGGATATCACTTCCAGCTTGTGTATCGACCTGGCAGCCAGATGATCATGGGAGACACTCTGTCACGACTTCCCAAACCGGTGAATAATGCTGAGATCTCACTAGAGGTAACAGTGGACGACATCCTGACAGACGAGAACGATGAAAGACTCCACAACACGGACCTCATCAACTTCAGCACCGAGAAACGAGTCCAGCTCAGAGAGTTGTCTGTTTCAGACCACACAATGTGAGCTCTCCAGCAAGTGGTCTACAGCGGTTAGCCAGACACAATTAAGGATGTGCCACAAGACCTTCGTCCATACTGGTCTTACCGCGACGAAATTGACATTTCCGACGGAGTCATCTTCACAGCGAGACACGTCATCATACCAGACGCATTGAAACAGGACATCCTGCAGCAACTCCATGAAGCCAACCTCGGAATCGTGAAGACACGACGACTCATGCGAGAGTCCGTCTACTGGCCAAAACATCCACAAAGACATTGAGACAATGGTCAAATCGTGCGCAGCATGCCAGGAGAATCAGTCAGAACATAGACAACAGCCTCTTGTTGCTCGTGACGTGCCATCCACACCGTGGACAAATGTGGCCAGCGACATGTTCGAGATTAAAGGAGACACTTACCTGATCATCACAGACTATCGTCCAAATTCGATGTCGTTCAGAAGACAACATTGACGACCAGCAGCACGATTGCACACATGACAGCGGAGTGGTTCAGCATCTTCGGACCATCGCTGGAAATAGTCACTGATAACGGTCTGCAATACGTAGGCAAGCCATACTACGACATGTGCCGCAGGTGGAACATAAAGCACACGACAATATCACCACGGTATCTTCAGTCAAACGGACTGGTAGAACGACAGGTGAGGACCGTGAAAGCTATCTTGAAAAAGTGCAAGAAGACAGGAAACGATGCGCAAATAGCACTACAACATCACCGATGTACACCGACCGACACCGGTCTGGCAAGCCCCCAGCGAGATCATGTTCAGCCGCCCAGTATACGTACAAACTTGCCTAGCCACCATCCAACATTGCAGAATCAGCAGGTGACGAATGAAGGAATACAGCACCGGAGAGATCGCAATGTGAACTACCACAACAAGGTGCAGGACCGGAGCTGGCCTCACTACATGTTGGTCAACGAGTGAGAGTACTGGATAAGGAGACACACCAGTGGTATTCAGGAGAGGTGATAGGTACATGCTCAGAACCAAGATCCTACATCGTACAAACATCGAACGGTACGAGACTACTCAGGACCAGGTCACATCTCAGAGAACTACTGCATGCCACTCCGTCGAAGAGTATTATCAAAGAGGCAGCAGAACCATCACACCGAGTGACGTTCCGACGACCTGATGATGACGCAAGATGTCACGACAACCGGCGACACTGCAGCGACTGCGAATGCACCGTCCCGAAAGCCGATGACGTTGATACGTATAGATCTGGACGCACGAGAAGTAGCACGGACTTTATCATGTTCTTGCGACTCTAGTTTAGTAGAACGCATTTTATCATATAATTATAATTATGCTATTCAGACATTAGTTTAGTAATGTTGTATTAGTGTATGGACACTATTCGTACACTAGTAATTCGTCTACGTGAGATGACTCTGTTTTTGTAGATCCAGATCAATGTGATCCTTATACTATTTTTTATTTTGCTTCCTGCGAAGGCAGATGTTGTAATAACCTATAATCAGGGTATAGGTAGTTATCTATAGGAACTATGTTTTTGTAGCGCATTCATAATAAAAGACGTCAGTTAGCTGGAACTGTCATCAAACGTGTAAGTATGTGTGCGTGAATAGCTGGATTTATCAGATTCTAATATACACGAACTATCATTTCAGAATCGTATATAGCTAAAAAGCCTTTCTGGAAACATGAAACACTCCGAGTTGGGGAGTAGGTAGCAAGTCCTGCATAGCGCCTGCTAGGAAGAAGAACCAGATATTGCCTTCCAACAACACCCAACTTGCTGGAACCAAAAAGTGACGACACATAACAGCGAAACAGAAGGGTAATTCTCAAGATGGAGCGAAACCAAGTCAGACAGATCCAGAATTACAACAGAACAGTCAAGGACCTCCCAATCTTGACTGAAGGCGAAACGGTCAAGATGAAACCATTTCAGTTTGGAGAAAATACACGGGGAAAGACTATAATCAACAAAGGTAGGGCTTGATGAGCGTTCTTGTGATGTGGAAACGGCAGTTGATATATATACTCCGACGAAACAGGATCCACTGTACTAAAGCTATACGAAGCACCACCAGCAAACGAACCTACCAGGAGTGATCAAACACCACCAGCAGCCAATGAGAAAGAAACTGCCGTGGTAAAAGTGTGAAAGACCAGAAATGCATCACCAAAAAGTCCGTCAGCGAATTTTTTAAAGAAAAAAACAGAACGAGGTCTGGAAGAGTGGTGACAGCACCACAACACTTTGTTGAATATGTTCAGTAGACACAGAGCATAATAATCTCTCTACTGATTTGGTTCATGGTAGGTCTTACCCCCTGGCGAAGTATGATCAACAGTGTTACAAAGTAAATTCATGCCATTGGAAACTGAACATTTTGAAATTTAGTCAAGTTGGAGACTCTAAAAGTCTTTAAAGAAACGTAATATACCTACAGACTCTCCCATGAAAACCGTATGTGAGTCTCCCGGATGTTTGGTGTATTTCCCGGCCTCACGGAATATAGGGGGGGGGGGGGGCTACAGGCAAACCTCACCGATTTTCATTTAACATTTCCAACAGCCCCCCCCGCCCCGTTTTCGAGACATGCTAAACCGCTGAATTACCGGCGAAAAATCTCCAACAGCTTCCCCACGTTTTCGAGACAGCTGAAGTTCCGGCGAAAAATCTCCAACAGCACCCCCCAAAATCTCCAACAGCACCCCCCAAAATCTCCAACAGCACCCCCCCCCCCCCCCCCCCCCCCCCCCCCCCCCCCGTCTTCCGATGTCAAGATCCGAGACAGCACGAACAGGAATTGCTAAACCGCTAACGCATGAATCTCTCGGATTTCAACAACAAATGTTGGCAGCTAGAATACATACTACTGACAATTTAATTGACACGGACATGTTCACACGTAGTAAACTAAATGACTTTTACAAAGAACTCTATATACAAGCTTATAAATCTAAAAGCTTACAACTTTGGCGCCAGTTGGATGATTAAATATAACCCGGCAGGTGGTGACTCTGGTCTCTCAAACCTAGCTCAGTGTCTGTGAGCGGTCACGTCTATGTTATTGTGTGCAGTTACTAAGCAAATGATAGGCACTAATACATATTGAAATAGCTCCAATTACTCTAACATGACTCAATGACATCCGATGAGCATGGTGTCCCATCGTGCCCGGGTCTCCCCTATTAGTATTACTGTGGTCGTTGTTTGCTTTCGTTGGTAATATCCTGTACCAGCAATGATTGGCAATGTCCAATGACAATGTGCCGAATTACATTGTGTCTAAGGCCATTCTGCACATTGTTGTTTGATTAAGTACATCATTCTTGACTCAAATGAAATTATGTATCTTCCTGTTACAAACACCCGTAGGTAGAATGGTATAAACTATAACGACCCACATAGAACACTCCTAAAAGGCGGTAATACAAGTGCAGTATGCCAGTAATGTGATTGAAGGAACTCAAGGCCAAGCTACTGCTTAGCAACAGCGCCATTTTTGTTTATTTACAAAATGGCGGAGCGTAAGTCAGCCGCCCTGTCGACGATGCAATGGAATAAAGTTAAATGGATTGAAATGTAGGAAACTATTGACACGACGACAATATATACGTAATACCGAAGACACAACATAAGCGTAAGTTAGAATGTATTGATCTGTTAATTGAATTTATTAAATAAACTTTTATTCGGTTAGTCTGTTAGACCCATGATTTGAAACTTGAAAGTTCAAGTTTCAACTTCTTTCTATTTCTAGTTGTTTCGAGCAATCGGCAACGTTCTATTAACTGACTAGTCTGTATATATATTGTGGTTACAATGTTATGATATTATGAGGTCTCATTCAACTAGCCAGCCTTTTACAGAACATTATCACCAAGCCGACCTTTCTATGCACTGAGTCTGAGGCTGAGGGTGGTCACTGCCAGGGTGCTTCCCAGATAGCACAACTACAGCGGGCCGACGGCGGGCCGACAGCGGCAAAGTCATCGGCCCGCTGTCGGCATCCGCCTGCGGGCCGAGGGATTTTTTGTCCGGCGGCTCGCCTTCGGGCCGAGGGCGGCTCCTAGTCGGACGCCGATACTCTGCCGATGGTTAGCCGCTCATGTGCCGACTGTGCCTAATTTTGTTAAATGTGTGTATTGTGTGTGTTTTCAAGTAATAAGACCAAATTATACACGTATGTGTATTGGTCTTATAACTTGAACATTTCAATAGTAATCATCATGCATTGTAACTCTAATGTTAAAATGAACATTACTTGATAAACAATTTATTGAGATTAACTGGAATTTGGAAGTTCAAAACAATAAAATAATATAGTAATATATTATTTAGGAACATAAATGTAATCTGCTTCAAAAATAGAATGGGTGTCGAGTATCCCATCCAATTATTATAAACTAAAATTAAATACGCAAACAACTCCAGTGCACATAACAAACACATAATTTAATACAAGAAAATCAAAAGGCAAAGTTGCAATTAGTGTCCATATTCATATAAAAAGGCTGCTTAATTATTAGTGTTCATAAACTCTTTTCTGCTACATCCAGCTGCATTTGTCAACCGGTGCTGTCTAACACCATTCCCGTCAGAGGCAGTCTTGGAGTACTTTCGAATTTTCTCCTGATGTTGTATACGTCAGTGGCAGTGTTGCCACTTCATTCCCTCTGACAACATCTGGAATATTAACGTACAAATATTTAATTTCTTCAATGAAGGTACCACATTGTACAATGCATATAGTATCTATAAAATGTGTAAAATCTTAAACATATATTTTGTATCACAACAAGGTCACATAAAATAATTTTACTTGACTTTTATAAAATAAATTCCCGGTTTCTCACCAGCACAAACATTTTAAAATAGCTTCCACAAAACCTTATTTTGACATATAATTATCCTTTGATTAAATATGCATGCAATAATTCTGCGCAAAAAGAGAAAACTATATTTCACGCCAAACCAAAGGAATGTGCCTACTTGTAAGAAATACATTCAGTAGACATCTTAAGATTTTTAAGTTGTTAATTGTTGACGATGAGTTGCATTGATAATTGTTATGGTACCGTCATCAGGATCAACATACACACATTTACCACAAATCGCACCCCTCATTTACAAATTAATAAGGTTCTGATGAGAAATTGTTTTATATAGCCCTAAAGTAAAGCGACATAAATGGCAGAAATTTTGTGGGCCATAAACTCACAGAAGGCGTCTAGTGTAAGCACTTCACATGTCACACATTTACCCTGTCACACTAACAAACAGGAACACGCAGCACAGCTATAGGGACAGCATTTGTTGTTGTTAAGATCCGTTCATCTTCATCATATCGTCGGCATCCGTAGCCTATATAGGGCGGCCACAATCATGACATCAGGTTATTCTGCCCCACATTCTATTTAATGTTTTACGCATAAATAACAAGTTTCCACACAATCAAATGTGTGTTTATAAAGTCATGCCCAAATTAATGTATTTGAATAATCTAGAATTATACAAAGATTTATAACAGAATGTATAAAAACGTACCTTTTTCCCCGGAGCTCTGCTTTTACTGTTTCCTCTAACTGTCAGTCTGGACTCTGTTCAAAAATGGCAGTACACCGTAGTGTCAAATGTCACTACCCCAGTGCTCCAGCCGAGGCAGGCCCCGACTGCTGATAAATGACTAACGGACTCTGACACGAGGTCAACGGCGGCTAGGGAGCGGCTGGCAGTCTGCTGTCGTGTGCCGACGAGTGCCGCTTCCCAGCCGCTCAGATCCACCCTCGGGCCGAGGGTGGCGTGCTGGCTGGGTTGTCGTCCTCAGTGGTTCTTTTACGTCCCAAATTGAAACGGGACCGACATTAACGTGATCTCCGATTCACGATGGATACACAGTCCCCAATGTTGAGAGCCAGGTTTTTACACCAAATATACCATACCTGCCGGTCCAGGTATTAAACTCGGGGCGCCGGCATGTCAGGCGGATGTACTAACCACTACACTATCGCGCGCCCCCCTTCAATGAATCAATGCAAGCCTATGTCTAACACTAAGTCTAAGAGTACTAAGTATGACACAGTTCGTGCATTGATGTCGTCCAATCCAGTGTCCCCTTCATATCGTGTCTTTTTTCTCTTCTGTTTGCTTTGGTAAAAGTCTGTTGAACTGGCAGCTACAAGTGTTAATTATCGCCATATCGGTGCGCCTAGTTATCCTGGTTAGCATATCACCATGTGGCATGTTGGTGGGCCTCTATAAACCGCGGAACAATTGGCGGAACCGATGTAAAAGCACTAGCATCTGGTGTATGCTTCGAATCAGACCCATGCTATGTGCGTAGTTAAATATTGATGTAATACAACCTGTCCAACAATATGAAGGCATACCATATGTAGATTAACCCTGTTAAAAATGTACTACAGTTTATTATGGTAAACCATGATACCTCCATAGCATAGTAAATCATGGTGAATTATAGTAAACCATTGTATATTGCATTTTACCATGATTTCACCATAGTAAATCGCATTTTACCATGCTTTCATCATAGTAAATCATAGTAAAATATGGTATTCACTGTAATAAACCATGATCAAACGTAATATTCATCATAGTAAAATGAAGTATTTACTATAGTAAACCATAGTATTTACTGTGGTAAAACGTGGTAAAATATTCTACAAAAACACTAGTTTACTATAGTGTTTACTATAGCAAACTATAGTAAATTTACTTTACTAAACCGTAGTTTTTTTTAGCAGGGAAGGTATATTTTTTATGCAATGGAATGTGTTTTAGGCCACCATGCCTGGAATCAAGGCCCAGTTACCCTATGGAAAGGTGAATCATTTTGGCATCGAGGTAACAGACATCATCACATGGCGTGGATGGGAGCCTGGCTGCGAAGTCACAAAAACCATTGTGCTGAAAAATGTTTGCGTGAAAACAAAGAAACTAAAGTTCAAGTGAGTATAATGTAGCAATCAGCATTCAGTTATCTATACCTGAGTTGAAATGTTGGTGGTTTGCACTTATCAGGACCTTCAGCTTTGTATATATATATGATAGTCTTGTTTCAAAACGTGGTGGTCCATATATCAATTAACATAACATGTAATTGAAACAGTTACATTGCCATTTTGGAACTACAAATTTTTATTTTCACTAAGAGATGATGTTTATGCTGTTGAGGATATTTGGAGAGCATCTAAAAAGTGTTACTTTTCTTCACTTTTCTCCCAATGGGTCATAAATGAATCCTGAAAGTTTGGTGCCCGAGATGTAAACTGCCTGAGGGAAACATTAGTATACACACTGCACACAGTTGTACACATACCTACATGTATAGTCAAGTTAAATCGTAGTTAGATATTTTAGGCCTTGGTACATGAACTGCAATTAGTTTAGATAGCAAAGTAATAGTTATTTAGATCTACGTAGTGCATAAGATGACAGGCATCAAAATCTTTTAATTCATAGAATACCATAACAAAATTATTTAAAAAATGCATCAGTTATCATTACTACAATATGTTGACATTAAACTCACAGTGGTGGTTACAATTTTAGGGATATCAGAACTGAGCAATGTGGTAGGTAACGTCTTGATCATCACATCACATCAGTGAAAGCCATTTTGGATAACTCAGAAGCACAAGTTATATAACTCGTATTGTGGTGGGTGGTGTTTTGAACCAACTCAAAACATTATATGATTATTTTAGACAGACATATGTGACCCCTCTACCAAGCTGTACTTGTTTCCCAGGTCCCCCCAAACCCGGTTCTTCGCCACACTCTACCCCCAGACCATCGTGTTGAGTGCCGGAACCAGCTTCACACTTCCTGTCACCTTTCGACCCCTCGAGAAAGTCCCGTACAAGGACAAGGTGGAATTCATCACCGATGTACGTACGATGCCATTTCCGTGGATGTGACGCACAAGCAGAATACATGTTAGGCTGTTATTTTATTCATAACATTATGTAAGATGTTTGCCTTTTCAATTAAGACATTACAATGATCGCCAAGTATGTCACAATTCCATGTTTGAGGCTTAATAAAAAGTGACAAGTTTTCATGAATTTTGTATTCTCACATGTCTACGACATCAATTGTGCATAACAGACAAATAGATGTGATTATGTGTATTTTCATATTGTTTAACTTTAAGTTAAC
Organism: Escarpia spicata; assembly: GCA_963995525.1. NCBI lineage: Eukaryota > Metazoa > Annelida > Polychaeta > Sabellida > Siboglinidae > Escarpia > Escarpia spicata. The sequence continues at coordinate 11,761,836 of OZ023212.1, forward strand.
ATGTTTGTTTCAAGACCACAACATTTAGCCACTTTTTTCAACTTGGCTTTGCTCATATAAATAATGAATGATTATGTTTAGATATGTTTTGATCTGCAGGGGAGCAGCTTTAGAATCTCCCTTGAGGGTTTACTTCCCGAGCTAGGCATTTGTGTGCAAAATCTAGCATGTAAGTGCCTTTGTGGACAAAGTGACAGCTTCGGGATGTGTGCTGTCGCAGATGTTGTACAAAGGACCTTGAAACTTACAAACACCAGGTGAGACGTTTACTCAAGTATCAGTTATTTATAATTTGATCACAGCAATTTTGTTTTGTGTATTTTCTGCTGTTTTTATTGTATTTCTGTGGTTTTAAATGTATTTTCTCCCTTACACCCATCATGGAGCAACATACCACTTATTTGCATTAGCGCCATCTGGTGAAAAGATCACCACTCAATTCTCTCACGTAGGAGAAAGACCTTCCAGAAAAGCATCTAACTTTAAACTAAGCAAAAACTCTAAACAACTATTGTTGTGTTTTCTGAAATACGTTGCATTTGGTTAATCAGAGGCAAGTGGTCGAAGGACGTGAACATGTATAGAAAGTGACAAGTGGACCTCGGCGTGGTGGAGGAGATGCGCTTGCAAAGATACACAGTTAGCACATTAATATGTAGGTTGATGTTTTAATGTTTTTGTTATTTGTAATGCATCTCCATGTAGTTATGTTGTTTTAAAGTTATGTGTAACAAATAGTTCCTCTACCATCACACATCTATGGAAGGATTTACATTATGTTTAATTTGGGCATTGTTGTGTAATTGACATTATTACTATTATATTAAATGCAAAACAGTTTTCAGTGGTGAAGTATTGACACCATTCCAGTTTTATGCACAGCACTGCAACCTTCTATGGATACAGTGCTTTGTAAAATAATTTTTTTATTAAATGCAAACTTGTGTTTTCAGTGAAGTTTTGACCCCATTTCGGGTGGAGGTGAAGGAACCATTTTCGGTTGAGCCATTTGAGGGCCTACTGGATCCCTTCTCCACCATTACCCTCCTGGCCAGCTTCAGACCAAAGGTAAATGCTTAACTTCTTCTTCTCCTAGGTCCTTATGATTGGGGGTCCACTGATTCATTCTGCCATCTCAACCACATCTCTCCACCTTTCCCAATCTTCTATGATTTGTTCCGTCTCTTGGCTATTCATCCATTTACGTTTGAGACAAAGACATTATGTATTTCCATCTTGATTTAGATTTTTCACTTCTCATTCTACGACCATCACCTGTTTTCTGTGCTCTCTTTGTTAAACTCTCCTCACATAGTCCCTGTATGTTTTTTCCATCTCAGTTTGCTGGCAACTACTTAAATTTTCAGGGGTATCTTCGTTCCAATATCTTCTCTCAAATCACCCATTTTCTTGTTGTATCTGTCGGCATTAATAACTCCGTACGCGTACACCAGCTCAGTCACTGAGATATGCCAACCAGACCTTGTCCAGTGACTTGTAATACAACCTTAAATGTGGATGCTGTTCCTTAATTTATTAACAGGTTTTAACTTATCTTAATTTATTTTAACTTATTTAATTAGTTTTAAATTACCTTAATTGATCTAAATTTATTTTAACTTATCTTACATGTTTTACCTTGTTGGGGTTTTTGTTTTTCTACGTAGATATAGCTGATACAACGAGTTATAAATCCATGTATGATTTATTTTATTTATAAAGTTGGCCGAGGCATATATTTAAACATCCCCTCTCCAACATTAGCAATTAATGTTCAGCTTTCCTATTGCTGACATCTCTTTGTATTAGCCACACAAAACTCAAGCTCAGAAACAAAAAAAACAGTTATTTCTAGAGTAGCAGTATGCATGTGTATACGGTGGATGCATGTATCTGTGCACGCAGTAACACATTCTGTAAGTAAGCTAATCTGCAGAACATTTGTCTGTCTCTGACCACAGAGTGCACTCGTCTATGAGGGCAACATCCAGTTCAGATTTGGCAAGGACGGATACGATCAGTCGCGCATCTCCACCTTCGAAGGCATTGGTATGTATAACTGATCTTATACACAACCCTGGATTTTTCTCAACATGTCTTTGAAAAAAATAATGCAGGTTTATACAGAATTTCAAGTTAAAAACACAGATTCTAACCAAGAAAACTTTGGCATGCCTGGATATATGTTGAACATTTCTCGAATGCTGCAGGAAAGTACCCCCATCTGGTGGTGAGCGGCAGCGGTGCATCCCCAGCAGAAGATCGCAATGGAGGGCAGGAGCTGGAGACGGTCATCAACTTTGACACGGTTTCTGTTGGTCAGTTGGTGCAGAAATGGATCGAGCTGACCAATATGTCACCCGTGAACGCCCCGTTTCAGATTGACCACCCAGCCAGTAGGGGGCGCATTGACACCGTCTTTAGGTGTGTGCAGAAGGAAGGCATCGTCCCGGCAAACAGCATCGTTCGGGTCCCGGTGAGTGTGATGTTGTTGCTCTCTCCTTTATACTAGTCGTTAATACTTCTCCCCGGTTCTTGTTTCTTTGTATTCCTCTGTCCTTGATCCCACATTGATGACACCACCCATCTTCATTCCCCCATCTCTCACTCTCTCGATCCCTTCCTTTTTACACAGTCCTCCCATCTCGGTGTTCCTTCCTTATTATTTATACATTCAGTTTTAATAAATTTTTGGTTTTATATCCATTAGCATGTGGTTTTAGTAGGTACTCAGTACAACTAGTATAATTTAGTCTGTATTTCTAGCTTCTTTTATACAGTCTGCATAGATTTTCAGCAGTTGCTAATCATTGCTTTATCATTTAATTTTACCCACAATTTTACAACAACTGTTTTGTAAACACCCACGAACAGGTGATTAGCACCAGAATTTATGGTGTTTAAATAAACTTGTGTTATATTTTTCCTCACATTGATTCTCCACCTTTGCCACGCGAGTGTCCAACTTCTCACCAGCTTCTTCTTTCTCAAACCTCTTCTCTCAGCTCCTCCGTTAGTTTATTATATTTTGTAATGAATGTGACATAACATCTCATACTCGTATTATCATTTCCCGGTGAATATGCCACAATGTTCTATTATATTTCTCCATGAGCGACTAAGGTGTGTTAAGGATAAATTTGAATCGAATTTATTCTTACAATGAAAACACATTTTCACGAACATTACAATTTCTGTTTGTTTAGAAAATAATTAATATTATTGTTATATTTTGATTACAGACATAGAACACATTCAGAGAGATAAATTGTGTAACGGTGATGACAGTCATGTGATTACCAGCTAAAACTAGTTTTATTTGCATACAGATGACCTACACCCCTAGTACGGTGGATGCAACTAGTGTCGACTACTTCCACGTGATCGCAATTGGAAGCATCAGTCGCACCGTCATCAAATGCATTGGGTCTTCCAAAGGTAAACATTTCAGGTTACACCATTCACTAACTTACAGTATCAAAGAGCCAGCATGGTTAAGTTACAGCTAAATGGGTAAAGTCACAAAATTGTGGTATGGAGTTTTGTACTTTTTTGATTCCACAGATCACAAGCTTTATAATTACACCTAATTTGTTGAAATATCTTCAGTGGTTTTTGATTTATTGATAAAATTGGAGCAAAACACTACATTTTGAAAACATGGCCATTTTTACTCATACTGTCTATCGTTTTCTAAAATATTTTAGAAAACGATAGACAAATTGCGGTTTCATAAATGCATATATTTTATTAGTTTTGGATTGCTCATAGAGGAAAACAAATTGGACATTGGGAGATTGTAAACAAGTCAGGCGACTGGTTTTGGGGCCCGACAGAGTTTTTTTAATTGATCAGTTGTAAGCTCCCACAGGGATACTTGACGTTCTGTAACTTATAAGTATATACATGTTACAACTGAGCAGTAGTCGGGTATATATTAATCATAACAAAGTAACAGCAATAGATGAGCAATCCCACTACTTTCATGTCACATTCTGCACCGTTGTTTAGTAGGACAATGTTCGCATATGTATATGTTATTGTTAACATTTTAGACACATAATAATACATAGACACCGGAAATACAGCCCTTCCATTGTAGGACATGATTAAAACAATAAAGACACATATGTATAGTGTAACCAACAAGGAATTAAAGCTCACATTGATAGAACACACACCATTCAATTCATGATGACACACAACTGCATGGACGCGGCGTGCCAAATGCGTCCAATCCGCAACTCTGTAATTAGACATTCAGCTTTGTATTACTAAATTACCTAGCATCTGTTTGTGCAGTCACATTACAATACAGAACTATCCAGTATTTAGACCTGTCACGCCCGCATAGTCGACGTCTAACGTGGAAACGTAATACATCTCATATAAATTTAAAGTTACGTATCTGTCTAATTTACAATACAATAATAATACAATACAATGCAGTAATTAAGCCGCCACTACATTTAATATGTAAATATAACAAGACAAACTTACCAGGTCGTAGGTATCAAACGACTACTGGGCCCAGAGACTACACATGTGTGGGTGTGTCACTCTCACTGGCCCAGGGCAAACTGCACCTGGTAACATAATTGACTGGTCTAGCTCGACAAGCAGGGTGTGGCATCTACCACCTAGTGGCCGCTGGTGATTAACATTGAATTAACTAATTGAAAGTACCAAATAGACTATCCACCAGGGTTACAAGATGAGATTGTAAGTTATGCCTTTCTGCCCAAATCACAACATTGATGGAACGTGACCGAGACAGCTATTTTTAGCTCGTGCAGAATAGGCCTGTGTCATTTAGTATGTGGTTCGCTGGGGTGGGTCACATTTGTGTGCATGTTGTCTTTGGTGGCTGGTGAATAAAGGCTGAAATAAGTATGTTGTATGTGATTGTATAATTATGTGTACACATTAGGTGCACTCACTTACGTTTCTGTCTGTAGGTCCATGTGTCTTTCTCAGTCGAAACGTGATAAACTTCCACCAGGTGGACAATGGTGTAACCGCCACGGCTGTGCTGGACATTGTCAATGACTCGGACACTGATGCCTCATTTCAGGTTAGTTCATACCACTGGACACTTCAACATATTCTGACAAATACACATAATGAAATGACTATCCATCCACAATTTTTGTTTTCGTTTGTCTCATTTCAGACTTGTTTCACAACAAAATATAATCTGTCATGTATCGACTCTGACATGCTTGTTTGAACAATGTTTTTATTTAGTTTCAGTGAAATTGTGAAACCAGAAATATCCAGATTATTTTAATAACTTATGACTAATTTACTATTATGTATTTAATATATCAACATCTTAGATATGTATCAGGATTCTTATATCTATGTCATGTGGCCTATCATAACAAAAAATCATGATTCTTGAGAAAAGTATTGTGGTTCACGAGAAAAGTATCATTCAAGATAAAGTATCACTATTCATAAGAAAAGTATCATGACACATGAGAAAAGTATCACTATTCATGAGAAAAAAGTATCACGATTCATAAGAAAAGTATTACAATTCATCAGAAAAATATTACGATTCACAAGAAGTGTTGTGATTCATTGATGCCTTCAATCCCTACAACCTTGTCATTGACCAGTGAGGAATCTTCTGGTTGTAGTTTGCGATAGACTGCAAGGAGAGCGTCTTCAAGTTTGAAACTGTCTGTGACGACCTGCCTCGAAGACAAAGGAGTACACCTTCAAAGAAGACAGTTGTCATCCACTTCCAGCCCCTCCACCCCATTAACTACCATAGGCGGATCGCGTGTCTCATCCACAACCAGGTAAAGCATCTCTCTTGTTAGATATTCAGTGTGGCTGAATGCTTTCCAGAGAAGTCAAGATGGCCATCGATTGAAAAGGTCTGCCAGGGAGTACAAGATACAAGATACTTTATTGAATTTCTCAAAACAGAACTTTGTTATGTGGTCTGTTATAAAAGTACATAAAACATAGACAATTACAGTAGAATAAATGTAACATTCCCACACATTCATCCCTCCTCACCCGTAAAGTGACAATGGTGACAAGGAGGATATACCGCTTCAGTTAACAATTTCAAAACCTAATAAGTTATACAATAAATATCAAGTATTTTCTAAAGCCCTTTGAGCAGTCCTAGAGACTGGATACTGCACTATATAAAAACTAAATAAAAACCTTTTTACTAGCTATGCGTATTTTATGTTTTTCCAAGTTATGCAATCTTCGTCAAATGTCTGTCACAAGCACTTGTTACGATGTTATGGATCCTCCCTGAAGTTGTTGATAAAATCCTTGTAAGTCTGGTTCCTGAGATGCGAACCATCTTGGAAGAGTAGCGTAACAAACATTCTCTAGCTCGGTTATAGTAAAATGGCGGCATTTGTTAAACCTGCACTGAATTCACCACACTATCTTTGAAGGGACATAGTCTGTTCGTCTACCCGTAATTAGCGGGCATAGTCATTTCTAACTGGAACTCTGCTGTGTTGACCGTGGGAAAGTGAGCATCGTTGAACATCAAAGGGTACAGTAATTAACTCAGCCCAACTCGGCCGTATCGCCAATAAAGCTTGTTTTGAAACTGGATGTTTTGTTTACTATTTGAACAGGCACCAATGGTCGTGCCTTTAAATTGTGACCATTGTTACAGGTTTGCTAAAATCAGTTTAGTAGGCAGTACCCCTATCAACATAGTTAAGATAGTCTTAAGAACATTGTACTAATTAATACCTGAAAAACTAGGAACAGACTATGTCCTTTTAATTTATAGTAGTATTAACTAAATGAATCTATGGATATATATCAACAGTGTCAACAACCCAAACGTTATATATTGGGGATATTTAACAGTTCATTGATTGCAGTTTGGTGCATATTTATTCTGGTGCAGTTAAACACAGCAAGCTTGTATCATGTATTGTATTCTGTGCACTTTCCAGTTGATATGCCTGAATAACTGTTTACGTTTGTAGTCGTAAATTATTTTAATTAATTCATATTTATTTGCTATTTTATTGTCTTCGTTATGTCGATAATTAATAAATTGAATTTTGATTTTGTTTTTAATAGTAATGACATTTTAATTATTATTTATTATTATTGATCAATTTAGTTGTTGTGAATTGTATGCAGAGGAACCTCACTTTACAGCTACCTCGGTAATACAGCCACCTCGCAATTAAGGACACCCTCGAAAAGTGCCAAATTATTTTCACATACAGTAAAGTCTAGGATATTAGTTCCGCTAATAAGGTCACCTCGTTATTCAGGTCACTTTTGTCTAGTCCAAAAAGTGACCTTAAAAGTGAGGATCCACTGTGTTTTATCAAAAGCTGTACAAATGTGGATGTATGAGTATATGTATGTTTAACTGATGGCCAATTGAAAATCAAGATGTAATACATGACATGGTCACTGTCATGAAATAAAGCTTTTACTACTACCAGTTCCTACTACTGTAAGTATGACACACCTTTCAGGAGCCACTGTTCCTTGACCTGATTGGCACTTGTCACACCGAGCTGATGAAGCCTGCAATACTTCAGGCGCGTCACCTCACCCGCTACGAGACCCACGTAGACCGTGGCCTCTCATTCATACCACCAGAGGTAAGGCACTCATAACAAACATTGACAATGGATTTCCATCTTCCTGTTGTGGAGTTTGGATTTCCCCTCTGTCTCTCTCCCACTCTCTATTCTCTGTGTTTGGCTTTCCAAGATCTCTCATCAGACAGTCTCTAAATTGTTTCTTATTTTTCGTCACCTTTTGGTTTCACTACTGTCTTTGGCAGTGTCTTTTTCTGCTGCTCAATCTGCACAGTTTGTACCTTACAACCATCTTTTTCATGTGCTTCTTTATTCCAATGTATTCTTACAATTCAACCACCTTCTTATTGATATATCTGTAAATTAACATGCCCATATTGAAACTGTTGCTATGTTCATTGTCTAGATGGTTCAATACAGCTGATGACATCATCATCTAACTGTGGAAGCTTATAAATTCCTTCATTTCAGTTGATTGCTGTCTGTACTTTCCATAGTCAGAACGCTTCCTTCACATGTCTTCTTTCCATTGGGCTGCCTATTTACCTCAATCAACTAACCTCAGTCTATCCCCAGTCATCCCTCCCTGACTTAATGAACATATTTATTTTTAAATTGTCATCAAAGAAGGTGCAATATTTCTCTCATTGGATTGATCATTGGTTTCCTGCCTACCTACTCCTTTTGCGGCAGTGTGTGTGTTTATATGTATATATAAGGTACCATTAATTATATATAATATTAATATATATATATATAATATTAATATATATATATATAATATTAATATATATATATATTAGTTAAGGGTAGCCGCTGGTCCTAGATTAGATTTTTGCCATTTTGGGATTTCATCGGTTTCCAATAGATTAACATGTTCTACATTACCAAAAAGTGACATTTTTCAATACTCTGATTACAAATACCTATAATTAGATGATGTACACCTGCCCATACTGCTTAATGTATGACGTTCTCATTTTGTTTTGACTGTTTTCTCAAAACAATATTTTTGACCATTTGTGACACCAACAAAAATTATTTTGGAAAGCTACACAAGATTGAAATTTTCACCAATTAATATAAAGTTCTAAGGGCAATAATTATTTTATAGGTTTGTAATCAAGGGTCAATCAATTAAGGAATTTAAAAAATAATCTTCACACAAATAGTGCAATTCACTATGCATGGTCATAAAATACTTGAAGTTGGAGCCCCAAACCACCTTATCATGTTAAGTAGCATGCCACCAAACAACTTATGGCAAATGCATGATGGTATTTACTATCATTTATCCTAAATATTTGTTTACTGGTGGCATACCTCCATAGTAACATATATGCCTAGGGTTACAATTATGCAAACTAGCCTATTTTTCACATGTCCAACAATCTTCTCCCAACCAATACAATCCTCAACTGTTATGAAGATATGTTGAGTTTTCACCAAAATATGGCCCACAGTTATTTTAGGACCAGTGGCTACCCTTAAATAAATAAGGATAAATTCCTTTAAAATTATGTATAATGTTCGAATTGAAATGTTTCTACATTGTATGCAACATGAAAGAGTTATGTAAAAGTAGCTAAATATGTGATTGTCTTGATAGGAATGTTGTCTAACATTCATGAGGCTAAAAATGAAAACTGTTATTTCTCTCCAGCAACTGAATGAGATGGTACAAGTCGGGCAGCTGGCTGCCGATGACAACGGAGCTCTCTACAGCACTGTGGTTTGTATCATCTCTACCATATACAGCCGTAGAATTTTTTTATTTGAGTGGTGCATGGTAGGACAGTGAGTAGAGCATTGTACTCTCAAACAAGAAATTCCGGGTTCGAATCCCTTTTTGGATGAACATTCTTCAGGGTAGTTCATTTTATTCAAACAATTTCTTTTTGACATATCCAAGACAATAATTATCTTGTGCAGGCTTACATATGTGTATCACATAAACTTCATTAGTTAATCAAGATGAGGCAACTATGATCTCTCGTGTGTACAGCGATTCATTAGAAGTCACATGCACTGATGTAGTTTGTGTGATATGCAGACATCATATGACTTCATGGGCATCAAATGACAATTATGTGTACATGTAAATCTACTATAATTTTGATGTTTATTCCAAATAAATGCAGACAAACATCTATTAGTCTTCGTGGAGGAATTACTATGTGTCTGAATGCTTCCCAGAGATGGTGTTCAATTGAACAGATCTGCTAGGGAGTTAAGTGTAAGAACTTTGAGTAGTCTAAAGGACTGGACAACATTACAAGCCTAACATTCTTACAGAATATATGCATCCATTTTGGAATAAGCATCACAATTATAGTAGATTTACATGTACACATAACTGTCATCTGATACCTATTAAGTCATATGATCATATATATGAATCAAGTGACAGCAAATGTTTTGCCAGTTGAAACTGAATAGTGCTAAATTCATTACTTGAGCCTGTTCTGTACTTGCCTAAGATGAAAGAATCTGCATTCATTATGATAAGGTCATATAGTGTAAATATCGTTATAAGAAATAACAATGTTATTGTGTGTGTTTTATTCTAGAGAGAGAAGCCAGATGAGACCCCTGTTTGCTTGAACCCAATGGATGAATACTTCAATGACGGCTACCATTCTGAGACAACTGTAAGTGCCTCAATATGACCTGTATTCTGACCCCACTTATTTCACAACAGTTATATTTCTGCATCAATTAGATATACGTCTTACAATCTTTTAATGTCTTTCCTCAGTCAGCAATCTTATCTCTTTATCCAGTAAATTAACATTAAGCATTTTTGGTTTATGACATATGTTATCTTAATTTTAAATGAGATAAAACGTGTATGTAATCAAAACTGAAATATAGACTTAATCTTTTTTATTTTCTCTACTAGTGTTTTTGGTATTATTTATGGAGTCACTTTCACTTTCGTGATTTTCACGTTTACCGAATGCAGCTTTTTTTTCTCCAAATAACTGATAGTTTGATTTTCTTTAAGTGTTTCAATTAGTATTTATTTGTTTGCAGTATGCGCAGCCCCACGTGAGTCTAAGTAGCCATGAGGTGGACTTTGGGCAGTGCTCCAACCTGCTGTCTGTTGACCCAAGGGTAAGTGGACAGTAACTTTTGTTCCTAGTTTCACTTTCTGTTTCAGGTCACTTTTGCTTGGATATTTTTGGTAGTACATACAGTTGTGGTAATACATGTACATTAAAAAATTAAAAAGTAAAGGTAAGTTCTTATGTATAATTAACGCAATATCCAGTCCTAAGGACTACTCAACGCGCTTTACACTTTACCCCCTGGCAGACCTGTTCAGTCGAACACAATCTCTACTTCTCTGGGAAGCATTCAGCCATGCTGTAATGAATGCACGGAGACTATACGTACACAAATATCCACCACTATCTATAGCCAGTTACTCATTCTTACAGCTGAGTGAACTTGAAGCAATGTAGAGTAAACGAACTTGCGCAACGTTCGACACCACCGCACAGGATTCGAACCCGTGTTCTCTCAGTCGAGAGTTCGGAGCTCTTACCGCTGTGCTACTGCACTCCATGACATAATAACAATTACATCAATATATGGCCATGTATTAAAGATACTGACTGTGTATTTGTACTGTGTACTTGACTATGTATTGTGTGCTTCGTTATGTTAGTGGATAACTAATAAACTACCAATACGTTAGCATTTTCCAAAGAAAAGTATGGTACTAACATGGATTTATACAAGATAATCCTCAATGTATCAAACCATTTAAACAGTCTTTCTAACAGGTATTTTTTATACTGGATTTTCAGTGTATTAAACATATCGTACATTTCTCAGAAATTAAGATTAGTTTTGTTCCCATGACGTTATGTTTTGTGTTGTTATTTTCTGTCTTGTTTGTAGGATGTGACACTAACCAACCACACCAAAGGGAAGGTGATGGTGGCTTGGATGGGAGGTAAGTCATAAAGTAGATGTCAAGGTGACGGGGGTCTCTATGCCAACACTCGCATAGGTCTTAGTGCAGATCTCCAACAATAAACTGCTATTCTCAATTACCTATTAAAACCAGATGTTTATGTTGATGTTTGATGTCAATATATTTATCTCTCTCCCTCTCCTCTTCTGACTTCTTTTTATACCTCTCTCTCTGTTCTCTCTCTGTTCCCTCTCCTCTCCCTCTCTTTCTTCTCATTCCTCACCCCTCTGTCTTTCTTTGTCATCTGTCCACCCCTCTCTCTATATCTCTATTTCCTCTCTAATATTTTTTTTTTTTCCCCCTCCCTCGTCCCCTCTCTCTTCTCTTTCTTTTTTCTC